>MU119288.1:0-88617 GCA_014904845.1 Acephala macrosclerotiorum
TTTTTTTTTTTTTTAATAAAATAAAATAATTAATATTTTATATTATTTTCAAAATTTTTTTTTTTAACGTTTATATTTAAAAATAATATTACTATTACAAAAAAATATTTTTTCGTTTTTTTATCGAAAATTTTTTTATTTAAAATTTTATTTGCTTTTTTTTTGTCAAAAAAAAAAACGTTTTATAAAAAATCGAAAAAAATAATTTTATTTTTTATATTGTTTTATTTGTATTTTTTTTTTAAATTAAAAATAAAAAGAAATTTATTAAAATATAAAAATTGTTTATAAATTTTAATATTATATTATTTTTTAATAATATTAATATTTAGTTTTTTATATTATATTTTTTTTTTCGATATTTTTTTAATTTGAAAATATATACGAATATAATAATTTTTAGTAATTTAATATAAATAAATTTTTAAAAAAAAAAATAATTATAATTGTATAAATAGAATTGAAAATTTTAAAATTTTAAAATACGTTATTTTACGAATTATTATTTTTGTATTCAATTTATATTTTTATTATAATAATAAATAATTATTTTAAAAAAAAAATTTTTATATTTAATTTCGTATTTAATTTTTATTTATATAATTATTATTTCGACAAATTCGAAATTTTATTTAATAATAATAAACAATTAAAAAATTTCGACGTTTATAATAATATTATTGAAATTTCGAATTATATACGTAAAAATAATATAATATTTCTATCGATTTAATCAAATAATTACTTAAGAAATCGATTAAATAATTCGAATTATAATTTTTATTACTTTTAATAATAATTATTTAAATGTTCATTTTTTAATCTTATGTTTATTTTATTTAATTATATAAATAAATAAATATCTTCTTTAAAAAAAAACAAATAAAATTGAATTATTAATATTAAATTAAAATTTTAATATTTTGTGATTTGTTTTTAAATATATTAATATTAATCAATAATTGATTTAATCGTTCGATTATAAAATAATAAAATTACTTACGAAAAAGTATTTATTAAATTAATTCGTATAAAAAACTTTTAAAATTGTATTAAAAAAAAATCAAATTTTATTAAATTTTTAAAAAAATAAAATATCGTAATATAATTACGTTATTGTAATATAATACGTTTTATTTGATTTTATATTCTATTGCGTATTAATAATAAATATTTAATTGTAATTTGTTTATTATTATTAGAACAATTTTTTAAATACTTTATAAAACTCGAAAAAAATTTTAAAATTTCTCGAATACAATACGAAATTCGAAATTATTAAAAACATTTTTTACGAGTACAATATAAAAACTCATCGAATTATAATATTTATCGAGTACGATACGATTTAATAAATTATTTTTAACGAGTAAAATTAAATTTTTTTAAAATATAATTTTAATTAAAAAAAAGATTTATTATCGATTTTTTCATTTTTCGATTTAATACAATATATAAAAAAAATAAATTCAAAAAATCACGAAATAAAAAAAGAGAAATAATAATTTATAATATAAATTCATTTTAATATATTTTAATTAAATCGCGAATTAATTTATACAAATTTTATAAAATATAAAAATTTATTTGTAAAAAAATTTTCAAAGTAATAAAATTTACATTTTATTATTATCGAGTAAAATAATAATCGCGAAAACGTTAAAAATAATTATTTAAAAAATAATACTATTAAAATAATTTGAATTAAAAATCGAAAAATTAAATATAATAAAAAAATTCAATTTATAAAAAAATACGATTAATTCGATCGAAATAAAAAAAAAAAATCGAATATTTATAAATAAAATATTTAAATATAAAAATTTCAATAAAATT
Source organism: Acephala macrosclerotiorum (assembly GCA_014904845.1). Taxonomy (NCBI): domain Eukaryota; kingdom Fungi; phylum Ascomycota; class Leotiomycetes; order Helotiales; family Mollisiaceae; genus Acephala; species Acephala macrosclerotiorum. Next base: position 1,837 of record MU119288.1, read on the forward strand.
AAAAATTATTAAATTTTATTAAAACTATTAATTATACAAAAATTATTATACGAGAAATTTCAAATAAAAATATTTTTAACGACGTTTTTAAAATTTATAATATTTGATAAATATTTTTTAACGTCGAAAAAATTTTTATTATTTAATTCGATTTCAAAATCTCGATATTTAATATTAATTTTATTATTATTAATATTATTAAACGAGTCGATATTATTAAAAAATAAAAAATTGTTAAAAAATTTTAATTGAATAATATTTAATTTTATTTGCGAAAATTAAATAATATTCAATTTCGATAAAAAATTAATTATTTTTATAAAAATTTATAATAATAAATTCAAATATTACAAAAAAGAAACTTATTAAATATATTAATATAAGTATTTAAAGATTTATATTCAAAAACAAATATTAAATTTAAAAATTATTATAATACGTTTTCGATTATATTTATAAATAAAATTAATAAATTTTATTATTAAAAACTCATTAAAAAAAATTTGTTTTTTAATAAAATAATTAAAATCGTAAAATCGAATTTTGAGATTAAAAAATATTAAAACAAAATATTTAATTAATAAAATACGATTATATTTATTATAATTCGAATATAAAATTCAAATAAAACGATTTTCGAATATTTTGAAATATTATATCAAAAATTGATTTAAAAACAATTTAATTTACATTCGAATATACGAATAAAAACTATTATACGAAATAAATTTTATTACGTTTATTGAAATGTATTAAAATATTATTAAATACTTTTTCGATTTTTAATAAATTTTCAAATTATATACGAAAACGTTTACAATATAATTTTATTTCAAATAAAAATAAAAACAGTTTTTAAAATTTTTATAATTGAAAAAAAAAATTTTATTAAAATATAAATAAATTATATTTTGTAAATTGTAAATATTTCGATAAAAATACTCGATATAATAATTGAATTAATTATAAAAAATCGATAATATATTAAAACGAAAAAAAATACTTCGTTTATAAAAACTCGAATTATTAAAATATTTATTATACGTTAAAAAAAAAAAAAAAAATATACGACGATTTTAAAAAATTGAAATTTGTTAATATTATAGAAATACTTATTACTAGTAATAAATCAAAAACGAAATAAATAAATAAATTAAATAATTCGTTAATTAATTATTAGTTCTAAATCTAATAAACGCACAAAAGTTGAAAAATATAATCTCAACTCTAGCGCAAATAGCGCTAGTCTCTATTTGGTCTAGTACTGCACGTGACTACTAAATTAATATTGTACTTATATTAGTAGTTCTTTTTTTGTGATAAAAATTGATTCAATTCAATTATCTAAAAAACGCTATTATTTTTTTTTTTATCGTAATTCGTTAATACGTAAAACTTACTAATATTCTAATGTAAAAATCATGTAATTAAACTTTGAAAACAATACTAGTAAATTAGTACTATTCTCGAAATTCGTCGAAGATTATAAGCGCCGAAATTAAAATAATTCTTCTTTTTTTGATCTTATAAATCAAATAACTACAAAATTCGAAATACAACGCAAAAATTACTTTTTTTCTATTTTTTCTTTTAATAAATATTTTTTTTAATTCTTTGTATTGTTTTTACCGTTTTCTTTTTTTTAATCTATTTTTTTATTCGAATCTTAAAGTAATTCGTATTTAGAAATTTTTTCAAAGTCTTATTAAATATTAATTTTATTATAATATTCATTGGATTATTTTAATTATTGATTTATTAAATTTTTTACAATTTTTTACATTTATACAATTGACGAAAAACTATAATATCGATTATAAAACGCTTTTTTTTGATCGTTTTTAACTTGATTAAATACTCGTATAACGAATATAAATTTATATAAACAATTATCGAAATTTTAATAAAATCGAATTATTAAATAATCATATTAATAGTAGATTTGATTACAATCGCTATATCGACTTTTTTTACTATACTATATATCTCAAAAATTAAAACGCTTTTAGTAACGCGTTTACTTTTAATAAAATTATAATAAATAAAAAAAATTTTAATTTCGAATTTTTTATCGTTCAATTAATATTTATTTATTAGAATAATTTCATATTCAATTTAAGAATTAAAATCTTTATTGTTTACAAATAAACTATCAATAAAAACGAAAAATTTTACTGTAAATAAATCGAAAACAATATATTTGAATTCTCGATTCAAATTCTTAATTTATTATTTTAATTTTTTATTTAACGTAGCAATTTTTTTCTTCGTTAAATTTTAATATTAAACAATAATAAACAAATCGAAAATTATTTCAAATTAGTAAATTATAGTAATATAAACTCTTTTAATTCATTGTTTTTAATATTTAATTTGAAAATTAAATAATTTAATATTTATTAATTTAATCTTCTTATTTTAATCTTTTTATCGTAATTAAATCGTATTTTCGAATTGAATTAAAACGTATCTATTAAAAATCAATAATATTTCTAGTATTAAAACTTTTTTAAGTTTAATCAAAAATTTAATTTTATTGAATTCGTTTTTTTCGAAAATAAAAATTTTTTTCTTTTACTAATATAAACGTATTATCAATTTGCATTTCAATAATTTCGAAAATTTCTTTAATAATCGTAATTAAAAAGTAAAAATCGTATATTGATATAACTATAAACAATTTCTTTTTATAATACTTGTAATACGTAATTTATTAATATATTTTTATTTTCGCAATTTTATACAAAGACTTCAAAATAATTATAATCGTATTTAGTAAATATAAATAGCGAATTATTTTCGATAAACGTATTAATATAAATCGTTAGAAATTTGTCGTAAATTAAATATAAATTTGAATAATATTACGAAATTATATTTTAATTTTTTTACTTGGAAATTGAACTAAAAAAAGTATTAAAACAACAATCAATCGTTAATTAGTTTTTTGTATTGTTAAAAATTGCATAAAAATCAAATTTTTTTTTTTATTGTTATATTTTTGAATTATTAATCTCGATTTCTTGCAAAAAATATCAATAGTTTTACTTTTAATTTTATTGATTAATTTCGAATTAAAAATTCGAATTTTAATATATTTATTAAAATCGTATTAAACGAAACTAAAAAAATTTTTTGTAATCAAATTATCGATTTTTTTTTTTAAAACGTTTTAAATAATTATTCAAAAATTGTAATTATATTTTTTTTTCGTAGTTTTAATAATAATTCTATATTGCTCTTTTTTTTACTTGTTATAAAAACTATAAAAATTTTAATTTTTTCGATAATAGTAATAAAAAATTAATCGTTGAAATCTTTATAATTTTTTTTGTTGTTTTCAATAAAATTATAGTATTTATTTTATTTAAATTTTTTATTGTGTACGTTTTTGTTTCGTGATTTTTTTAAGCGTTTTCAATTACGCTTTTTAATTAGTTCTTCGTTTATTTCGTTCGATTAAAAAAACAAATTTTTTTTTTTTAAATTTTTTTTTAAATTTTTTTGATTATTAGTTCGATTATAAATTTTTAGTATTTTTTTTTTCGTATAATAAAATTTAATAATCGTTAAACGAAATTTAATCGATTCGTAAAATATATCGATCATATATATTTTTTTATTAATTACTAGTAATTTATATAATTTTTTTTATTCGCTTTTTTTATATCAAATGTATACTTTAAATAAAATCGACAAATTTAATATAAACTTCGTATTTGAATCGTTTCTCATTAAAAACGCATTATTAATTTAGTATTGAATATATAAACAATATACTTTCTTAGTAATTACTCGAATTGTTTTAATTCTTTTAATAATTAATAGCAATAGTACGTCATTACTAGTCATTTTAAAATATACTTTAAAAATTAATAATATAAATACAATATCGTTCGATTTTATCGAATTATTAACAGTTTTAATTACTATTTATAAAATTATATTTTTATCGATTTGTTTTTCAATTAATTCGTTGTAAATAATTTTATAAACTCGACGTAATAAAATATAATATTTTTTTACTTTTTTCACATTATTATAAGTTTCAATAAATATTTTTTTGATTTCAATCGCTATTATTTTAATATTTTATCGAAATTCTATAAACGAGAAATTCTTTTCTATATTATAAACAATATAATTCAATAATTTTTAATATATATCGATTTAATATATACGTAATATATTTTATATTGTTTTTACAAATATATTTTTCATGAATTTAATAATTTGAAATATTATAAACGAATTTACTATTTACAAAATTGATTTTTTATTTAAATATAAAATGTCGATAATAATCGAATAATTGAACTTATAATTATTTTATAAAGTAAATTTGAATTTTTTAAATAATTGTTTATATATTTAATAATAATAATAATACTTAATAAAATGTTAAATATATTTAGTATTTATATTATAATCAATTTATTGAAAAACTTTTATAAGACGTTATATTAATAAGTAATCAAAACGTCTATACAATTAATATAATTTTATATTAATAAAATAATTTCAAATTAGATTTTTTTTTGATTAATATAATAGTATCTATAAATAATTTTATTTTTTTATAATAAAAACGATTTTATTTCTTTGAATCAAAATATTCTTTAGATTATCGAATTTTATATTTATAGTATTTATATTTTGAATACAAAATAAAAAAAATTTATTTGTAAAAACAACGTAAAAAATAATAATATTTAATAAAATATTAATTCGAATAATTTTTTACGATAAAATAATATTTTTATTAAAGCGAATTTTACGAGTTTCGATCGTAAATATATTCAATTAAACGCTAATATCAAGTTTTTATAGTACTATAAATTGCGATTAATCAATAATTAATATTTCGACGATTTTATTATTTGATATAATCTTTTGAAAAATCTTTAAAAAATATCGATTTTCAAAAGTAAAAAATAAATATTGATTCGATTCGAGTAATTTAAATTGTAATAATAAAATATTGAATATATTTTTTTTCGTAATAATATAACGAATAAATTAATCATTTAAAATAATTATTATTTGTATATTATTAATCTTTTTAAACTCGATAAAATAATTCTTATTTTCGTTCTCTATTTTTATACTTATTAATAATTGATCAATTTTTATTATTTAATTATTTTTCAATAAACTTTTTATTTTTTTGACTTTAGTAAAAAAACTCTAATAATAAACTATTATAATATCTCGATTTACCGTATATTGAATTTACTATTGAAACTTTGCATATATTTATTATCGTTTTTTTATCGTATATTTTATTAATCAATATCTCGATTTACTATAAATATAGTATTTCTTTTAATATAATTCTCTTTAAAATCTATAATTTCTACGATATTTATTTCGAAAAATTTTTCGATCTCAATATTCTCGATTTTATACTCGATCGCGTTCTCTATTTTATTCTTTATAAATACAATCGATCCAATTTTAATCGAACTCATTTTTTTTTTGATTTTGAAAAGTAAAATCTAAATTATACTATTGTATTTCACGTGATCGCGTCGCAATACTTACTATTAATCGCAATTCAACGTAAACGCTTTCAAAAATACTAGCGAATTTATAAAGAATAAAATTACATTTTTCAATATTTCAATAAACGCTAAAAATTTGATTTTACAAATTATATTCCGTTTAATATTTCGATAATAAATTTAATTAAATCTTTTGAAATTAATCGAAAAATATTTGTAAATATTTTAATTTAATTTTTATTAAATTAATCGTAATAATTTTTATTAAAATTGTTTCTTTTTATAAAAATATATATAATTAATAATTTTTTTTAATCTCGAAATAAATTTTTATTATTGTTATTAATATAATAAAATCGAAATTTCTTTTTAAAAATCTATTGAAATAAAACGCGTTTATACGTTTTATAAAATTAATAAAAAATGTTTTATTGTATTGATTTTGAAATAATTTGATTTTATTATAATAATTATAAAAAATCGATAATTTGCGATTAAAAATATCGTATAATTTTTTATTATACTTTTTATTATCGATATAAATCTTTATTAAATTCGTAAGTAATTTAATAAAAATACTTTGTAGATTATTATATTAATTCGATTATTATTGAGAAGATTACTAGTAGATATATTAAGTATTTTGTATTATACTAAATAAGTTCGTATTTGTAAAAAAAATTGTAATAAAAAAAATATAAAAAATATTCGTAAAAATAATCGTATTCGTAGTAAAGAAATTCGTACTAGTAATTGAAATCGTAAAAATAATTATACTTTGATTATTGAATACTAATACTAAAATACTTTGATTTACTAGTTGAATTAATCGATTTTATCGAGAGAAAAAAATTTTATTTTTCGATTGATCGACGATTTTTACTTGTATTTATTTATAAAACTTTTTTTATTGAAAAACTTTTTTCAAATTATCAATAATAAACTTTTTATCTTTCGATATTCAAACTTCGTAAATACATAAAAAATCTTATAAACAGCGTATAAAATCTTTGTATATTAAACGTAAAATTTCTTACGAGCAATTTTCAAAATTTTCTTAAAAGTATTTCTATAAATTGCAATCAAAATATCTTTTTTTTTTATATATTTCAAAGCGATAAAAAATATATTTATTTAATATTATTTCGTTAAAATTTTTATCGTTCGTAAAATTGAAATTTTTTCTCTATTTATTTTTATCGTAAAAAAATTTAATTTTAAACAAATTTACTATTTTGAGAAATAATTGTACAATAAATAATAAAAAAATTGAAAATTTTAATTTGAATTCGAATAAATATTATTATTAATATCTATATATTTTTAATCAAATAATAAACAAAAACGCAAAATTTTTTTTGAGAATTCGTTTTTAACGTAAATTCAAATAAATTAATACAAACTTAAAATCGCTCTCGCGCTTTTTTATTCGTTTTTCGTAAACGTTATTATTTTACGTAGTAAACGTAAACTTAAAAATAAATACAAACTTAAAATCGTTTTCGCATTATTTTTTTTAAATTTTTAATAGTCTCAATATTTTCAGTGCATTTCTACAAAAAAATTCTTATAGATTCTCGTTCTTTCGAAAATACGTTAATTATTCTAAGTACTTTTTTACAAAAAACAAACTATTTAAAAAATTTATTTTCTTTTGTAAATCAATTTCTTTTAAATAGAAATTTAACTATTTCGTAATTAATTGAACAACTATTGATCAATATTAGTATTACTAAAAATAGTTATTACTAATAATAAATTAAAAACGAAATAAACAAATAAATTAAATAATTCGTTGATTGATTATTAGTTCTAAATCTAATAAGCGCACAAAAATTGAAAAATATAATCTCAACTCTAGCGCAAGCGGCGCTAGTCCCGATCTGGCCTAGTACCGCACGTGACTACTAAACTAATATTGTACCTACAAAATTATTCGATAAAAATAAAATAATTCAATTTATAATTAAATTCGAAAAATTAAATTTCAATATTATTAAAAAATACAAATAATTTTTTATTAAAATTATTAAAAAAAAGAATTTATTTAAAAAATAATATTATACAATTAATTAATTATTTTATAATATTTTATAATATAATTAATAAATTTAAAATTATTAAATTATTTAATTATTAATCAATTTATTATATAATATTGAATATTATAATATAATTAAAATTATTATGTATTAAATATTTTTATAAGTATTATAATCGATATTAATACAATTTAATAATTTATTATCGACGAAAATCAATATTTAATTTTTTAATAAATTTAAAACGTTAAATTAAACGAATTTAAAATTAAAAAAATAGTAATTAAATTTGAAATTAACGAAATTTCATTTTTTAAAATTATTAATATCGATATATTAATTGAACGTATTACGTTTTATGTGATTTTAATAGACGTATTTTTTTTACTTTATTTTTAAAATATAAATAAATTACGAATTAAATTCAATAATTTCAATAATATATTTATTTAAAATAAACGATATATATTTATTATTAAAATATTTAAATATTTTTAAATATTATTTGATTTACTTGAAAGTTTAATCTATAATAATTATAAAATTTTTATAATAAAAATCGATTTTATTATTTATTATTTAATTGAAACGAAATTCAAATAATTGTATAAACGCTTTAAGTATTTATCGATTGTTAAATTCGCGCGAGTATTAAAACGTAAAAAATATTTTATAAATTTCAAAGAAATTAAAAAAATAATAAAATTTCATTAATAATATCAAATAAATCATAAATTTTTTAATTATTTCAAGTTTATATTACGCGACGATTATAATTTTAATTATTTCGTTTATTTAAACGTATTATAAATCGATAAAAAATTAGTATTTTAAATTGTAAACAAAATTATAATATTTTAAATTGCGAGATTTTTCGTTAATATATCGATAAAAAAAATATAAAACGTTTTTCAAACGTATTAAATTAATATTTATTTTGAATTATTAATATTTATTATTTATAATTTTAGAACGAATTTCAATTTTAAGAAATTTCGCGATAACGTTAAAAATATAAATATTGATTTGAAAATTATATTAATAAAAATTTATAATTCGATTGATTTAATAAAAAAATACTACGTTTTATTAAAACGTACGTATAATATATTATTTTAAGAGTTTTTCGATTTGTAAAAAAAAAAGTAATTTCAAATAACAATTAAAGTAATTAATAATACAATAATATTAAATAATATTATTTTTATATTTTTTATTTTTAATGTTTATTTTCGAATATTATAATAAAACGCGTTTATAGTATTAATTGTTATTAGAATTAAAACGATAAAAAATGTAATAATTATAATTCGAAAGTATTATATTATTCGCCAAATTAATAACGTTTTACGAATAAAAAATAATTTATAAAATTATTATTTGATCGATTTATTTTTAAATTCAAACGTATTTATTTAAAAAGAAAACAAAAAATAAAAAAAATCGTATACGTTTTTAATAATAAATAAAAAAATATATTAATTGTAATTATTAAATAAATTAAAAAAAATTTATAATATTGTAATAAAATTATTTTATTAAAATTTCAAATAATTCGAAAAACGATTAAAAATTATTTATTAAAAGAAAATTTATTAGAAAATTTAAATTCAAAGTTAAACTTTTTTAAAAAAAATTCGAAATTAAAAGAAAATATATTCGATTTATTTTATTCGATTAAAATTTTTTTATATATTTTAAAGAAAAATTTACGTTTATTTCGAATTGTAATAAAATCTTTTTTTTATATTTCTAATTTCGATAAATATATTTATATAACAATTTATATAAATATAAAAACTTTCAAAATTTATTTAATTAAAAAAAAAACTAGAAATAAACAATTGTTTATAAATTTTCGCGTAAAAAGAATTATTATTATTTTAAATAATTTGTTTATAGTTTTTCATAGAAAAAAAATTAATAAATTGATCGTAAAAAAAAATTTTAAATTAATTTTTAATAATTCGAAAAAAATTGATAATTAATAAATTTTCGATTCAAAATTAATAAATGAAATCAAAAATATAAAAACGATTATTTTATACGAAAAATTTCATTTTGTAATTTAAATATTTAATAATAAAAACAAAAAAATAATATTAATTCAATTTTTGATTATTTAACGCGTTAATCAATAAATTATTATCGTTTTAATTTTATTTTTTAAATTTAAAAAAATTAGTTTTTATTTGAAAAATATTATTTAAATATATATATAATTAATAATTTTATTAATACGTATTATTTTTATTAAATTTTCGAGAGAAATAACGAATAAATTTTTATTAAACGTTATTTTCAAAGTAATTAAATTTTTTTACAAAGTTTTAAAAACGAAAATATATTAATATAAAACGTATAATATTTATTATAAAAACAAATTCTCAATAAAATTTTCAATTTTCGATTTTTATTTACTTATTACAAAAAGCAATCATACTTTATTCGAAATAATCAATATATAAATCGATAATACGTTTATTTTAAAAAATTAAATTTTTATAAAATTAAAAAATTTTAAATTATAAAAAATCAAATTATTAATTAAATTTATAGAATTTTTTACGTTGAATATTTTATTATTATTTAATAAATACAAATTAATAATAAATAAAATTAAAAATAAAATTGTATTTTTATAAAAAAAAAAAAAAAAAACATTTAAATTTAATTAATTCGAAATTAAATTTTTATAAATAAACGTATTTCGAGTAATATATTTAAAAAATATATATTAATTTTATTTATTAATTGAAAATTGCATACGATATATTAATAATAATTTAATATTAAAATCTCAAGAAAAAGTAAATTATAACGTTAAATAAATAATTATAATAATAAATAAATAATTTTGATTATAAATTTCGATTTTTTTATTTGAATTTATATTTAATAAAAAAATTTTTTTTGTAAACGATTTTTTTGTTATAAATAAAATTTTCAATTCGTAAATCGAATATATTATCGTTTTTAATAATAAAATTTATAGCGATAAATAATTCGAATTACAAAATAATTTAATTTATTAGAATTTAATAAAATATAAAAAAATTATTTGTATTATTTTAATTTTTGAATTATATATAATAATAATAAAAATCGATATAAAAATTTCGATTTTTATTATTTTTAATTTTATTATAAAACGATTACAGTTACCTCGGTTAAGTTCCCGTGATTTTAACTTTAAAAGCGCGTTTTTTCGCGATCGCGTTTTATCACTCTTATTTAAACTTCTCAAAATGCTACTTCAACGTACTTTTCTCGGGCCAATTGATAGCAATATCCCTCGCAAAGGGCTACTCTTTGAATTCGAAAGAGACCGGATTATTGGTATGCACGATGGCGGCGCAAAGAAGGCTGTAATCCAGCGCTTCTATTTTTACTCTTATTCTATTGTCTCGAACACTATCACAAAAGAAGCATTACGCGATAACGGTTACTCACAAATCAAATCCGGCAAATCAAAGTCTTATTCTCCTGCCGAAGAACGCTTTGTGCTACGGCATGTTCGAAAATTCTCGAAGGATATATATGCAGAAGTCATTAAGACATGCTCGATCACATTTAAAAAGGATACGGTGAAGAAGATCTTGAAAGAGCATAGAATCAAGAATTGGAAGTGCAAACGGCGACTATTTCTTACTCAAAAGAATGCCAATAAGCGATTTGCTTGGTGCCTTGCGCATCGGTATTTGAATGCAAAGAAATGGAGAATGCATATGTGGAGTAATGAGTGCTCTTGTAAGCGGAAGCGAGGAAAACGGGACGAATAGTGCTTTCGAATATCAATAGAGAAATAGCAACCAAAAATGGTTCAAATCTACGGAACGAATAAGAATATGAAAGTTATAGTCTGAGTATACTTTTGAAACCTCGGGCGGTCTAACCTTTATATTATAGATCGAGATTTTGAGAGTCAAAAGTATAAGTATTCCGCTAATTCTTATATCGAGGTTTTAAACGCAGAACTTGCTTCAATTCACGAAAAACTCGATCTAAAGTATCTATTCATGCAAGATAATGCTTCTATTCATTGTGCTAAGAAGGTCAAGACTTGATTTAAGGCCAAAGAAATCAGACAGCTCATGGACTGACCTTTTTACTTCTCAGATTTGAATTTAATCGAGCATATTTGGTGGCACTTAAAGACTAAGTGCTATGAGATGTTTTCTGAGATTGCAGTAAACAAATCGAAGTCAGAACATGCGCGACAGAGATTGGAATCTTGTCTCTAAGCGGCTTGGGATACTTTAGACTAAGAATTGTTTGATACTTTGAGTGCAAGTATGAGTGCTCGCATAGAAGCTATTATTGAGGCCAAAGGGTAGCACACAAAATATTGAGCTCAATTTTGAACATTTCCGAGGGATTTTTGTATCGTTAGAGAGAGAATATATAGGCGCATTAATAGTATCAATCAGATCTTAATTTGAACTACAATTAGTGAAATTATGTAAAGTTTAAGTTTTTGAAAAAATATAGAGTGTAGAGTCAAAAAAAAAATCACGGGAACTTTATTCTAGGGACTGTAAAATTGAATTTAATTTTCGTAATTATTTATATCGATTTTTTCTTTTTTTACGAGTATATAATTAAATTCGATATTATTAAAAAAAAGCGTTTTATAATCGATATTATAATTATTAAATAATCGTACGAACGTAAAAAATTTTTAAAAATTCAATAAATTATTAAAAATAGTAATTCAATTAATATTATAATTAAATTTAATATTAATAAATTATTTAAATTACTCGTTAATATTAATTATTTTAATATTAAAATACAAAGATAAATATAACGTTTTAAAGTTTAAAAATTAATCGATAAAAATAAAAATAATATTAAAAAAAAAAACGTATAATTATTGTTTTAATATTTTTAATATTCTCAAAAATAAAATTTTCAATTGACTCGAAGATTATAAATATCGAGTTTAAAAAAAAAAATTTAAATTTAATTTAATCGATCAAATATTATAATACGTAATAATAATTAATTTATAATTAAATTTCTTTTTAATATTCGATAATAAAATAACGTATTAATAATCGTAATAGTATTTTTTTTGGATTTTAATTTACGAGTTAAAAAAAAAGTTTTTTTTTTCAAAAAAAAAATTTATTAATATTAATTTAATCAAATAATTATTTAAAAAGTCAATTGAATAATTCGAATTATAATTTTTATTACTTTTGACAATAATTATTTTAGTATTCACTTTTTAATTTTATGTTTACTTTATTTAATTATATAAATAAATAAGTATTTTTTTTAAAAAAAAAAAAAAAATTGAATTATTAATATTAAATTAAAATTTTAATATTTTGTAATTTGTTTTTAAACGTATTAATATTTAATATTTCGTATTTTTTACTCGAATTAATTAATTTAAAAATAATAATAATATATTTTCTTTTAATTAATAACGAAAAATTTATTTTTACGAGATTAATTTCAAATATTATAAGATTTTTAATAACAAAAACAAATTAACTCGTTTTTTTAAACATTTTATAAAAATTGTTTTATAAAATTAATATTTTTTAATATTTTTTTTATTATAGCGATTTTAGTATTTATTAAAATCAAATAATAAACGTTATTTTTTTATTATTAATTAATAATTATTGTAATAAAATTCAATGTTTTTAAAATATTAATAATTATTTTTATTTTTTTTTGGAATTTTTAAAAACGATATTATATTTTTAAAAAAATTTCACGATAAAATTTCGTTAATAAAATTATTATTTTTAATATTGAATTATTATTTCAAAGTTTTATTTTTCGATTAATTCACGTTTATTTTTTTTCGTTTTTCGTTTTAAACGTTTTATGAAATTTATCGTTATAATTTAATCTTTGAATATTTTTTTTTTATTTTCGTTTTTCGTCGAAAATTTTCTCGTGTATTTTAAATTTTATTTTTCGATTTATTTATTATTATTATATTTATTATTATTATATTTATTAATAATTCTTTATAAAACTTATTAATAATCACTTTATTAAAACTTTAAATATTAATATTATTATCGTTAAAAATATATAATAATAAATTCGATTTTTTTAAATAATAAATTAAATAAATTTTTGAATTTTTTATATATTTTTAAAACGTTGATTAAAATTATAATTAAAGAATTTTTTAATTATTTGTTTTATAATTTAATTATATTAATATCGATTATTTTTAAATATAAACGATTATAAAAATCGATTACGATTTTAAAAATTATAATATTATTAATTGTTTTTTAATAGTAATATTTATAATTAATTAATTTATTTATAAATAAATAATAATCTACGAAAAAATAATCAATAAAAAAATCGATTTTTTTATTTTTTATTCGTTTGAAATATTTAAAATAATATTATTCGTTTTATTAATCGTTGTATATAATATTGATTTTTATTGTATTTTTTTAAACGATTAATAATATATTTTGCGAGAATTTAATCGACGTTAAATTATATAAAATTTTATATTTTTTTTTTTTATATTATTATATTTTTTTTATTTATAATTAAAAAAAAAAATTTATTTATATTCTCGTAAAAAAAAAAATTAATTTTAATTTTAATTTATAGAAATTATAATATTATTCAATTTTTAAAATATTTTTATTATATTAATATTTAAATCGATTTTTAAATCATTAAATAATACGAAAAAAAAAGAAAATTTTTTTAGTTTTTTAATAAAATTGTTTATTTGAATTGAAAATTTTAATACGAATATTTATCGAGTTTTTTAAATTTAAATAATACGTAAAATTGAAAATTGAAATTCGATATAAATTTTTTTAATAATTGTATATATTTTTTATTAAATTTCTTTTATAAGTAATTCGAATAAAATAAAAAATAATAAATTATTAATTGCGTTTAAAATTATTTTTTATATTATAATATTCAAATATTTTTATCGAATTTTTAAATATTTTAAATCGTTAATTTTATTGTATTATTGTTTTTTTTTTTATATTTATATATAGTAATCGTTTTTTCGTATATTTTATTATAATTGTAAATAAATATTTTTATCGATTTATAATCGATTTCTTTAAAAATTCGTTTTTTGATATATATTAAAAAATCTTTTATAAATTCGCGTTTTTAATATTATTTATTTAATTTAATTTATTTAATCAATTTTTTAAATATTTAATCAAACAAATTTATATACGTTTTTATTATTAAAAGTTTTTTTATAAATTGATCAATAATTTTATATAAAAATTCTATATTTATTTAATAATATTTTTAATCGTATTCGTAAATTTTTTTTTTAAAATATTGTAAAATTCTTTTTTTAAATAATTTTTAATATTGTATTTTAATATAAATTAAATTTATTCTTTGTAAATCGAATTAATATATCGTAAAAATTGTATTTTTTTAATTTTTAAAATAATTTTATAATTTTTATATATATTATTGTATTATTTCAAAAAAATCGTAATTACAAATAATTTGCGAATTATAATTTTCAAAAAAATTAAAATTAAAATATAAAATAATAAAATAATATTATTTTTTAACGTTATAATTTTTTTTTTTTTGTATTAAAATTTTTTTTTTATATTTTAATTTCTACTAAAAATAAAACTAATTATTATAAATAATCGTTATAAATTTCTTTTTTTCTTTTTTATATTCGTTTTAATATTAATTATTTCAAGTAATTCAATACGTAATTTTTATAAATTAATATTTTTTTATAATTTTACAATTTTATAATCAAATTATTTAATTTCAAATAATACAATTAAAATAAAAAAATTTTATTAATTAATTTTCAATTTTCGATTTCTAGTAATTTAAATTTCTTTTTAATAATAATAAAAAATAAAATATATAAATCGTATATAAACAATTCTCAACGAAATCTATTAAAACAATTTATATTTTAACGTCGTTTTATTAATATAAAAAAATAATAAAATTAAAATAAAAAAATTTAATCGTAAATTAATTCGTTTTAATTAGTAAATTAAATTCATTTGAAATAATTCGTAATTCGTAAATCAATTAATCAATTAATCAAAGTAGAAATAGAAAAAGTTCTTGATTAATCTATAGTAAGCGAAAGCTCCTTATGTACTAGAAGACACGTGACCAGTACTGCTCTCGAAACTAGCTATTTACAAGGATTTTTGAAAGGAGAGTATATAGTCCCACCACACTAGTCACGGTTGCGTTCGGCTCTACGCTCGAGATTGTTGTGAGTTGGTCCCCACCTGGTGCAGGCTCAGGATTGCGGAGCTGCCGCCTTTATTCTGCGATAAATTCGTCCACAAATCTTTGAAATAAGGCTAGTTGTGACACCGAAACCGCTTCTGTGTCTTGGGCAATTTGCGGTCGCAGAGGTGGCCAGGAGCCCGTTGCGGGAGACGAAGAAAATCTGGGCTCTGGATTGGTATAAGGAGCTGCCTGATGGGCCTTCGGAATTTTGGCTGTCTCTGTAGGTCCTTCTTTTATTTCGGAGATGTATGCCGTGAAGCCATTCAGATCCACAGCTTCTGTATTGCAGCCATGATCCAATAAAGATACTACTGCCCCATTGGCATCATATTGTGATGCGCAAATTAAATGTGTTCGCCCATGACGTGATTCGACAGCTTCCGCATTAGCACCAAACTCTAGAAGCAATTGGATGATATTAGGGTGATTGAAAGACGCGGCAAAATGCAAGGCTGTCATATCAAACTGTGCCACAACGTCGAGATTTTCAATATAACTGTGGTCCATGAGAAACTGGATGCACGGGTTATTTCCAATTGATGCAGCACGACGAAGCAGCAGGGCGTCCATAAGATTGACTTCAAATATATGGAGCACAGAAGGACATCTCCAGAGGATATTGTAGCCGAGGATATTCCGAATGTCATTTGAGACATGACCAACGGCAGCGTGTTCAACGCCACCATGCGACTCGGTACCTGTATCAGTGGAAGCCCCGTTTCAAGAAGCAATTTGAAAGAAGCAATTTGAAAGAAGCTTTATCTCTATTGATAGCTGCAAGTTGAAGTGGGGTGTAGTGGTTCTCGTCCTTAGCGTTCATATCCGGGCGGTTTGGGTGGTCTAATATTAAACGTATTACCCGCTCCACTCTGTCTGCTACTGCGCTGTGAATAATGGATGTACCGCAGCTAACTTCAAGTGTCGATGCCAGCACTCCGTGGCGAAGAAATATTTCAGCCATATCCCACACTTTACTTTGTCCGCACTGCGCAGGTGTGCAATGGGGTAAAATCAAGGGCTACCCTAGCTTTACTCTTGATATCGATCCTTGTTTTAGCTTTTAGAAGGGTAGAAGGGCAATCTTCAACCCCGATGAAGCGCAACAGAGCCAGAGTCATATCTTTGTGTATACCGGCCCTTTATGTTTAAGGAGTATTGTAAGAGGATCAATAACACGTTAGCTGCTATCATGACTTTTCAAGAGGGCATGGTGCTGTAACAGCTAAGGTACATAGAGCGATCAGCACGACCAGCCTACACGAGCTCTCCTTGACTTTGCTAATCCAGCACTTTGCTAGTGTGGCAAGAGCGACCCTATCCTATCTCTGACATTAACCTCCATTTACCTGTGATCGTTAGTCTAGTAGCGCTGGATAGGGCACCGAGGGATGACTGACAACTTTTCTCCCCGTGCATGCCACTCTTGGACCACTTTGCTATCTGCAAAATAAGAGCATGTAACAGACCATCGAGGTAAGATCGAGCTCTAGGATTTAGTTTGCTTAATCTAACCCCCGAAATACTCGCCTATCCATGGAAGCTTGTAAACCTAAATAATCTTAAGATTTGCACCTTTAACTTCGTAATAGTACTTCCCCCTCTACCCCTTAAGTAAAAACGATAAAATTCCGAACTTTCAAGCCTCCATATCTCGTATATTAAAATCCAAAACACTTTCTACGAGCTCATCTGCATCTTTCCTCTCTGTCTAGCATATATACCATAGCACTTTATTGCCTTCGCCTAGCATGTTCTTTTACCCTCTCAGCTTTACCCAAAACCATTCCGTAAGCACGTCTACTTCGAGAGAAGCCATTCTCTGGCTCCTTCGACTTGCCTCCCCACAAACTTTCTGAAGCACCCGCTGTCTTACTCGGCTGCTTTCGTCGCCGCATTTGTATTTTAGAAGATCATCCCATTCTTGGCCCAGCGGATCAATCTTAGCGCCATTTAGAAGAAGGAACTTCAATGCGATTATATCCATAGATCTGTTAACAGCTACAAATGTGTGCACTGCATTTCCATATGGTTCAGCTCTAGCGTTAATCTCGGCCCCGTTCTCGAGTAACAGCTTCATCTTTCTGTCCACTGGTCCCAAGCTGCGCTCGCTAGCGCCGTTTTACCATCGCCATCGCGCACATTCACGTCACATCCGAGTTGTAGGAAACGCCTTATAGAGTCGCTATTATTCCAATTTCCCCCTGCATCGCTTTAACAAGTGGGTAGAAGTCCAGCTTTTCGCATTTCTCAACAGCTTTGGGTAATTCCAATAGTATTTGAACACATTGCCCTGAGGTTCCCTTCATCGCAGCCATTAAGGCACACGAGTAGCCCTTGTTCCCTATGTAGGGATTTGCTCCTTTATTAAGCAGGAGTCACACAATGGATTCGTGACCGCTACGCGCAGCTGCATTTGGAGCTGTTCCAAAATCACCTCCAATTTTATTAACAGTTAACAGCCTCCTGTCTAGCACGAAAGATGATAGCTGAGGCCATCCTTCTTTGGCAGTGTAATACAAAGGAGAAGGGGTTGAAACAACACACCATACCCCCGGTGGCGCCCTATAAAAAATTGGAAATTTGACTCGGCCAGAGGAATGGCTCGCTCTGTGGCGTAAGGGTACGAAGAATCAACTCTTGTAAAGGTGGTTGAGGCCATTCTTTGGGCACAGTTTCCGCATGCCCAAGACCATAACTCACAGGGTATCTCCACAGAGGGAAACTCAAGGCTTGATAAAATGTTATGGCCTTGTGGTTCAAGTATCCGTTTTTGCTGATACGTAAATGGTAAAGAAGTCACGACTCTGCAATTAGAACATCGGCTTTGGGTTCTTCGAGTGAAAAGTACAACGCCATTGCGCTATACTAGATAGTTGGTAAGTCCAAAGGCTGCCCGTTTCTAGTGCGGTCGGCAACACGGGTTTTGAGATATGCGGAAAGACTGCCTCGATGCGATCAGATATCAGATATTCCTTAACTGAGAAATGCGCGAACCGGACGATACGATTGTCTTGCGTTGGAACCCCGTCTGCTGCCGATCCATCACTCGTCTCGGCGGAGCTTCCATCTTCATCCTGATAATCTTCATCCAACACAGAAGGCGCTGAGGCAAGTCTTATTGAATTCGACGAATCTTTGGTCTGGTCCTCTTCCTCTTCCTCCTCCTCATCATCATCGACGGTAACGAGGCCAGTCAAAAGATGTAACAAATTCTCTGGCCTGTGGAGCCTCCCCTCTTTATCGAATGGCGGATCGTCTCTCGGGTCAATAATCATGGCTTCTGCAAGCTGGCTCAATGTCAGCGGCTCGAAAGAAAAAGCCAACCAATTCAAAGCACGGATAGTCCTTCCCCATTCAAACGAGTCAGCGTTCCAATTGATTAAAGCTCGATTATAGGTCTCCTCAAGGCCAACAGGTAGGTTCAATAGCGCTTTCTCTATATCTCTGTTGATTGACTTCCTTTTAAGGATTTCAATCTGCATAGCAACGTATTGAAACCTAAAATGGTAGTTCGAAAGCTAAGAATAGAGTCATTATAACAGTCCTCACCGCAAGGTGTACCACGGTCTCAGCGTAGTAGGTCTTGTCTGGAAAGTCTGTGTGTATTGGTGCGTCTGTCTGTCTAAAGAGTTGAGAGCTCTAGAGAGCTGTAAATAAGGTAGGAGCTAGGTGGAAGCTAGTGCACGTGACCACCCTAACAGTCATTCTGCACTTACATCCTATCTGCCTTCTCCAGCAAAACCCTTTTCGCTTCTTGCTTGATTTTCGGGGGCCAAGCCTTTGAGCTAATTGTTTAATCTATGAATGCTCCAATATCCCTATCAACATCCTCTCGTCTGCGTTCCAGATCAATACGGTTTAATGTGCGGAGCATGGAAAGTGGTTTTAGAGCACCATCGATGTCCTGTTCTTTTCGACTTGTAAGAAGAATATGAAGATTGTCTAGCGTCTTGAGGGCATTTATAGATTGCATCTAAAACCAGATAGACATTCTGGAAGTCCGGTATGATAGCCAGTAAGGCTTTTTTCCAGGCTCTCCATGTCCGGCATTTGGTTCACAACTCGAAATCGCCTGAGATCTTGGACTGGCCTCGGAGTATCGGGCCTTCGACCAGAAAGTTGCACAATAAGTGATCGAAGCATGTTCACGACAGTTTGTTCCTCTTGATCAGTAAAGATGAAATAGTAATAGGCTATAGCGGTGTAGAAATCGGAGTCATGCGTCTTTTCGAGGTGATGAATGGCTGTAGAGCTGAGTATTCTAGTCAGCATTACAGACTACGAGATTGAGAGCGGCAGTGGGCGTACCTTAGAATGGTCTTTCCACCACCAGCTATAGATAATTTATGTCCATCATCAGAGGAAGGTCCCAGATTATCACAAAAACAAAGACAAAATATGAAAAAAACATCTATTACCTTTGCCATGAAGCCATAGAAGACTGTTGGGGTTTTGTTTTCCAGTTTGTGAAAATCACATTATCCTTCATGAGCCACTAGACGATGTTTGAATCAGTCATGTTTTGACAGAACAAATAACAGAGAGTAGAACAGATAGTGCTTCCATTGCCAGTTAAGGCCCCATGTTTCTTACGTGCAGAATTGTAATTTGTAGATGGGTCAACAGCAGACAACCAATCAAGCAGCATTCTCCGCTCGCTGTTGTTTTGAGCGTCAATGAGGACGGTGCGCACTCGGGATATTTCCTTTTCAATTGCCTCCGGCATCTTCATCCGTTCTTGGTAGTGGGATAATAGCATCCCAGGTCTGCCATTTCACCATGTTTCCTGCAACTTTGATAACCATATGCTTCGAAAGAAATTGAACAAATGTGGCTTGGAATGTCAACAATTCGACGTATAGAGCTTTCAGAGCATCGCAGTATGCCATATGCGATGATGGAGGATTTTGCTCAATTCCGTGGACGACTTTCGATTCGTAGCGGCGGCGGTAAAGTTCCTCTCTGATATGGCACTACAGATCAACACCGGAGTCAGTTCAACTATAAACAAGCTGTGGGCATCCGGGACGGAGGTAGAGGGTTGACAGGAAGAGTTACGACTCACCTGGCTCAGAATACTTGAAATGGTGTCTAGACCCTTGACGTGAGAAGCTGCTTGTTTTGAGGGGTTTAAAACAAGCTAGAATTATTAGCGTGCATCTTTGGGAAGATCGAGTACTTTTCGAAGTACTTACCGGAAGCAACAAACAAACACCTGCCCATACGATTGAGCCTGTCGGAGAAGTTTCCAAAGCTGTTCCCACATAATCCTTTGCCCACTCCACGACCCCAACAGCAGGCTCAATCAGATCCTCCACTACCAATTCATGACCTTTGAACTTCAACTTCCACGTAATCTTACCTTGCACGAAGATCATACATCTGTCTAATGGTTCCAAGAGAATCTGCAGCTCCTGGTGAGCATATTCTCTTTGGGTGGGATGATGGGGTTCTCACTTCCAACTTGGTGACCACCTTCAATGCCAATCATGATGGCAATACGGCCATTCTTATGGGCTCGGCGAGCACAACTAGACGTGTCGCAGCACTGGAAGACAGAAGGGTACTCATCGATGGATCGTCTTGCGATATCTATCCGCTCCAGCGCGTCTCGAACCACTAACCGGTATTTATGAGTAGATATCCACCTTTTTTGAATATCAACTAACGGACGGGTCATCGATGCCAACACCCGGCTCCTCACACTCCACGAACACACTCCAAAACTGCCCGCCTATCTGACCTTCCCTCATTATTTGAACATCGATATGCCCAAGCAGATTGTCATTGAGATTGAAAGTTCCATCGTACATCTTACCATAGAGCTCGATCCGAATTAGATGTGGCAAATCATTGTGACCATCT
Organism: Acephala macrosclerotiorum; assembly: GCA_014904845.1. Classification (NCBI taxonomy): domain Eukaryota; kingdom Fungi; phylum Ascomycota; class Leotiomycetes; order Helotiales; family Mollisiaceae; genus Acephala; species Acephala macrosclerotiorum. Next base: position 23,510 of record MU119288.1, read on the forward strand.
AGTAAAGGCGTGGTCGACAGAACATGCTTTGTTCGAGCAGTATAGTCTGCTGGATCGATGGGTACTCTGGCTGGTTGGAGAAAAGAGAGTGGCAAACTGATTGTTCTCACTACGAATGCCAGAAGAACCAAACGCCATCTCTTAAACTAGCTTTCTGAATGAGAATCGTTTGTTGAAAGAATGATTGCTTGTGACTGAGCAAGTCCAGAATCGTCCAGAAAGGGAGGCTTTGGCTGGTCGACGTCAGTAGTTGGAGAAGGCATTCACTGAAGAGGTTCAGTCGAAATTACAACAGAGCCAGAGGATACAGGTAGGATCTTCAAACATCAGACATAGCACCAAAGATCTCTCAAAGTCCGAGCACTCGCTGTATCCCACTTCTGCGTCAAATAGAAGGTTCTTTACTTTCACACCTCAAGCTCTACCAATTTACAACGCAAATTCAAGAAGGTCATCCAATGCATAGACCATATTTCCGAGACTCCATCATGGAGATTATTCCCGCCAGTTGCAAAATACGTCTCCAGAATCACGTCTTCCAAAACCCCGCAAAACCCAGGCCTGAGGCGTTAAGATAGGGTTACAGGGGTTTCGCTTACGGCGGGGCTTCAGGGGTAGCGAGCCTTTGCTCAACGCATAGCCTCTGAACTATCCCACTCTCCGAGTATTTAGGAACGCGGCCTCCCACTTTCACTTGGATGTCACGGGCCCATGCCTTTATCACCAGGCTTCACTTTAAAAACAACGAGGTCTCCCTCCCTTTGGCATCGCTTCTGGTCCTCAACTCGATGCCGGGTTCCGTCTTGGTACTTCTCAGATGGCCTCGAAGATGGCGTATTTTGTCAGCTTACTCCTCTTCGGATGTCGATAACCGTGTTAGGAACATGGATTGGGTACGTGTTTTTTGCGGCGTAGAGTTCATTCTTGGAATTTTTGGTTAAGCTGTGGAGACTCGGTATCTTCCCGTTTCTCCTTTCTTGCTTCACAGCTATCTTTGCGCAGGTCAAATGGCCGAGTCCGATTTCACGCTTGTGGGCCAAGCCCCAAAGCAATCATCATGTCGAAATCATAGCTCAAAATACGTGATAACAGATGCACGACAATCATGCAGGAACTATTCTTGTTGGGATTGTCCGTTTTTTTATTTGGACTTACAGCGATTGCTCGGCCACCCGGCTTCTGTATGTTTAGAATTCTTAAATACTTTGAGAACATCTCTAGAGCAGCTCAAATTACTACTCGGGCAGGATTGTAAGAACTTTTTCATTCACCGCCAGATAACATGTCGGAATCAAGCAAAGACGTTGCGGCAAGTGTTCATTCGCTCTCAGAAGCCTCTCTGGCAGTAAAATCTACTGCGGAGAAGAAGCTCGTGCGAAAATTAGATCTGGTCTCGATGCCCCCTTTGAGTAATTTCAATCTCATGCATATCATTCCGGAATGCCCTCTAACTTCTAGGCAGTGCTCGCATACTTTACTCACACACTTGATCGGGCTTGATCGGGCAAACCTTGGAAATGCTAAGACTGGGGGCTGGAGGCTGATCTTGGTCTCGTTGGGAATCAGTTCTCGTTACTTCTGATTCTTTTCTATATACCGTATGGGTTGTTCAACATTCCTGCGACCATGTCAGCGAAGAAATTCAATCCTGCAGTTGTGATGCCACCAGTTGTGATGCCACTTGTCGTGGGGATGTAGGGTACATTGGCAATGGCTTCCGCAGCAGCAACGAACTTCGGCGGAATACTAGCTTGTCGCATCTTGACGGGAGCAGTCGAGGCGGGATTCCTTCCTTGTGTGATGTTCTATTGCTCTCTGTTCTATACTAGGAAGGAATTGGCATTGAGGATATCGGCGTTTGGTATGATGGGCTTCGTTGCTGGTGCTGTTAGTGGAATCATGGCATACAGTGTTTTCCAGTGGCACAAGGAACTGAAGGTAAGGAGTCACTATGAATTTGCCAGAATTACGTCCTGACAGTACTAGGGTTGGTAATACCTATTTTTGATCGAAGGAGCGCTGACTGTCGGGATCTCCATTTTTCAACTTTTTCTGGCTCCCACGCAGCGTACCAACTTCTCGCTGGTTTACCGAGGGCGAAGTAAAATTATCAGTCACGACTCGACCAAGATACTTCTCACGAAAAAGGATTTATCTGGGCAGATGCAGTCAAAGAATTCAAAGACTGGAAAATGTGGACTTTTGGATTCATGGCTCTTATGTATGGCATCGGTAGCAACAGCAGCTCCAACTTCTTGCCAGTAAGTCAATCCTTCGTGATTCTGCAATTTTCCGGACACTGATTATAGTCCCAGACCATGGCGAAACGCCTTACAGTCGACACCGCAAAAGCGAACCTTTACACAGTTAGTCCTAATCTAACTGCAGCCTTCATTCAATTGACAACTTCCTGGCTTTCCGACTACTTTCAACAACGTGCCACTTTCTCCGCAGGTGCTCTTGTCTCCCTCATCAAATTCATATTGTTAGGAACACTTGATCTCGTTCACCACGTGAAGGTTGAATACTTCATCACAGTATGTCTCCCGACCCGCATTTTTTATGTTCAAGCTAACTTATGAAGTATCTCATCACATTCGGAACATTCACGCCCGGGATCTTAGTTCCCGCATGGGTCGCATCCACACCCACACGACGGCAGGTCGAGTAACAACTCTCGGGCTACTTTTTATGGGGCAGAATTTGGCTGGTATCATCTCTTCGGCAGTTTTCAGAGCTCAAGATGCACTGATCTACAAACTTGCTCTAATTACGGTAGCGGTTACTCAAGGAGTCTTCATTGCGTTTTGTCTGCTTCAAAGACAGTACTATGCGAGGATCAACAAGAAGCTTGACAATGGCGAGATTGGGCAGGTTACTGGTATGGAGCTCAATCCAGGGTTTAGATATGCTCTTTGAAGCGAAATGCGATGTTGGAGTCACTCTTGAAATGGTCTCGCCATCCCTGGAATAACCTATCTGTCACTCCTAGTTGATTGATGTCTCGGCTCAGCTCGGCGATAGAGATTGCCGGTTGATAAATGAAGTTTACGTCGTCTTTCAACGACTAGGCTTTCTCAATAATCGAATGAAATGTACAGTACACTTGGCGGGTACCTGATTTCTGAAAACGTCTTGCTTGACTTCGAAAGTTCCATTGATTCGGAAATCGGTGCATAAGCGGGTATGAGCCATCTCCCAGAAAGCGAATTTGCGGACCCTCTCGTAGAGTTTAAACCGGAGTTGAGCATAATAATACTATTGCGTAAGGTTAATAAGGGGAACGTAAAGATGCACGCCTCGCCTCGCCTCGAACCAGAGGTTCCAACTCAAGCATTAAACCATGTTAGCCAATCTAGCTGCACTATCAATATCTAGGTGCATATCCCTATTCTTAGTCGCAAAGCCTTGCCGTAATCCGACTCTAGAACTTGAAAGATTGCGAAATGTTTCTTTCACATGTCGTGATTCGGTTTCGAACCCCGCTCTGTAGGTACAATTATTTCTCTACTATAGTTCGAGCACATCGGTGTGGCTCTACATCGACCACGAGTTGCGCCTTCATTTTTCATGCTTTCTTATTCTCAAGTATATCCTATTCAGGTTGATAATTTTCAGTCCTCACCTTCGTCCTTCAGTCCAAGCCAGTTCGAGCAATGGCGATTCATCTGGAAGAGCGTTATATGTTCCTCTTGCCCCTCGCGGCCTCGATCATCCCCAGTGTTGTTTACTTCCTGTCAAATGAACTTGTGCGATACAGAGCTCGTATCGAAGGTCTCAAAGGGCCCCGTGGTCTTCCTGTTGTAGGAAAGTTGTATGAAGTATTTCGACCTCCATATCATTCCAGAAAGTCCTCATGCTAAGGGTTCTTTCAGCTCCATAGTATCTCAGCCTCGGAACAATATCGCATCTGGACTGAGAAGTATGGTCCTGTCTTCCAAGTTCAGCTTGGCAATGTCGCAGTCGTGATTGTCAACTCTGCCGCAGCGGCGAAGAATCTCTTCTCGACTCAAACCTCAGCCTTGAACTCTAGGCCTGTGTTCCACATCTTTCACAAGGTATATTCTAAAACATTTTTCAGAATATAATCAGATATCGACTGAATAAACCTAGGTTGTGAGCAAGAATTTGCTGAGTATAGGTACCTCGCCTTGGGATGATAGCTGTCAGCAAAGAAGGAAGGCAGCTGCGACCGCATTGAATCGATCAAAGACAGAGGGTTACTTGCCTGTGAGAATCTTTGGTATTCACAATTTCAGAAAGTCACTGAAATATGAAGATTCTCGATCTCGAAGTCACAGAATTCATCCGCGACCTTTACGAAGAAGGCAAAGGCGGGTCGCTCGCCATTGATCCCACAGAAATTACCCACCGCTTGTCTTTGAACCTGGGTCTTACTCTCAATTATGGCTTCCGGTAAGTTCACAAATTCTTTCGAGTCCAAATGGCGACTAACCCACTTCATCCCAGAGCGGATTCGACAAAAGCTCTTCAGAACTCACCTCTTCTCCAGGAGGTTATCCACATCGAAACAGAGATCGGAAAACTGCGGTCGGTAGGCATGAATTACAGCAACTATGTTCCCGCTCTACGTATCCTGGATATTATCAAAAAAACTCTTCGCATCAGTCCCGGCCCCGTGTATAGCAGGGATATTGGAAGGAGGAGATTGCGGTACGTTTCTCCATTTTAAGGAAGCGAATGATAATAGTGCTAATGCTGAGACAATAGATACAACAAAGTGCTTTTGGATGAACTCAAACAAAGAATCGAAGAAGGAACAGACAATCCTTGCATTCAAGGCGGGGTTTTGAAAGATCCCGAAGCAAGCAACTTGACAGAGGAAGAACTTATCAGCATCAGCTTGAGCATGATGGCTGTACGTCTCTGAATCCCCTCTCCATTATCGTATATACTGAACTTCCCAAGGGCGCGGAAACCACAACATCGACAATAGGGTGGGGAATCCTCCTCCTCGCCCATCGTTCCGACATTCAAACGCTCGCTTACAACTCCATCCTTAAGTCTGGCATCGACCCTTCCAATGGTCCTGCAACCGTGACTCCATTCCATTCCCAAATCTGAATACTTTTTTTGCCTGAGATGGCTGGTACCAAACGCGCCGAGCCATTACACTTTTGGATATGGTGGGAGGATGCGCGTTGCGAGTCATGTTGCAAATCAAGGATTGTATATGGCGTTTCTGCATCTGATTGCCACGTATGAATTGTTGCTCGGGGGTGAGACTGATCTGGATGTAATTGATCCATTGGAGGGGATCGAGGATGTGCACGCGACAAGAGCGGGGCCGAAGGGTGTGAAGGTGATGTTTGTGCCGAGACAGGAGAAGGGGGGATTGGAGAAGCCTGGCGCATGAAAAAGAGAAATGATACAGGGACTTTAGTTGAATCGCCGAAGTGAAGAATGGAGGCTAGATCACCACCTATCGGGGTGCTATTTTCACAGATGTTGTTAGTTAAATGAAGACATGCTTCCTCTTGCTTGATCTCTTCTTACCATCTGTTGGTCTCTCTGGAAGAGTTTAACTCTCTCTGAGCTGTAGAACTTAGATGCCTCCAATGCCTTCCAATCTTTATCAAGAGTTGGCCAATACAGCTTGTTGATGACCACCAAAACCTTGACATAGAATCCTTTTGTTTGGGCGACAACCTTCAATAGTGACATTAAGAAAGTGACTTTCCGCACGCTTTCCTCTCTGCATCTGTCAATCCTGTCGAGCACGATGTAAATGCGCTTTGCGTTTCTGGGAAGCCGCAGAACGTGAACCATGACATCCACGAGGACATCCAAATCCAGCATTCGGATGTCTTTTCCCTCAAGTTGAGCAGATAGCGATGGGTAGGATTCGTCTTGGAGGATTTGCGGTTCCTTTTGAAGGAATTGGTAGAGAATGCTGGCCAGTATCTCCTGGGGCAGGACATCTTTTGCTTGCCACGATGATTCTTGGCATAAATAATGCACAACCGACTCTCCGCTACCCCTCAGATCATTCGCGAGACCCATCACGGCAGGAGATAGCCATGACAGGTCATCTCGTTCCAGCGTGCTAGGTTCATTACGGCCAGCAAGGATGAGCAGCTGTGAGATGTTGCTTTGAGACCAAACTTTCATTTCTTCGAATGAGGATAACAGTTCTTCAGTGGAAAGCTGTTCCACCCGCTCATCTGTGGCGAAGTTCTGAAGGATGCTTCCGTAGTTCGTGAGCGATGCCTTGAGATCCCGTTCTTGGGAAGGAGACTGCGCTAGGTAGCTTCTGAATTTGATCAACCGCTCATGCGAGGCATCCGCAATTAGTTCTGCAACAAGAAGGATATTGAGTTAGCGGTAAGCTCTTTCGCAAAAACTTGAAAGTCAGGACCTACTGTCTAGCTGTCTTTTCTGGTCTGTGTGGGACAAAAATTAGCTTGGGCGAATCTCAAGCTGAGAGTAACCAACCTTCAGCAAGCTTCTTCAGCTTGTCGACATTGACACTCAGCAGCAACTCGCATTGGTTCTTCACAGCAAGAAGGTCTTTCTTGAAGTTTGAATTCGGAGCATAGAACCCCTGCTTGCCACTTAAGGATCTCCCCCATCTCTCTGGGCTGCTATTAGATGACTAAAACTTGACAAATGTTTTCAGAAGTGCTTACTGATCCCATGGTTGGCGATGTAGTATTTGGCAGTCTCTCTTGAGAAGTAAATGACGCCTTTGTAAACAGCAGCTATCTTTCTTCCCAAGACAGCATTCCGATAGATCTGTTCGTACACGATCATACTGGGTAAGTATTCCTTGATATCCTCAAGCGTGTCCGTCAGTTCATCCTCAACCTTTTGTTTCACTGCCACCACCTAGAGTATATTAGCATTATTTAGAGCAAGTGGGCGAATTCAAGGGGACCCACCGTAAACAAAATGTTCAAAGTCTCATATGCCATGCCAACAAGGCCAGGGTCAGCTGACCCAGCGATATCAACAACACCCTTGAAAGCGTGCAGCCATGAAAGAAATGTGACTGCAAATTTTTGGACTCCATGTCCAAGTCTCCTGATACCATGAGCTCGTTTCTGAGAAAGGTCAGAGCGAGCTCGTACAGCTGTTCCGAGTGCGTTGATGGTCGAGAAGGGCTCCACGAAGTTGTACGCTTCCTCGAATGATGCAGAACTTGACAGAGCTTCCTGAATTGTTGGCAGTCCTTTCGATTGCTCCCCTTTCTTGTCGCCTTTTGTTTCGTTAATGTTGGCGAGAATCCAAGTACGGAACTCATCTCGACCGCTTTGGACTTCTTCTAGGTTTTGCCTGATGTTGATTCGTATTAGCAATGTGTAGAGATTGATTCGACGCCCTTCGTAGGCATAATGTTTGATCACACGTGAGAAAGTTCATAGTGACGTACTTTGAGCTCTTGGTTGGGAACCATTCTCCCGTTTCATCTAGAACGCTGTCCCCATTCGTCCTCTTCTGCAAACCACGATACTCCGACATCATCGTTCCTTTTCCATCCAGAACAGAACGCCCATCGTGGAATGAAGTTCGGTTCTTCAGCCTGCACTAGGACGGGACAATCCAGACTTTTGTTCTCACGGACGGATAATGGTTCCGATTCCAGAATAATTTTCGCCCCCAATGCTGACTGCACAAGCATGCTGAAAGACGTAAAGGATCATCCAATCCTCGTTTATCATTGGCTGTCGAGTACGATCAGGCGAATGAACATGGATCTATGCGAGGTTGGCGGCTTTTGCAACTTTGTCCCCACCCGGCGAGCGTAGCGAAGAGGTAGATCGATAGTCGCCATCTGTTCATGAAGCTGAAGCCATTTTATTCAAACCCAAGCCTCGAACAAGCCATCGGCAAGATCCGGCCTCTCAAAATTCGAGATTGAGCAGTGAGGGTTGCATCCTTTGATGTGACCAGGATGTTGAAGCGGGGCTGTGTATGGGGGCCAAAAGTCCAGGGAACGCAATTCTGCAAGCGTCAGCAGCGCATCAGATAAATATATCGATAGGACCAGAGCCTCGCCCGTCAACTTCTTTTTGACATTGAGATTCAATCATGGCGGAAAGCACCACCGTCCCAGCCCCTGCCGTGGAAGCCACTGCGCCAGCGGTGAATGGAGGTCCACCACCAGGTAGCCCCCCCGCGCCATTCTCCCCCATCTCTCCCCAAGGACTTCCTCCTCTGCAACCAGGAATGCCCATGGGGCCTCCACCAGGACTTCCACCTGGATTCATTCCTGTCGCATTTCCACAGGAATTGAATTACCTTCGAGAACAGCACCGAAAGTATACAGAGCTTCTGGAGAGAAGGAATCGAGAGCTTGAAGCGCGTGTAGCCAATGGCGGTAGAAGGATAGGTCGGAAGGTAAGCTCTCCCTCGTAGATGGTCGTGAAGAAATATACTAATATCTGCAAAGAGATCCGGATCTCGATCTGGGTCCGACAGTGGCAGCGATCGAAGTGTTTCTCGGTCCTCAGTAAGTACTAACATTCCACATCACATCCTCACCGTCACAGCTTATTCATCGCTGGAAGTCCATGGTTGACTATTTTTAGGCCAAAGACAAGAAGGATGAAACATCTAACAAAGACGGCAAGCCTCCCCAATACAGGATAACGTATTGGGAGGAAGTAGGTGATGGTCGATGGGACGACGTACCAGAAGAGGACGTCGACAAGAACGAAAAGAAGACGAAGAAAAAGACAGCGAAAGTCGAATACGCCTTCACCTATCGAAAGTTCCGAGGAAAGGATGCCGATCCTCCGGAAGTCGTGTTTGGTCCCAGGATGTGCTCTCTATTCCGCAGGCTGCTTCCCCACTTCCCAGAGCATGACTTAGACATCGAAGATCCCATATTCGTCTCTCCGTATCCTATGTTGATCTATAATTGGGATCTTCTGGAGAAAGAAGCAAACAAAGAGACCGAAGACGTCGAAGAGAAACAAGACCTCGAGAATCTGAAAGTGATGATGCAGATTATGTCGACGAACTCTGGAGACCCAAAGTTGGATACATATTTCCGCAGTCGAAGCGCAAATTTGAAGAATGGCAAGATCACGTACGAGACTGTATGGACGCTTTTCCCACCAGGTGAGATGGTCATATCCAGGCCGTTCCTCGAAAAAGATCAGCTTTTCATCGTCCAAGATTGCCTCCGTTACGGCTGGCCGTTGATGGAAAGCAATCGTCGACGAAAACCAGCTCCGTGGACCGTCATTTGTTGGTCCTATGATTGGGACGGCGCATACTTCGATCGAAAGCCTTTCGAGTTCCACAGTACGTGAAATTCTGCCCTTTGATTGAGGAGATATTCAGAGCCGAGCTCTTCGCGAGCTGCAAACTCGACTCCTAGATTATACTTGAAATGCCATACTGATCTATCTATAGTCGAGTATTTCTCAGGCACACGCTTCATTAACTCATTGAACATCTATCCAGTGAACTTTTATCGTGAGCCTGGGACCGACGCGACCTGGGAAGTGAGCTTAAAGCCTACATTGATTGAGAGAGGGAAGAGGTTTAGAGAAATTTGCGTTGCTCCCAAAGGTTCGCGGATGTTCGATTACAATGGCTTAGCGCTCTCTCGTGGGAGGGGTATTTCGGCGCAGGCTACGCCAGGTGAGGAGTCGCCCATTCCTGGAGGTTATGGTGCGGACGGATTGAGTGGAGATTATTGGGACGAGTTCTCTTCAGAACCTCCAGTGTTCAAAACACCATCGACCAAAAAGACCCAGGTACGATCCACTCGTCAATTTCAAAAATTTAACCACTGACTGTTGTTGTTTTAGGTGAAAGGGACTGTCATGGTAGATTTCGAGGCCTACGTTCAGCACGCCTCAATCAACGTTCCGCTAGGATCATTGGAACCATCCATTCGCGAGAGCGAATGCGGATGCTCAACGTGCCAGAAGAACGACATCCTACGTAAAACTCTCAAATTTGATTATGACAAGGTCAAGGCTTCGGTGCCGCTCGATAAGTGGGAAGAAGACCAACTTCTGATCTGCCCTCCACGTGTCATGGGCTACGCGATGCGTCCCGGACAGTGGGCGCAGTTGCAGGTTGAGGAGGTGAAGACTGCAGTGATCAATCCCGAAGCAGATGCTTTCGATCACAAGCTTTCGTTGAATGAGAAGACCAAGAAGCTCATCAAGGACTTAGTTGTCAATCATGAGAAAGGCAAGAAACGTGATGGAAAAGGACTTGATGATCTCGTTGAAGACAAGGGCAAGGGATTGGTGTTATTATTCCACGGTATGTTAATGCCCCCAAGCTAAACGAGATCAAGAAGTGATGAAATTTCCAGGTCCTCCAGGCGTAGGAAAGACGCTCACAGCCGAAAGCGTCGCAAAGTCAACAGGAAAGCCACTATTCTCGATTGGTGTCTCTGATATCGGTGTCAATTCACGAACAGCCGAGAAGAACCTACGAAGGTTCTTCAACCTTGCGACTGATTGGGAGGCAGTCATGCTCATCGACGAAGCAGACGTCTTCCTCAACAGCCGTGGTCAAGGAGAGACCAACCTGGAAAAGAACGCACTCGTCTCTGTCCTGCTTCGCGTTCTGGAATACTATGAAGGTATCCTCATCCTCACAACGAATCGAATCAACTCTTTCGACGTGGCAGTACAATCCAGAGTTCACCTCGCTGTCAAATACCAGAATTTCGACGAGACCCAAATTTCTGAGATCTACTCTATCTTTCTCAAGCAGGTCAAAGACGACGACAATATTGAGGACTGGGGTGAGATACGAGGCTGGATCAAGATCGAGAGTCGAAGCTCGAAGTTTAATGGTCGTCAGATTCGAAACATTGTTTCTGCTGCTTTGGGTCTGGCTCGAGCTGAGCGCAAAAAGCTGAACTCGCAGCATCTGGATACCATTGTACGGAAGACCGGAGAGTTCCACGAAGAGCTCGCGGAGCAACGCAAGGCGTACGAGATGAAACAGTTGGCAAGAGGATACGGTGAAAGGTAAACATATGGAGTGGGATGTTGCATGGCTTGTAAGCGAATGTACGAAGACTTGGACAGAAAATTATACATGAAGTCGCTTGATTTATGATTGAAACTAGACCATGCAGAAATCGGACTAAGAATATCTCCAAACAAACTCCGCCCATAAATAAATGCCGGCGACGGCAATCATGGATGCTAAGAGGCATCGTCCCAAAAGAGAAACACCCGTAAGCTCGAAATGACCAATTCCTCTCGCCTGCAAGAGTCGATGCCTTCAAGCTCGTCATCAAGACCTTGAAAATCCTGCGCCATTTCACTTCCTAACAAGATCGCTAACCTGGATGATTGTTAACCTTGATCTGAAATGTTAGACTCTGGAACTTACAGGCAATGAGGAATCGATCAGTTGGCTTTCAGGGCTCTTCAAGATCGGTGGCAGGAGTGGCAACCGCAGGTGGGGGTAGAGCAGGAGAGATTCGAACCATGGCCACACTGTTGTTGGCAGTCTTGACATCCGCGGGGCCGGTGGGCGGACGGTTGAATTTCGACAAAACACTTTCCGGAGGAGGGGTTCTTGATCCACCGGAAGGGAGAGGAGAGTCATCTGATATATCACTCCCACTCTCATAACAGGAGTCGTTGCCATCCGAGAAGTCCCCGATTTTCTCTAGGAAATGACCATCATTGTAACCTAGAGCTTGTTCGAGGAGTCCGCGGCCTGCATCTTGAACTTCAGTCCTATCTCCATTGGCTTGACCATGATTGAATGCAGGAGAGGAGTCGATGCCCAGATCTTGGATGGAGCGCGATCCACCTTGACGAAGGCGGCTTGTTGGTGTAAAACGATGGATCTCGGTGAGCGAAAGCTGACGTCTAGCCGGAAGCCTATGATAGGAGCCTTGGTCAAGTCGATAATCAAGTGCACTTTCTGTATCATCAAAGTTCTGGAATCCACCGAAAGGGAGGGCAAAGGTATGATCCACGCGAACCTTGGTGGCCTTGCCCAAGCATTTTCCGCCTTCAAGCCAGTATCGCGCTCGTCCATTGGCGTTAGCCTCGAGTTGCAGCTTTGAGTTGAAGTTGAGTCCAAGGGGACTGTAACGTTTCTTGTCGTTACTTATTTCCCCAGAAGTGCACTGTCGATGTCAGTTCCAGTATTTCCTGAAGGTTCAGCTCCTTGTACAAAATGAGCATCTGCTTGAGCATCAGTTGTCCCAGGCTTCACTATACCACGACGATGACTGGGTGAAGGTATGCTCTATGCTCCAGCTAGATAGGGGTAGGACAGCAAATACAGAAACATTCCCCCAGGCGAGCCTTCCACGGCGGTAAATGTATCATGCATCCGACCCCGGGTGTGTTGAGCAGTAAAGGAGGCTTGGTTGCAGAAACAGTATCTATAAATGAAACAGAGCGTAGCTCGCGCGATTGAAAACTGCAATGAAAAGTTCGAGAAGAAAGGGGAATAGGTACTGCTGTGAGAGCACCTTCTACCCGCGAACTCACTTATAACCTCATGGAGACAGTCTAAGAAGTCGAAGTCACACTACAACAAGATATGCACCCAACACAGGGTATTCTTAGTCTCCGATTTTCCCATTCTTCCAAACTTCGACGTGAACATACTGTCAAAGACACCGCTGGAAATTCTGTGAGAGCGTTCACTCCACCTTCGAGCCATGATTGATAGTAAAGAAGATTCAGAATCCCGGGCAACGCTCGAGCCTCGTAGTGTTCTCATCCTCAAATCATGCACCTTTGTTACATCAATCTCGGCCACAACCCTCCCTGAGAAGCAGCTCAGATAACGCGATCATATCTTTTTTAAAAAAAGAAAAGAAAAAAAAGTGAAACAACAAATCGATGCTCTGAAAGGAGCTGGACGAACTCGAAGAGTACGGAGTACATCTAACACCTCACCCTAGCTGGTGGCTCAACATCCGGCCGATGGACTTGGAGGAACAGGACACAGGTTCAGCCAACTGCTCGCCTTAGGCCAACTTTAGGCAATCAATGAATTAAGAATTCGACATGGCAGATATGAAAGAAGATAGAGAATCCCCTGGGCTGGAAAGAGAAAGAAGCAGGAAGAGAAAACCTTGAAGAGATCGACAATAGAGGCACTATATCGCGGCCGAGAGAAAGTGCTTCCCCAGAAGCCACTTGCACCACGGGAGTGACGAATGAGGCGATACCCGTGAGCCCCGACCTCTATTACCAAGCATATCCGACGAAGCTGTCAGTCGTCCATGAGCCAATAGGGACGCGTGTTTCAAAGGCAGTTACTCCGAGATCATGAACTTCTGCCGTGTGTCGACGCCGTATAAAGGTTTGCTGTCGCCTATGTTGAGAAGCCCCTCTTCAACACAAAGCTTCGACTTCTCGCTCTTCAGTTTATTCACTAATCTGTTGCTCTTCTGAAAACTTTCTCCATGTCTCCATTCAGTGCACCACTAGCGGAGTAGAAGTCGTCGCAGCCTTTTCTAAAGCCGTAAAAGATAAGACCTGTGCGTCCTCTCCTCCCTCCACAACATCGATCACTGAAATCCCCAAGTCGTCATCACAGGCCCCTCAGCCAGCGGCCTCGGCGCCCAAATCGCTATCTTCCTCGCCTAAGGCCACCCCGCCAGCATCCTCCTCGGCCGCACTCCATCAAAAGTTGACCCCGTATTCGAAGAGATCAAGAACATCAGTTCCTCAACAAACGTCCAATTCATCCCTCTCGACCTCACACGATTCTCCTCCATCAAGACCGCCGCCACAGTGATCTTAAGACCGTGGACAAGATCGACGCCCTGATCAACAACGCCGGCATCATGGTCTCATATCCTACACCTCGACAGCAGACTGTGTAGAAGCACAATTCGGAAGCAACCACATCGGGCATTTCCTTCTCACCAACCTCCTTATACCCAAGATCCTCACTGCAGGCCCAGGAGCCAGGATCGTGAATCTATCCAGCAACGGATACCAAGTTGGCGAGGTGCGATTCGACGATTATAATTTCTCCGATGGGAAAGAATATAATGTTTGGATGGCATATGCCCAATCCAAGACTGAGAATATTTTGTTTACCGTGAGCTTGGCGGAGAAGTTGAGTCCGAAGGGGATAAGTGCTTTTGCTGTTCATCTGGGGGTTATTTGGACGAATTTGGGGGCTCATGTTCCAGGCGAGGAATGGCCTGTTTTTAGGAAGACGTTTGCTGATCGAGGTATACGCTTACTTCCTTCCGAATTTGACGTTACAACTCATAGGTCCAGGCTTCCACTTAACTATAGGCATTAACAAGGATGTCGCCCAAGGAAGATCATACACCCTCACTGCAGCCTTGGACCTGTCACTTGAAAGTGAGTGCAACTCTAGATGATACTATGGAAACAAAACTGTCGCTAAGGTTAGAATATTCAGGCGCTTACCTGAGCAGCTGCGCTCCGGAGGAAACTCCTGAATATGCTAATAGCTCCGAGAACGCGCAAAAATTGTGGGAGTTGAGTGAGAAGATTGTGGGCAGAAGTTTGACTTATGAAACGAGAACATGGAAATTAGCATTTGCGATTTCCCAGCCTCGAGTAGACTTTCTGGGCAAAATTTTCTTGCACCAGGACGTTCGCAGTTCGAAATACCTTTCCTGGCCTAGGACAGCTAGAGAAAGTCTATGGAAGGCTGGGAGACTAAAGACGCTGATCGGAATTGAAAGTGCAGTGGATATGTTGAGTGATAGGAAGGGATAGAAAGTGTAAACAGATCAGGTATATATTTCCCCTCTATACCTCCGTGTTCATGTCACCATTCCTCGGGGGAAGCGCAAATATTCTGGCTTTGTCTCCAGTGGAGGACTCCTGTCTGCCTCATCAACTTCGGCAATCGAAGCTTCGATGGTCGATGCTAAAGGTAACCGAACCGTCGTCTAGAGTATCCGCTGACCCCACAATTGGCTTGCTCGTCGCTGCTTCATCTTCGTGTTCTCTCGTGTGCGCATCCTAGATGTCCAAAGGTAGCGCAGAGATCGATGCCTCAAGTGTGCGGAGAAGTTCTCGAACAGAACAGCGTTGTCTGGCACGGACCTAGTCATGTGTTCCTTGCGCTGCAATGTTGCCGAGGAGTGAGCAGCGTTTTGTCGCGTTGTTATGGCGAGTCTCTACTAATCAGAGAGCATAGGAAGGAGTAGGTAGGTTCGTAGAATCGCAAGGAAAGGGAGGTTTTAGAATAGAGATGGAGGTGGGGGCTCCATTGTGCTTTCCAGAACATGCCCTTTGAGCTGGAACTTGTTCAAGTGATCCTCCTATTCTCTGGGATAGCCTCCAGCCCAAATGCCGTCCTGATAGACACAGGTGACAGCACAATAGTATCATCGACGTCACTTTTTTTCGATGGATGAGATTTCCACCCGTCATTAGATCTCTCCTCGCCATAAGGAGGAAGACTTGCCCCTCCTAGATTACGCAGGATATCCTCGCAATTAGCGTCGAAGCGCAGATTCCACAGCCGAATACTAGCCATGAACTTCTCGGTCGCTTCTAGCTGTCTGTCTCGGCCAAATATGGAGTCAACGAATTCGGTCCCAGCATTCTTGCCGAGCTGTGCCGAGTCGTTCCCTTTCTTCTTTCCTGCTTTAAGCATAGGCTCCTGGCAAGATTTCAGAAGTTTCTTAAGCTTGTTAAAGAGCCTCTCCCCAGATTCGATAAAGTCGTCGACCATCTCCTTGTCCTCCGACCTGCGAACTCGGTCTATAGATTCCTCGGCACGCTTGACCTTTCCAGCTAGTTGGATCAGAAGAAGCCATAGCTCACCTGACATGTCTGCGATTGGTGTGGCCGGGCCGTGGTGGTAGACTGTCCAGTCGTATATCCACTTGCCCAGAGAATTCGCATCGAACACGCTTCCGAGGAGCATAATCGGTTCTTCAGTAGGATCCCAATTTTTGATCGAGTAGCCGGGAGGAATTCGATGCCTGCGTGCATCCTCTTCAGTTGCTTTTCGGGTGAGTGGAGCTTTCTTACTCTGGGCCGGTTGGGTGTATGGTCGTGCTGGTGTCGAAGATCGGCGACGTCGACAAGGGGCGTCGTTATACGATGGCCTGGAGATCAAAGAGTTAGCTATTGCGGTTCTTTTGCTCCTCAAAGGTCATATTCACTTACTGCTCCCACTGTTTCGGCTTTGGGCAAACTTTGCCCTCATGCATCACGAAGTCATATTCAGGATCACCGCGGTGTATGTGTGCAGCAGATCCATAAGTCGGTGGCAATTTAGCGTTTAGAGAGAAATAATATGGCGAGCATAGGCGGTAATCACTATCACGAGCTGCACCATGCCCACGGTATCTATAACCTGACCTCTTAGTCTGCGAATTATATGCGCGGTAAATTACCCCATCGATCAGGTAATCCACATACTCGTTTGCGTTCTTGTTAGGCTCTCCGGAAGACGCTCCAAAGTATGGAGAATTTCTCTGCTGAGGACGTCGTGGCGTGGGCGAGTTGTATTGGTAGTTTGGATGGTAGTTGTATTGTCCTCTAAATTGTGCCCCTGGCTTGGATTCAGGGGTGCCCGTCAATTTGTTTAGATTGCTGTCATTCAAATTTCCAGAATCATCTTCACTGGCATTGTGCGATTCCACAGACACGGGTTGAGCACTCGATGAGGACAGCTTTTGCTTTTTCTCCCAACGAGGAGAAGACCAGGAAGCTCGTTTGCCATTGGAACTGGTGCATACAGTTGTCCTCTGTATGGTAGATGTGCGAGGGTTTCCAGCTTTTGATGAATGACTGGGGCGCCGTGATGACGCACTCATTCTCGTCTGACTGAAAGATCGTTTAAGCAAGTCGACATACGTGAAATATTGCGATTCGGGTTCTTCTTTGATGAATTGCACTCTCCCTACGATCTTGCTACGAAGGTCGAATTCTGCTATGGGTCTGGGACATGAGATTATGGCGAACGGCACAGCGGATCGTTTTTGGTACAAACGTTTCTCTAGCTCGAGGCGGAGGTCCCGGACCATGCGCCATTGCTCAATGTCTGAAAGACGACCTCCGGCAATCTGCTTCAGACGACGATTCTGCTGAGCATCACGATGAAGGAAAGAGTCCACGATGTCTTCCACTCGACTCGTCCTGATTTTCCGCTCGCTGTCGGTTGTGTCAGACTGCACGCGATCACCCGACGAACCTGGAGAGACTGGATCAACCGAGTTCGTGATAAGTTTGTCCTCGAACTTCTGCCGCCAATAATCCTGAACAGCGGACGGGTCATCTCGGACCTCGCTACCGCAGTCTATATGAGCAATATCCGAGGAGCCTTCTGAGCGGGCCGGACCCGACGTTGCATTCTCGTCGATGAAGCGAAGTGACTCCTCGTCTGGCTTTTTCGGACTGGTGGCGTAGCGTTGCGTCCACAATTTTGCGGCTTCGTGAAAGCCCTCTGGGTCCTCGACATACTTTTGTGCGATCTCGGGTACCAGTGGATCATGAACGTTGGGGGACGCGAGCAGTCCACAAATCGCGATGAGAAGTGCAAGTAAAGACCACATATCTGGCGATGTTCGTTGTGACCAAAGAGCTGTGCTTTCCGCGAAGTGGCCCCTCAAAGAGGGGGGTACTTTCGAAGGATTCCATTTCTGTTCATAATCTGCACACAAGGCACGAGTTCTTGGATCAATGTTTGGGTGGTATATCTTTGTATGGAAGCGCAAGGTAGGGGCACCCGGTGGGGTCTTCTGAGATGCTGTCACCAAAATCCAGAAGATACCGCCTTGGTAAGCTGTGTCAGGAGGCCCTTCGATGCTGGCTAATATTTTTCCAAGATCATCTCCGACAGGCGTTGCACTGACGAAGGGAACATGAGCTTTTCGAATCAGCTTCAGTTCATGGAACATTCTCTTCGCAACCGAAGTGCTGTTATGCGCTTGGACAACCAATTTTGGTCCAATGTCGATCCAGTAATAAAGGTCTGAATCAGCGATCTCCGCCATCGCGTCACCGTCATTAGCATCACCAGTCTCGAAGCTCAGCATCCTTGGTGCTGATCGCGACCTTCCAATCGTTTCGGCGAGCCATCGTTCGTGCTGTGGAGTATCTCTCGATGACGCGGGGGTTCCGAGGTCCTCCGAAATATCCATATCAGAAAAAGACATGGTTCCGTCTAAGTCGAAGCTGCATTGCTTGTGCATATCAATGCAGTTCGAGCATGACAGTATTCCTTCTGTGGTAGAGCACGAGAGCTTAGCATCTTCACATTCCGCGCATGACCGACTGTTCATGATACTGTTGGGCATGGACTCGTCAACGTCCATTTCGTCCACAGTCTCAAGGACGTGTTCGGACGGCTTTGTCTTGGCAGTGTGGAACGAGTACGTCGAAGCATTGCTGCGAGGTTGAATGGCCCTCTCGGCATCCACCATCGATGCAATCACCACGGAGAGTCTCTTACTGGCAGCATCCGAAACAGTCTTGTGGATGGAAGAGCCAGAGTGATGTGAAGTAGCCTCCTTAAGGAGATCCAAATCCTCTTCGTTTGTGATTGTATTGATCGCTTCGTGGATACGAAGCGCTTCGTAACGCTGCTGGACTACGCCAAGAGACGTTGTGACCTGATACAAGCCGTCTAGTAGCGTCGCGTAAGGCCCATATCGTCGTTCTTCTTGTGGACTTCTGTTTTTGTCCTTTCTGCACTCGAACTTTTAATCTCTCAAAAGACTTCTGGAAAATCCGAGTCCCGCGAAGAGTGGTGAGACCTTCTCAAAGACCAGACCCGTTGTAACGTCATATTTTCCATCAATCGCGGCCACGCTGTCTAGAAGCTGTCGAATGTTGTCCAAAGCTCGGACTTGTGGAAGGTCAAGACGGGTGTTGTATGGTATGGTAGGTTCGTGATCGAATCGCCCAGATGGCAGACCGACAGACTCTCCCCATAGTTCGAATCGTAGTCGTTGCAGACCAAGCTAGACACGAACCTTTGATTAGCAACGAACGTAAAGCTTTCAAGAGGTCTAATTTTCTTACCAATGCAGATAATTCCTCATGTTCCCTGCTACAATCCCTGGCAGAGACAACGACGTCAAAAACATCTACGCATGCGGAATACAAGGCTGCGACGCCAAGTGCCAAACCAACAGCTTCAGCCATTTGTCATTAGAGCATGGTGTATACAAAAGGGATGGGCATCGAATAGGTATGGTTTCCGCTGCATTTCTAGCAGTCGGGAATGGATGGGAAACTATTGAAAGAGATGGAAGCCGTGGAGGGAAAGAGGTGTTGTACGTGCTGGCAAGTGAAGTGCAAAGACGCTGCGCCACCTTGTGGTTCTGGACGAACGGCTGATCAGAAGGCTGACTGAGGAATTCTCTAAATGTACAAGTCAAATTAACATAGAAGGAATATTATAATCTTCCAACGAATCCCAGGTGTAGATTAAAGTAAAGACTTGACGTTGTTTTCGTCTGAATGCTGCAACAGCTTCTGCAGCGACGAACAAGATGCCCAGCAAGTGGGTCTACAGTCACGTGTACCTTTCTTTTCCACCGTCCCTTTTGTGTCGCTTTTCTTGTATGCAACTTCTATTTCTCTCAATCTAAGCCCCTTGATTTCTCATTTTGGCCTTCCAAAGCTCTCCATGATCCCGCAAACGCTGCAGTGCAAGGCCACCCGTTCGTATCCTCCTCAGTGGCCACGAACCTTATACCTGTTCATCGGGAGCTTCATTCCGATACGATAGGCCTGATTGAGGCTTCTCCCGGAATCATGGGTAGTAATTGCATTTTCCAAAGGTCATTGGCTACAACTTCACAAACCGCTTCTCCAGACTCCATATCCTCAGGACGTGATATCAAAATTTCACTCCACCACTTTCTCAGCATACAATCTATGGCGCTCAGAGAACCCTAATATGGCACATTCTGGAGAACTCTTAGTAGGCAAGATTCTTATTGGCCGTGGCGATAGCAAAGTTGCAACGGTGCTGCCGGCGAACGTGGACAGTATGCCGAACTTCTCCACTTCACCAGTGTTATCCTTCAACTCTTCTCACGCGACCATTCACGATCAGAAGATTTCTTGACAACCATGCCTACTCTTATCAACGGCCATGCTTGGAATCGATAGAGCTCCGTGGTTGTCCAAGCAATTGGACGCGACCGTGACCTGATATATCTCTACGATGTCGCCCCTGAAGATGAGGTTTCTCCTCTCCTTCAACCGTCCGGAAGCGCGACGTGATATCTCACGATGGGCTTCTCAATCAAAGATGTTAATGTTGAAACTCCTCCTAAGGATATTGCCGAGGGCGTCACCAAAGAGATTGGTGGTGATGCCCGCCAGGCGACCGAGATCGAGCACCAGATGACATTCTTCGAGGCCGTCAAATTATACCCTGGTGCCGTCGGCTGGTCAATCTTCTTCTCGCTCGGTATAATAATGACTGCCTTCGATCCTCAATTGCTAGGAAACCTATACGCGACTCCGGCTTTCCAGAAAGACTTCGGGTATCTCTTCGAAGGGACTATATCATCAGTGCAGCTTGGCAGACTGGGTTGGGTATGGGAAACCCAATTGGGCAATGTGTGGGAGCTCTTGGCGCGGCGTATCCAATGGAATGGTTTGGCCGGAAGAAGGTATACACATTTCTGGCCGAATTCAGACGATTTTTCCTGACAATAACAGACATTTGCTGCCTGTGTTGCCCTTACAGCAGGGTGTATCTTCATCCAATTCTTCGCACGATCGCTCAACGTCCTACTTGCAGGCGAACTCCTTGGTGGCCTCATCCTCGGTACCTATGGTAAGTGAAATCGTGCCCTTTATTTGAAGGGATATTCGCAGTCAATGTATTCGCGAGTACTATGATGCGACTCCTAAATCATACTTCAAATCTCACACTGATCTAATGTAGCAACAATCGCTCCAGCTTACGCATCTGAAGTCTGCCCGATCGCCCTTCGTGGCGTCTTGACAGCCTTCATCAATCTCTGCTTCGTTATAGGACAATTGATCGCCAATGGAGTTATCGCCGGTACCTCACAGCTAGACACCCATTGGGCCTATTCTGCCCCTTTCGCCGCGCAGTGGTTCTGGCCTTTGGTCATTCTCATTGGGATGCCATTTGCACCTGAATCTCCTTAGTAGGTGCGAAAAAGTCGAATTAAGGATGCGGAGAAGTCGCTCAAGAAATTGTCTTTCTCTGGTTTCAATGTCAAGCCAACATTGGCTATGATCATTGAGACTGACCGCCTGGAGTTGGAGATGGAGACGGGTACCACATACTGGGACTGCTTCAAGCCTATTAACCGTCGTCGGACGGAAATATCTGTTGGGGTTTACACCATCCAAGTCTTCAGCGGTATCTATTTGGTAGGATATGCCACATACTTCTTCCAACGTAAGTGTCCATTCAGATATCTGAGTTCTCTTCAGCGTCCGAGACTTATCGAACGCGCAAAGCTTTACTAACACATCCTAGTGGCCGGCCTCCCTACTGACAAAGCCTTCGACATGGGCGTTGGCTACCTTGCAGTAGGCTTCGTTGGCACCCTTGCTTCATGGTTCCTCCTCTCCAAAGTCGGTCGTCGCCGCATCTACATCTACGGTATCGCCGTTCTCACAGTAATGATGTTCCTGATCGGCTTCCTTGACTGCGCGCCCCACTACTCTGAGCGTCCCGGCATTATATGGACCCAATCCGTTTTCATGATCATCTGGAACGGTATCTACGATTTGACGATTGGTCCTGTATGTTTCGTGATCATTTGTGAGGTGTCAGCGACGAAAGTTAGGGCAAAGACTATTACGATTGCAACGGCTGTTCAGGCAGTGATGGGCATTGTGATGACGGTTGCGATTCCGTATATGATCAATCCTGATCAGGCAAATATGAGAGGGAAGCTGGGATTCTTTTTTGGTAAGCTCTGAGCATGATATGTGTTGGCACTGGATATGAGCTAATAGCACCAAGGTGGATTGTCGCTCATCTCATTCGTTTGGGCGTACTTCCGTGTCCCTGAGACTGTCGGACGGACGTATGAGGAGCTCGACATCATGTTTGAGAGGAAGCTTCCCACAAGGGCATTCAAAAATTATAAAGTTGTTTAAATCTTTGAGCTTCGTGGCGTCAATTTGTCGGTGGGGACCGCTTGAGTTGTGTCTGAGCTTGAGAACAGACACATACCAAATGAATAATAATGTTTGCAAATATGATTGAATCATTTATCCATTGAACCCAACCCTTCCTTTTCAGTTGTTTCTCACTGCCCGTCTCAGCCATTTCTCCACAGTGAATGCGAACCCTTTTGAGAAGACCATGAGCTAAAGCACGTGACTGATGGTATGAATTCCACGCCCTTTCATCTCTTTCTTATAATGTGATTTCCCAACTAAATTAGTTCCACAATATGTATAGCTTCCTAAGCCAGTAGAATAGATAACACGACTCCGCTGTTCGAATTTTCATGTGAGATTACATGCTGGCGCCGCTATTTTGGCGTTGTTGCCCATTTTTATCTTATATTCGCGAGCTTTCTCTTCCTCCTTCGTCTCAGCACAAGTTTCCGCATACTCGTCAACAGCCTTTCGCACACCTAACCGCAAAGTTGTGGGATAATGCTGCGATTTCTTTCTTTTGTTTGATTAAGCAGCAGCCTGCTACACTGTCTAAAACGGCATTGATAGCTGCTACTAGAGCTTCACCATCCCCCTCGTCTTACTTCCTACATCACCGTCATCGAGCCACGTCGTACTCACCCAGCTGTCGTTTTCCAGTCGATTTTTGACCTTGGACCAACTCCTCTGCCAAGACATTTTGACGATCCGAAAGTTAAGCTCAGGTGTGAGCGAATCCAACCTCAAACTGAGCTGGAAATTTGTTTCCGCTTCCTGTCTTCGATGATACCATGAGGCTCCTCGATTCGAAAACCCTTGAGTTCCACGAATTCATAGGCTCAAATGCGCCGCTATACGCTATCCTTTCGCACACCTGGGAAGATGGCGAAGTATCTTTCCAGGAAATGTCCGTCGATATCGAACGACCGTCTACTAAGCCGGGGGTTCAGAAGATCAAAAACTGCTGCGAGCTTGCGCTTTCAGATGGCTTTCAGTATATGTGGATTGACACATGCTGCATCGATAAGACGAGCAGTGCAGAACTCTCTGAAGCCATCAACTCAATGTATCGGTGGTATGAACAGTCGCGCGTATGTTACGTCTTTTTGACCGATGTTCCTGCAGACGGAGATATCCACCACGAGCATTCGGAATTTCGGAGAAGCCGATGGTTCGGAAGGGGTTGAACTTTACAGGAGCTAATTGCACCTTCGAGCGTGGTATTCTACGGACGAGAATGGAACGAGATCGGGACCAAAAGTAGTCTGCAACAGCTCATCGTCGAGGTCACCAACATACATTACGAACTTCTTTCGGGTAAAAGGCACCTGTACGACTTCAGCGTCGCTCAAAGAATGTCCTGGGCGTCCCATCGAGAAACAACAAGACAGGAAGACATCGCTTATTGCCTAATGGGGATATTCGAGGCGAACATGCCCTTGCTATATGGTGAAAGAGGTAAAGCCTTCCTCCGGCTACAGGAGCAGATTTTGAACACATCGGGTGATGATAGCATACTAGCCTGGACAGGATCCATACTTCGAGGCAATTGCCTCGCAGCCTCTCCGGCAGCGTTTGCAAGTTCTGGGAACTTCATCTACACACCTTCTCCCCCCGGAATCTCAAAGTCGAGTCATGCCCTCACCAACAAACGTCTCTATATAGAGGCTAAGGCACTACGAAAGGGAAATTCGAGCATTTGCATTGTCTTGAATTGCAAAGATCGCGTCAGTCAATCTCGACTTGGAATCAGGTTCCAGCAATTCTCGCCGGGAGAACCGTATGTCAGAACCACCTGGGAGAAACTTCACTTCGTAACGGAGGATGCATTGCAAGGAGAAGAAGCGTCGACAGTTTCAATATATTTGCAGGTTATTCCGCGAGCGTTACTTTTCGAGGTCCTTGAGAAATCGATTTTTGCTTGCCATGTGGAAACAAGAGGCCTCCAAGAAATGGAATTACCTTTGTGGGTAGTCATAGGCACTTGGAACAGGAGTCTGGCGAACTGAGAATCATTTCCCCATCTGAAGAGCTTTCACACACGACTACATCTACCTCACCCTCGACTATGTTTTGGTTGACCGCGGACGGATTTTCTTCGACCACTTTGCGTTTCTACTGTTCCAGTACAGACTCCTACTTCGATGTTGTGCTGCTTCGCTACAGAAACGGCAATCAAGGACCATGGCCTCCGACATCAGTCAGCATACACAAAATTCCCACAGTCGAGAGTAAAAAGTGGCCTCTTCATAGAAAATTCGAGACAGGATCAAACGACCCCGATAGAACAAACTGGCATGACCCGTCAAAGACGGTATGGATCAAAGTTGGAATACGACCTTATGGTAAAAGTCGGGACAAGGTCGTGCTCCAGACTCGTGCGAACAAAACGTTTTCTTCAACCAAGGACGAATTCGAGTACGATGGCATTGATCATATCCCCGAGGATGCTTCTAGGAGAAAGACATCCTCAGTCGCGCAGGTTTTCAAGCTCAGCATTGATTGGGACGCCCCCGGAGATCACACGCGCTATGAACCTTTAGGCCCTGTACTCTGACGACTTCCAAACTTCACATTCTTTTTTCGCCCGCACATGATACATAAGTATTCTTCAAAATTCGAGCGAATAAGAAGCTCTGAAATCTTATTTGAAGAAGTGCTGGAGTAACTCACCGTGAGACACGAATTGTCTCCGACGTTTGGTCATTGGGTCGATTCGTGGTGGTGGTGGTGGTGGTGGTGGCTGATGAGTTCTGCACGGCGAGGTGGCAGTGCAGCACACCGACATTGAGGCTACTAAGTACTGTCATTTCCCCTCCTCTATCAACTTCCCAGCACCATTCTTTCACCAAGAGAAACTCGGAAACATGGACATTTTGGAACCTTAAGGGAGGCCCCCAAACCAATCCCGAAACATCAATTCGAGCGCCATATCTCTCCACTCCTCTCGACTCCAAAAAAGCGCAGATCCGTGTTGTGCACCTACAACCTGTGCTGGCAACGACAATATTTGCTGCGCCCTGGAGGTTATTGACTTGGATGATACAACGAGACAAGAATACTATGCCCTTTCGTACGAATGGGGTGATGCAGATGCATCGGGATGTGAGATCCTCTTGAATGGAGTGAGATTTGCAGTCAGGACTAATCTTTGGTAAGCATTATGATATGTAAGAGAAGAGGACAAGTACATCACGATTTGGATCGATGCTTTGTGCATTGAGCAGGAGAATGGAACGGAGAGCAACTATCAAGTAGGTTTCATCTTGCCCTTTTTGGTGGCCTTGAGTGGCAAATGCACTAATCATTTAATAGGTTCAACGGATGAGCAGAATATATTCGAAAGCACTTAAAGTCATTGCATGGCTTGGGGCGGAAGATCTCAGCTTCCCTAAACAACCGTCTAGCGCTAAAACTTATGCCTTTGTCCGTCTGATGACTTGAACTATTCTTGCTCTGGACGACTAGCTTCTGCTCGTATCACCAAGTCTAAACTCGAAGCAATAATTTAGAGGTCTGATGAGCAATCGAGGCTGAAGTCGCTTGCGGCCATCCAAGCGCAGACCCATTGAGACCGCTTGTGGATTATCCAAGAACTCATACTTGCAAGTGATATCGAAATCCGGTGCGGAACACACACTATCACGTGGAACTGTCAGTTGCTTGGTAAAGACTGCATTGGTGGTGAAAAGGGCTACAGAAGGCCTTTATATACAAAATAGGGGGGTGGGGCACCCCACCCCCTTAATGAGGCCGGTGGCACCGCTATGTGGTCCCATGTCTCAACTGACAGGAACTCTTTACACGAGGCGTTTCTTCTTGTCGAAACACATCGACCTGAGATGTTGTTGCGTCGCTGCATCTACGGGCTAATTCAAGAGGAGAGGTTGTGTAGACAGTACTTTCGCCTGGTTGATACTCGAAGCCTTTTAAAGCTCTTTGAGAACTTCAGCCAGTCGGAGTGCTCAGACCCACGAGACAAGGTGTGCGGTCTGTTATCGGTGGTTCCACCATGCTGCTGAGAAGCAGTTAAAGTGGGCTGCAGGGGGGCAGCCTATGAAATTGGGATGCTGATGATGGCTCATGAGTTGAAACGTCTTGACCACAAAGGACGGTGAGGACATTCGTGGCTCGAAAACATGATCAGTCATCTGGGAAAACGTCAACTGCTCGAGCCTGCAGCAGGAGGGGATTTGCCGATTTCTGGATTCTCTTTCAGACAGAATAGGCGACGGCCATTAAAATCCGGTGCAGCCTTTTGGGAGAAACCTCTGGCGTGAGGAAACACGAGAAAGTGGAGATTTCTGATGTCGGAATATAGTAGTGTCGCATGGCCATCTGAGGTACAAAGCGAGAGCGATAAGATCACGGTTCATACCGCCAATTCAATTGAGCCTAAGGACTTGGTATATCGTATAGATATCCGTAACTCCCTGAGCCTCTGATGAGGAAGTGGGGTCGTCTACTGATGATAGGGTGGGTGTAGAATCTACTTTTCCCTGATGATCCGCGTCTGCTTCGGCCCACTTCCCTAACACATCACCCAGACCTTGTACGCGCACGCTACAGAGACAGATTACATCTTTACATTTCCGCGCTCTGTTCTTTTGTTAAAATTTGCGAGGGAAATGTTGAGTTCAGATGCGTGTCTGTCGCTTGAAGAAGATGTCACCTGCTCGCAAGTCTCTCACTGAAGTGCTGATATCAGGTCAATCATCACAGTAGCCTAGCTAAAAGCATCGCCATTCTCGTGTAAGATCTAGCAAACCCTGTCCAAGCTGCGCGTGACAACAATCCCCAAGTTCTCTTGCTGTCACAAAATAAGAGCTTTAGCTCTTCTCCCTCGTCAACCCCGTCGCATTCCCACCATGCACCCCACCACCCGGCCTTTGCCCAAACCCCCACCCAATCTGATTCGCCATCCTGACCTCAACGCCCAACTCCCCCGCCCAATCCCAAACTAGACCAGGGCTCTTCTGGAAACCTCTCGCCACCAACACTGCATCTGCCTGTCCAGCATTTAAAATCTCCTCCGCCTGCTTCCCACTCTGAATCATTCCCACTGTGCCCACCTTCGTCTTCTCCGCCATCCCAGCATCAACAAGCGCTTTCCTCACAGCTTCAGAAAACGGGACTTGATAACCGGGCTTGGAATGGATATGTTGCTCTAACATCAAACCTGCGGATGAGACGTCTAGGAAATCGACGCCGAGGTCTGCGAGTGCGAGGGAGAGGGCCACGGCTTGGGTGACTTCCCAGCAGTTGGATTCGGGGGGCATCCAGTCTGAGCCGGGGATTCGGACGAGGAGAGGCATACTTTCAGGGATTGCGGCGCGGACGAGTTGGGTGATTTCTAGGACGAGACGCATGCGGTTCTCGAGAGAGCCGGAGTAAGGCGCGGGGAGGGTGTTTGTTGCAGCGGAGAGGGTGGAGTGGAGGAGGTAGCCGTGGGCGGCGTGGATCTCGATCGCCTGACAGAGATTAGTCTTCGCTAAAAGGAGATGAGAGGAGGAGAACTCACATCGACACCAGCCTTCAAAGCCCGATGAACAGCATCAACGAATGATTTCTTGAAGCTCTCAATGTCTTCAAGCGTCATGCATCTCGGCACAGCAGTATGAGGAGGATCAAAACCCTCATTACTCGCACTTAGCACATTATCAGGCCATCCCCCGACCTATTCTCATCATCAGCGACCCATCCCATCTCAATCGAAAGAGATTCAACTCACATCAGCAGTAGCAACGGCCTTCCTATTAATCCACGGCGCAACCGTGCTCGCCTTCCTCCCAGCATGCGCTAACTGAATCGCAATCTTCTGTCCCTGACTATGCGCAAACTCAACCACCTTCCTCAACGGCTCAATCTGGCTATCCTTCCACAACCCACTATCCTGAGGCGTAATCCTGCCCTCTGGCGTCACAGCCGTAGCTTCAATGATTGTTAATCCGGGACCGCGCTGCATGATACCGCCCAGATGGGTTAGGTGCCATGTTGTGAGATGGCCGTCTTGAGCGCTGTATTGACACATCGGGGAAACGAAGATTCGGTTTTGGAGAGTGAGACCCCGGAGAGTGAGGGGTGTGAACAGCAGTGGGTTTGGTTTGGGGTCATTTTTGTGGGTTATCGCTGTCCCGGCTGGGATGCTTTGGGCGGGGGTAAAGTAAGAGATCTGGTTATTTAGCGCTTTTTGTACATAATGATGTGGAAATAGGGTTCTTACATTGGGTGCAGGAACATTTTCTAATGGATTGGTGGGGATCGGCGCTGGTTTGTGAGCGTTGCTTGCTGGGATAGGAGTTGAGGTGGCTGTTTTAGCGAGGGTGGAGGGGCATTGATGATTCGCCATTTTGCAGCTTGGTCTCTCTTCAATTGATAGATGGATCTTTGTAAGATTGAACTCGATTCTCTGTCTGCTGTCTGGAAGGAATTGCAATCCCTCGAAGAAACACTTCTTTAATATAGCAATGCCAATATAGCGAAAATGCACAAACCGCCTAATAATGACGCAGCAGAGTGCCATAAGCTGATTTTGAAATTATTAAGCGCATAGCAGCGAAACTCGCTCGATGTCTGGCCATATTGACGACACTCGCCGTATGCCGAGCGAGGTACTGGTACATGCGGATTAAGCTCGCTGTCCTCGCTGTGGTGAGCTGAATCAGCGCAAGCGAGAGCTCGGCGAGCAACCAAGGGAGCGAGCAAGCGGCGAGCGAGACGGCGAGGCTAGACCGTTTTCGGTGGGAGTAAGTCACGAGCGCTCATGCTTGAGACTCGAAGATCAGTGCAGATGGAATTGCTGAACAATTGAGTTTCTGAAGCAGGGTTTGGACGTGAATTTGTGACGAAACAATATGAGATGCAGAATGGGGCTTGAAGGGTATAAGAAGAGAAGACTTTCCTTGAGACAGGAACTTCATCTCAACATCAACACCTTCAGCAAAACATTTAATACAAACAACAATACCATTCAGAATCAAGGAAACATCAACAAAACAACCCTCATCTTTCCATGCCAAGAATTTTCAAGAAACTCGCCACAACACTTCGCAACCGGAACCACCAATCACCCATGTCTGCCTCACCTCGAGTATTCGTGACCGGAGTCTCGGGATACGTCGGAGGACATACCGTCCTTCGCATATTCGAAAAGCATCCGGAGTGGCATGTTGTACTTTTAGTCCGAAACGAGGAGCAGAAGAAGACCGTTCTTGCAAAATGGCCACAGGCTGAAGTTGTCATTGGTGACTTGGATAACAAGGCGTTGATGATTAGCGAAGGGTCGAAGGCGGATGTCGTTCTTCGTATGTCGACTCCCCCAATTTTCCTTGGAACGAGTGCTAACCAAAGGAGCAGAAGCTGCATCCTCTGATCATATCCCGGCTGTTAACGCGCTCATCGAGGGGTTGAGCCAGAAGAAACCTAATCCTGGGTATTTCATCCAAGTCACTGGAACTGGAATACTCAATGATGTCCCGAATGGCTTCGGTACGTACTACATCCATGATCCCCGCAATTTCACTGATTGTCGGTAGGAAATCCGTCAGACAAGGTCTACCATGATATTGCCGACCTGGCAGAACTAACCTCGCTTCCGCTCGAGAACCATGTTCATCGCGATGTTGAAATGGCAGTCCTTGATGCACAGAAGAAGTTCAAGGTCCCAACAGCAATCCTGTCCCCTCCAACGATTCATGGTATTGGGAAAGGACCAGTGAAAACTCGCAGCATTCAAATCCCATTCATGGCTGAGTCTGTCTTGAAGCGGGGTAAAGGTTTCCAGATTCTCGAGGGACAGAACATTTGGGATGGTGAGCATAATACATTCAGAGTTCTCGGACCTCGACTAACATGAATTCCTAGCTACGCACATCGATGATGTTGCTTCAGCATTCATCCTGCTCGCTGAAGAGGCTTTGAAGCCGAATGGTGGAAAGGCCCAATGGGGTGACAACGGTTATTACTTCGCCAGCGGACCTGAATTTGTAAGCACCCGCTCCTATCATTGACACAAATGGCTAAATCTAACTTGCTTAGAAATGGGGAGAAGTAGCAACTGCAATTGCCAACTTTGCCGCTAAGGACGGCTTGATTAAGTCTACCGAGGTCGACAAGCTTTCTGTAGCTGATGCTTCAGCGCTGCACCCATGGGCTCCTCTGATCTGGGGGGGCAATTGCAGGAGCAGATCTGATAGACTGCTTCAACTTGGATGGAAGCCGCAGGGACCAAGTATCTTTGAGAGTATCCCATCAATGGTCCTGCAGGAATCGAAGACCTTGGGTACCCAATCTTCCACCCTGACCTTCGACAAATGAAGAGGAACCAAGACAATATTTGGCAGAAAGGACCAGCAGGGAAAGCGTCGCATGTAGCTAGGAGTTTTTGATATTGAAATCATCGAAAAGACAGCATTTTCATTAGTGATGGAAAGAATAGCGTGCAATTGGTGGATAGTGCTGACACACCCTACCGCGGTATCAATGGTGGGGTTCAGCAGTGAAGTATCGCTGCACCTCACGGCAAGTGCCTTCATCTACTGTCGCATTAATCATCATTGCTTGCATCACGATAGAGTTGCCACTCTAAGATCTCCATGAATTCAATCGAAGTTGATGATCCAGGAGCTGTCTCACTCCACGCCAAGCCGTGTACGATCTGTCGTCGAAGAAAGGTCCGCTGTGACAAACTGCGACCGTGCAGCAACTGTGTCCGAAACAAACAAGTCTGTACTTACGAGACTTCAGACAGCAGGAACGATGGATCAAGACCGGAAGCAAACTCGCCTCAACCCGGCGATAATGATCTTCGCGAGAGGTTGGCGAGGCTGGAGCATTTGATGGCGACGATGATGGTTTCGAGGGAAGAGAATGCGACATCGACGTCCCGAGGGAGCCCTGAAGCCGCTGACCAGCCCCCGCTAAACAATTCTGCTAGAAAATCGAGTTCCCCAAACCCGCAAGGACTTCCAGCACACTCTCACAGACCAAGCACGTCCAGAGTTGTTAATACAGATGTTCCAACCGGACAAATCGTATTCCAGGAAGGATACAGTGGTTATTACGATCTCGACTTCTGGCCGGGTTTGATATTCGAGGTATGCCGAGAGTGCATGACTTCATCCCAGAATCTAGCCGCGACTAAAATCTGTACAGATCGAAGACCTCAGACAACTCTTCGATGTTGCTCCAGCAGGAGACTCGACCTCCCAGTGGGCGTCCTACTCTGCTGTTGGTCTCTCCACGCCTCTTTCAGTGGCAGACCTCGTTTTGGCTCACCCCACCATCGAGGAGTCGAACATATTATGCAAGTACTTCTTCGAATGTGTCAACCCTTTCGTGCGTGTTCTGCATCAAGCGTTGTTTGCGAGAGACTTGGATCAATATCGTCGTGGTACTTTCATCAATCCTGCAGAGTTCGAGTCACTTTTGTTTTCGATATATACCCTCACTGTCAGCAGTCTTCGACCTGAGATAGTTGAGAAAGCGTGTGGTTGTTCGAAGGGCTCTTTGTTGGCTCGATTCAGATATTCTACTCAAGTTGCGTTAGCCAAGATCAACTTCTTGCAGAGCAACAAAGTGGATACTATGAAGGCATTGCTCCATTACATCGTATGCAATCAGTCCTTTGGAAGCAGAAGCACATTTCTGACTAGGATCTTCTAGACTTTCCTTTTCCAGCAGAACCTCTACAAAGATGGTGTTACTCTTCTCGGATCTGCTGCACATCTTGCGCGTAATTGGGGCATACACAAGGACCCGAGCCATTTCCCTTTCTCACCATGGGTCTTCGAAATCCGGAGACGTAAATGGAACCATCTTTGTGTTCTTGATGCAATAGCCTTGACGTCGTATGGAGCTGAGTCATGTCTGCCGGCAACGTCAGATGCGAGACCTCCGCAGAACGCCAATGACAGTGACTGGCATGCAAGCCGATTTGCTAAGCCGTCCTCGGTACCGACCAGTGTCGTAGGTTTCAAGGATATGACTTTCGCTCTTGTTCATCGAGAACTCGCAGATATGTCTCGAGAACTTACTAGGATACACTCCCATGACCTCAATCTGATGGGTGCCATTGTCAACCAGGTCGAGGAGAGTCTTACGCAGAAGTACTTGATAGCCATCGACACTAGCAGGCCATCGCAGACCATTGTGGCTGCTCTGATCCAAGTCCGACTAGCCAGTACACGATTATCAATACAGCATCGCCGAGCAATGAACTCTGATTCTGGAATTGAGAAAGAGAAGTCAGCAATATCCCCGAAGTCCTTGCAGAATGCTTACTTTCGAACAGGGTTTTCACTTCTGCAATCGAGCTTCTCGAAGCGTATGAATATCACTCCGCCACATATGCTCCTTTGAGCTGGGAGTGGGTATTCCAAACCACTGTACCTTGGCTCGCTCTCGCCATCGTGTTGACAGAGCTGCCGAAGTCCACGCAGCAGACAGATATCGAGCGTGCTCAGCTCCAAATCGAGAATTATTTCCACCGCTTCTCCGACCCCTCAGTTCCAGTCTCCAGCACACCAATGTGGAAGATGCTCGTAGGGCTTCGGAAACGTATGCAGGAGGATCCTGGCCCATCTCATATCCCAGTAAGCAGTGTGAGGGGCAGCGTTAGTCCTTCGCCAGGTTCTGGAGCTGGTCCTTCGGCGCTGGTGTTTACCGATGACTTGATGGTAGATTTCGGGAATGAAGGACCAGCAGATACAAGATTCTGGAACAATGATCAACTAATGATGCAGGATGGGCAAGGATTTCCATGGTGAGTAGTTGCTGCTCTTCTGCCGAGGGTGATTTTGCTTACCAGTGCTGCAGGCTGAGTGATCAAATGTCGTTCAACAACGACACGACTTTCACCGGTTACCGGCATCCACCATCATAGTGACAATGAAAGTTACGAAATCGACAGATTTACAGAAGCGGTAATGCTGTTAATGTGTTTGGTGGGGTATGGTTGTCTTTTAATCAGCTGCTTTACAAATGTTTGTGCCTTGCTGGTCGTTCAGTAAGCGACATCTTCGACGACTAAAGCAAGACGTCTCATTCGCTCCTTCGATTTACGGCCTCACGGCCTGGCTTGGAATCTTCTTTCTGCTATCTACCTTCGCTCCTTCCTTGATCACCTTGTACATTTCCTTGACGTGACTTTCGCTGTGCCATCTACAAGTAAATGCAACTTCTAGTAACAACAAATCCATTTTATTTTCTCGAACCTTTCGCCTGTCCTCGATGTCCCTGTAAGCCACCGTTATTCATACTCCTTTCCACCCTATTTCACAGTCTGGCAACCGTTGGGAGCTCCGCCCCTAGCTCCTGGGATGATACGGCCAAAGTAGTGCGTGCCAATTACCCCGCCATTGACCCCGCATTCCAGGCATGTTGACTTTTGCAGGGCATCCACAATCTGGGGATATGAACGAGCCTGATACTGTTGAACGGAGGTGTTTTTGGCTTGATCAATTGATTGATTGAATCATTATTTTGCAGTCCGAATGCCCCCTTTTATTATGTCCTGCCGATCATCGTTTCAGAGTGAGGCATCGACCCCTGACTTGCGACAGATACGGCGTCCTGAATAATTCGAACCGTCGAAGGTGCTTTACACGGGCAACGGCACCGATCACAAACAGTCGAACGTAGTTCGCATAACCTCGATTGCGGGAATCATCGAAGCACCGACACATACCTTTCTCAGTGGATTCGATCCCACCAAGGAGCAGAACGAACGTGCAAAGCTTCCAATGCCGACACAACCTTCACCCTCTATGACGCCCTGTTCCAAGCAATTTAGAGCTCCCCAAGCTCTCACATACCTCCTCGCGCTCTCTCCGGAATCATAGCCTCCTTCAATGCCGTCGAGCCCGACTCCCTTTCCGAAACTACGTCGTCCAGACAATCTGCTACAATCCCCACGTTAAAAACTACCGACCCAGCAATGCCAGAGACAGGGCCGGCATCCAAAGCAGCTTCTACAAATTACGACGCGGCGTGTTGGCAGCTTTCAGATTTGAGCTGTCGTCGCTTTACTCGCTGTTACTGAGGCGGTCCAGCTTCCCTTTCGGTCGCAGCAACTCATCTAACAATATCACTCAACAAAAGTCCTCAGCAGCACTTTCCCGCTCGATCCTACTCCCGACTTTCCTGCTCCGACCGCCAATGGTGGTCGTCTAGATCTGCACTCGCGCGTCGATAGCCGTCAATAGGATATATCCTCCGAGTTCCCTCTCCAAACGCCAATGGTAATCGATCAACCTTGCAACCTCGAACAGATAGCCGCTAAGAGGGTTGTGTCGACCTACCCAGGACCGTCTTGATTCCCAACTACCGCGAAATAGTCTGAATATTAGTGGTAGTAGTAGGACTTATGAAACACATAAGGAGGGTCAAGTCACGTAAGTTCGTGGTTCTTTCCACACAAGAGGAAGCTCAGCTCAACTGATCTGGAAGCAGTTTCGGGAACAACGGGATTGGCAAGTCTAGAGGCAAGTCTGACTCGAATTTGAGTTGTAATTGGTCAACCCTGCAGCTGGGAGGGGGCTAAAGATCTCGAGATACTGGCCATGGCAGCAACATGGTGCTCGTATCTTCGAAGTTGGTGCACATCGGTGATCCTTGACTCTCGACCTTGTACGTAGTAGAATAGAAGTGAAAACAGAATAATAGACTACCAGAACTTAAACTAGGTTCTCCTGCCCATTATTTGACTATGGATTGCATTATCTGTCAAACCTTAGATATGGCAGGAACAGGCTTGCAGGCTTCTAAAACTGTGGAGAGACAGCACTGCAGAGTTCCCACACGTGATGGGCTGCGCGTAGGTACCAAGACGAGACTGCCGGTTCCGACAATCTCCAAACTTCTCTTTCCAAGATCGACACATCTCTGCTCCTCCACATCACGAACCTTTACTCGATGCAATATCACAAGCTCTACCATAGATGCATGGATCAAGGTACGTAGCTTGGAGAAAATCCCCCGTCTTTGAGCTTGCTGCGCGCGCGCTTTAGCTGCAAGCTCGAGAAACACGATCGACGACGCGATGCAAATGGGCCAGTACGCTGACGCTTGTCCGCTTCAGATCGACCCATAACGCTTCCCGCACGGTCGAAGCAAGTTGCTCTTGCTCTTAACTCTTACAAACAAACCTCCTAAAAAAAATTTAGATGGCAATATGCGCCTTCGAAAAGCTACGCCGTTTGTACCACCGAATCCGCCCATCCAAGTTCGAGAACAGATCTCCTGCTCTGACTTTCCTCTCCCACTGCCAATGGAAGGTGGTGGAATTTGCAATCTCGTGTCAACGATCGACGGAGATGAATAGCAGAGGTATTCACTCGAATCTTGGGTCATGGGATCACAAGCTCCCAGACGGTGTATAAATAGTTCTGCTGACGCGATTTTGTGGTAGCAGGGTTCTTGATAGCTTGTCATCTTTTCTGTATGGCTTGGTGAGTACGCCGGTTCTTCTCTCTCGCACTTTCCTCTACCGTGCTTCCCGCCTGTTGCATCGTCTGCTTCATCGTGCAGGGAACGTGATCCTTCGCTTCCCCAAGGGCCAAAGAGATGAGCATTTTTGCCTGCTAGCAAGTGCTACACTGCTGTCAACTCGTGGGGATCACCCGAAGATTGACAACGGTTTTGCTGACCCCCCTCTCTTCCAGATCCCTTGGGAACCAGGGACTTCAGCCAATTATTGCCCGAGACTTCGAGCATGCAGTTATGGATGAGGATAGGAAGCAACCTCTCCACACCCTGGATCCGAGTCGAGTCGCCGTTCATCTGAGTTTGGTGGATATGAAGTCGTTGATGACGAGGGTAACGTTGTTAACACAGAAGAATATGAGATAGAAGCCGCCTTGGGACACCGAAACCAAGAGACAAAGAAGATCGGGGGGCACAGAAGAAGACGAAGTACTACCTCGCTCTCCATACCTCTTCTAGGCTAACAAAGGAATCTAGTTCCACCCGCAGGCAAAAATCGACAAGATGTGGAATGACATACCTCTTTGCGACGACCAATGGCTGGTGAATTGCGTCCTGGGGCGGATTACGGCAAGGTCCCTGCAAGTGTGCTTCGGTAAGGCTGCCGATCGCTAGTATAAGAAGGCTCCCTGACACCGTTTGGAAAGGACATAAAGTTCGCATTTCTGGTTCTTCGTTGTTACAGTAACACTCTGTGAGTACGGCAATTCACATCTCCTATCCCCTATCTTCCAGCTTCATCATTTCACCTCTATCCCACACGGCATTCCAGAGCCGAGATCATTCTCGAGTTTCCTCCGGTAGCTTTTTGCTGCCATGAGCCACGCTGTTGCCAAGCTGTGAATCATGATTGGGTGGCTATTACTTCGATCTCTCTTCATACTTATTGCTGTCGATGCAGCTTCTCCTCCTTCCACGCCAACTTCTATGATCAAAATATTAACCACATCATAGTGAATTGAGTGCCACCGAAATCTACATCCAAAAGATCAGCATCTCAGAGATTGTAGACAAGCTTCGTCCTTACAGTGCAGCACCAACCAAGCCAAGCAGTGGATCAGAGATTCTCGCCAAGTTCCCAAACATCTGGCAGGACTTGACTTCTTCCATCGAAGGAAGTACACTGTCGGAAACCACACTGTCCGGATCTTTGATCTCAGATCTGGAAGCTTGTCCGAACTGCTTGCAGTCCAAAAGCAGGCATACCAGGAACCAGGAAAAACTCTAATGATAACGTTCACGACTGCGAAGCGCCTTTCGATGTTGAAGTGAAAAGATCTTTTCATCTTCTTCATTACACAACGGGATCAGAGATAGTCGCTTGACTAAGTTGGTGTGGCGTTACTGCAGAGCTCACGTCATCACCGCTTTGCTTAGTAAGGTCTACCTGGCTACCGAATAATATAAAAAGGTTCTCTAACACTGTTTGTGAAGAACACAACCTTCGCATTTCTATCTCTTCGTCATTAGGGTCCTGCGGGTACGTTGATTCCTCCCTTTCATCCTTTCCATCTGGCGCTTCGACGGCCTATCCCGCCGAGAGATCATCATTATCTCGGTGCTTTTGATGCCAAATCGTGAGAAGAGACGTTTGTTGCCAACCATGACACTATTGTCAACTTTCAGTAGGCCTCCGAACGGATGAGACTGTTCTCTCCCTGCTATTTATGAATGGAGCTTAACAGTGCTGACTTTGAATTTCT
Organism: Acephala macrosclerotiorum; assembly: GCA_014904845.1. Lineage (NCBI taxonomy): Eukaryota > Fungi > Ascomycota > Leotiomycetes > Helotiales > Mollisiaceae > Acephala > Acephala macrosclerotiorum. The sequence goes on from MU119288.1 coordinate 60,738, forward strand.
TGCAGGTCCCCTTCTTCTCTTCGTGTTGAAGAAATGAATTACAAGAACAGTGTTGGAGCTTTGCTCTTCTCTGGTGCCCCGGCTGCAGCTTTTTGGCGTATGCCTTGCAGAGCCCGCTCAGGCCTTGCTCGTATTGATCCCCTTGTCAGCAATGGAACTCTCTCTGAGCATGCCCATGCGATTAGTGAGTCTGATGATAAGCTCCATCTCAATCTGTCAATGCGGGGTCCACCGCCAACCATGTATCCGAAACACAAAGGGCTTGCCAGGTGACAAGAACGAGCATGGGGGTTTGAGTATGACGGGACTGGCGAATCATAGCCAGCCTACCATGCTTTAAAGTGTAAGCATATCTGGTCCTTTGGTGAAGAGCGAGAAGTGGTGGATGAGAGCTTCCATGTTCTCCTTCATTGCAGCTCGGGGTGGAGGAGAGATCTTGTAGTCCTCAACTCGACTCTCTCTACTAATACATTCCCTAGGACCTCCTCCAGCTCCGGCCCCGCAAGAACTCAGTCTCGCAAAAACCAAGGCATTCGAAGATGCGCGCAAAGTCCATAACACTCCGAAGAGCCACATTCCCACCGCCTTTATCCCACCCCGGAAACCCATGCTGGCCTGAGAACGATCGGGTGCCGTGAAAGCACAATCGTGGTGTACCGAGTCTGCGATTCCTCATGCGGGAAGGGACTGCCTTTGAAGCGGTCGAGACCAAGAAGCAGAGACAAAACAAGAGGAAGGCTGAGAGAAGAAGGTTGAGAGAAGAAGGCCGAGAGAAGAAGGCTGTAGGAGAAGCGCCCTGTCGTCCGCTGAAGATATAAGTCAAAAGGGTGGGAACGATGGGAGAACTTCTAGCTATACCGTTTCGAGAACATCCAGAAGCCGGGTAGGCAAGGACTGAGACGACTTAGTCTAAGAGCCGGTGGCATCAAATCTCACCTCTCGACTTTCAGTTCACTTCCCCGACAGCAGCCTCTTCTTTCAGAATTGCTACCTCCCATCATCGATCCTTACTGTTTAAGTGATTCGACAGCTCGGGGAGGAGGAATCGTCGAAAATTCGCGAAGGCATCAAGAGGAAGCTTATGCGCGACCATTTTTACCTCGAATATTCGCGAGTTCGAGGGCATATTTCATAGATTTGGAATTGGACTTGCCAAGTTGAGACTCGAATCTGATCCGAGTAGGAACTGGACTTGGCCAATACTGCCTATAATGCTAGTGGAACCTTGAGCTCCTGCTGGCTTGATGTCGGCGGAAGCTTCAGAAAAGTCGAGGAGGCACTTTTGAAAATCTGTGAAGCCATCAAACTGTGGGGACGCTTTAAAGCGCGAAGGCTGGCGACAAGCCCGAAAAGAAGGATCCAGCCCTTCTTGATGGTGGCTTGCACCACCCTCAATCGCAGTAACGATACAATCACACTCGACAAACCATATCTCCAGGCACTATTGCGTTCAACTCCTCCAGCTCGTCCCTGGATCGTCAAATCTCTGTGCCTTCTCCCATACTTGACCTCTACCAGTAGTCTTGAAAAGACCAAGAAGAAGAGAAGAAAGAGATCCCAGCGGTCGGTCGCCCTCTCGAACGTCGAAGAGGGCGCCAAGCCAGGGGAACTTGCCCTTCCCCTGGGAGACTTCAAAGTCTTCGGCCGCTTCCTCGAGTAGATGCACAAGCCCTTAGTCATCAGCAAAGGTGACCAACGGGCATGATGGAGGAGTTTTATGAGATGATACTTCTCACCTAAGACAGCAGCCAGCGTGCCATGAACGCTGCGGCGTTCACTACCACTGCTTCCTACGAACCCCTCCTGGCCGGATTCTTGCACCTCATGCGAGGTAACCCAAGATAAGTTGGTACAGATAACGGTCTGCATGCCAAAGAATGTCGCGCCTTTCGGCTAATTACCCCCTACGCTTCTCAGCATGATCTTGCCAACGTCGGAATCGCTGTCATGGCGCAGTATCACAGTAATCCTCGCTCGCTGGAGATGCATCGAGAGCTTCTTTGAGGCCTTGATACAGAAGCGCAAGACTCGTCGTGTTGGCGATCCATACGCCATCGACACGTCTGATGAGGACGAGGGGCTGTTCACATCAGCTGGTGTTGGCAAGCCAAAGCCCGTTGAGGAAGATGGGAGGGCTTGGCTGGCTTTCTCCGATCATTCAGGCTCCAATGATTCGTACCCGTTCCCCATCTTGCCAGACTCGATGCCTGTACTGGCGGCATTAACTGGATCTGTATAAGTACATGGCCTGGAAGCTGTCAAGAATGTCGCCTCGGCCCATGACCACAGTGGCATATTGAGAGTCGGATGTCCCAAACATGAGGATGGATGATTTCCTCAACTGGGGCGGTGACAATATCCGTGGCATGCTACCTCCGGAAGAGGTCAATTTGCGCGTGCTCCTCGTCAATCCTCCAGCGTAGCACGGAGCCGATGGCTCTTGTCGAAGCCAGAGCCTACCAGCGACTCTTCCAGGTCGGTGAGAATTGCCTCAAGCACTTCTACAACCCAGGGCACGACCGTGGCCGAAGGGAGGCTATATTGGCACTGGAGGACATTTTTCCATCGCTCAGCTTGCAACCTGGTCTTCAGGAAAGATTTGGCGTGGATACTATCCGCATCCTCAACCTAGATCTTCAGTTGTTGGACGTCTGCTGCCCCTAGGCTGCGGCCGATATCTCAGCCATGCCAGGGCCGATCATGCTCGTTGGATTGCGCAAACCAGCCCAGCTGCGGTGGTGATGAGATGGGTGGCAATCAGAAGGATGAGGGCAAGAAGGGTGATTCCAAGAAGGCCTATGTCGAGGAGGTTGACGATATGAAGGGTGATGAGAAGAAGGGTGGAGGAAAGAAGAGTTGCTTCTCCTTACTACATTCCTCGTCGACTCGATGTATTCTCAATAACCATATGCAGGCGAAGCCTATGCCAGAGACCCAGGAGAAGAACGTTTCATGACCGAGCTTCAGATGAGACAAGAACATGTAGAGCAGATTATGAGCCAAACCATAAAAGAGCCCGGCCAGGTTAAGCCGCCAAGCAGACCAACTACCTACATGCCCGCAAGTATGGCTGATGTAAGCCCGAGAGTCTCTTCTCCTGTTGTCGTTCAAGGATACTGCTGGCTTGGTCCAGAATATGCAGGTCTGTTACTTCCAACCAGATGGTGAATAGCTGAGGGGAACTGGGTGGGTTGAAGAGACGTCGGGCTGCTGGTATGGGGGGGTGCTAGGGGATCAGGGAGAGCGGGAAGTCAAGGTGTGTAGATTTATTATGTATGGAGGTCATTAAAGGCCGGAGAGAGAGGGAAGTCATGGCGTGTCGAATTGTTGGATGGATAAGTCACTGTCTTCGTTAGCTTAGCGTTCGTGTATGTTCTACTCTTCTTGTTCTCGTGGCTTTCAAGACAGCCCGTATCCGTATTCGCCAACCCTTTCTTAAAATCCTTTGTTTATCCCCCTTCCTTCTTCCAGCCAAGTTGGCGTCACTTCCAACCCGCATGAAGTCCTCGCGAAAAACATTCAGTCCCGACTTACCAAGCAGAAAGGACAAGAAGTCAAGAAGTAAGGAATCTATCTCACCCCGCCATGTCTCGGTACCTGAACGGCGCAGCACCGATCCGTTCCAGATCCGCTGGAGCCGCTGCTGGATCCGTGCGACCGGCACTTTCGCAGTGCATGAATACTATGTCCCTTCAAGACGATAAGATAGGGAAAGGATACGAAAATGAAAGAAGAGGGAGGAGAAAAAAGAAGGAGAAGCAAAAAAAAAAGAGAGTGTGGAGCGGAGGTACAAAGATTTTAAATCGTTATCTTGAAGTCTGACACGAGGTCAGCAGCCACACTTCAAATGCAGGAGGTGCTCACCTACTCCGGCAGTATCCCCGAATTGCCGGTGTCACCAAGCTCGCAAATTAAAGATCTCCATCCATGCTGCTTCCTTGAAAAGCGAAATGACATTCAAATATCTCGAAAAACAATCCAAAGCTTGAACCTCTTGAGCTGCAAGGCACATTTCTCGAATATTGACCAATAAGGAAAGTCGAAGGAAGAAAGAGAAACATCGCTGAGGGTGAATCGCTCAGTGGTTTTGGGGCTGAGGTTCCACAGGGAGTGGCTGTGGGTTTTAGGCGGGGTAGAATGGTTGGTTGGCAAGCTATACGTAATCGATGCATGCCTCCGCCCCGTCGGAGCCCCCAGGTTGCCGGCGGGTTGATAATAAACCATGTGGACCCTTTCGTTTTTTCGTATCTCTTATTCTTGTTCTGTCGTTTGAGAGAAAGGAAAGGAAAGTGCCACGCTCGTTGGATTTGTTGTGTATCGGTCACTCTTTCCCTACCTACCCTACGATTTTTGGACTGCTGGCAGATTGCGATCGACCCCGCACCGCAGTTCAATCTTCACTTCGAAATTTCCCGTCCTCCCTTCGACACGACGTGACACGATACAAACAGACACAACGAGAAAGAATGATAGCAACACAACCACCATGCCACTCTACACCGTAGTCCCCGACCGCAACCCCCTCCACGACCCCATCTCCGACCTCTGGCATCAATCCCTACACCAACTCACCAAAGTAGCAGTCCTCGACTCCTTCCTCGGCGACCCTGGTCCCCTCTTCGACACCACGCGAAAATCCCCAAACACTTATTTATCGTTTATCGAAACAGAGATCAGAGGTGCGTTGTATAGATGGAGTAAATATAAAGTTAAGGAATTAAGGTTTTTGCATCTTACGAAGGGCGCTGAGTTGATGGCGAATGGGAGGAGTAGGGAGGAGATTGAGGGCTTTTTGCAGGAGACGTTTGATATTTCCGCCTACGGGAGAGAGGAAGGAGGTGCACAGGTGTTGGCGCAAGGGCAGAAAGGGGATGAGAGGGTTATTGTGGGGGAGATTGTTGATTTGATTGTGAGATTGAGATGGATGGTTCCTATTTGGAGTTTTTGGGAAGGTGTTAGTCCTGAGACGAGAGAGACGAGCCTTACGTGGGTGGATGGGAGTGTGAGGGGGGCGTTTGCGAGGCATTTTAGGCCGAGGAGTAGGGCTGTTAGTGAGAGTGGGACGGGGGCTCAGTTGACACTTGAGGGCTTGGCGAAGAGTGCTGTGCAGGGGATTGGAGGGGATGTGAGGTTTGAGAAGGGATGGTGCGCGCGAGTTGTTGAGAGGGAGATTGGGTGTAGGATTGTTTGGACGAGTAATCTTTTAGATCACTTGAGGTTTAGGGAGGAGGGGAGTAGGACGGTAGCTGAGGGAGAGGAGTGGCAGGAGCCGGCGCAGAGGACGCTATGTGTTTTTCATCATGCGGCGTTCTTGAGCTATCAGATTGGGTGGTGAGTCTTCGCTTGGAATGTGAGGAAGTTGCAGATGCTAACAAAGGTGCAACAGTGATGTTTACCCCGAAGGCCTAATCGAAGAGACGCTCCGAACTCTCTCCCTTCTCCTCCCATCCTCAGACAACGAGACAAAAGGTTGGTTCATGCGAAACCAAATACAATACCATTTGGATGGAGAAGCTGCTCGATGCAAGCCAATGTCGAAGGATGAGAGGAATATTGAGAGCTTCAGGTTCTGGAAGGATAGGCTGGTTATATTGAAGCAGGCATACGATCGTTCGAAGCCAAACGATAAACCGAAGTCGCTGCTAAGGAGATACCTGACCGTTCTATCGATCAACAATACTTGAGAGGATTTGATGTTGGGGAATCGAGGAAAAATACGAATTGGGAAGAGCTCTTATGAATTGCTGCAGCAGTTCTTGAATAGTGGCCGAACGAGAAGTTAGAAGCTATGGAGTGTGGGTAGGATATAATGCCTGGAGAGATTGGCTGGTCACCAATCTGCTCGACAGCAATAAGACATGGCCACGGACGCCTGCAAGCCAGAAGTCGAGCAGCCGGTTCCCTCACTGAGAGGAAGATCGACCAGTCAGGGTACTTATGGTCATAGAATAATCGAAGAAGCTGAAAGCTGGAGGGCAGCAAACGAACAATCGAACGCTGGGTAGAAGAGAGGATACCGGCCTGGAAGTGAAGCAGCCACGAGTAAGTGCCTATTCGAGGTTCGGGAATGCTCTTGAGGGTGAGATCATGTCTGCTTGATGGAAGTCATCCAGTTGACGGCTCGGAGAGTGAAGGAGCCATACTTCTCCAGCAAGACTGCTCGCAGTAGAGAAGGTCTGAAGAATGCATTAGGAGGAGAGAGTTGACAAGACAGGAGGATACCATAGAAATCTCAGAATCTAGCAAATGAAACTCTATGCACAATATCTCCTGCATTGTCTTTCTGTTAAGTATTGAGCATTTGTCTAAAGTCCCAGCTTTCCAGGGTCATTCAAGTGATTCAAGGCGGCAAGACTGAAGAAAGCTCGCTTAATTCTCAACCGCCAATATCGCCTTTCGTTTTCCACGAACGATCTTGATTCTTCACAGCAAATACACACTCAATACCATTCGTAGGTTCTCCTCCCCTGTGGAACAATGAAACGTACTGATCCAGCGGCTGTAGAAAATGGCATTCCTCGCAAAGCTGAAGCAGCTCCCCGCCAAAGGCCAGGCGTGGGTTCTACGCCAATGGCAAAAAGTCTTCCGTCGAAAGTCCGCTACGGCGGCACCACCACCACCACCACCACCGAACGAGGTCGTTGCCGAGGAGGAGGAGGAGGAGGAGGAGGAGGAGGAGGAGGAGGAGGAGGAATTGGAGGAGGGGGAGGAGGGGGAGGAATTGGAGGAGTTGGAGGAGGGGGAGGAGTTGGAGGAGTTGGAGGGAGAGGGAGAGGAGGGGCCGCCGGAGGGGGGCCGGATTAGGGATTCTTGTGGGGTGGAGTGGGAGAGGGGAGACGTGTTTAAGTTAAGTGGAGTGTTGAAGTAGTCGGTGGATGAATGGACAATCCGGGCGTGGGAGGCCTCTTGCAATATTCTAGGCCTTGTGGGACAGTTGTTTCTTGCTTGTGAAATTGTGAAGTTGTGCCTTTTCAATAGCCCCTGTTTGCCGTTGCCTTCACCTTCTTCGAGAACTGCTCCTCCTCCTCCTCCTCCTCCACAATATGACGGTCCTTTTGTTAGGCCCCCAGCAGACCACGTTGTCCAATGGGGACTGGATTACTGGTCCAACTCCATTGGGCGGTAGAAGGCTGGATGACGAGGGTGTTGGGATGTAGATTTCTGTGCTGTTTTAGGGATTGGAAGGAGCTTTGTTGGGGATATACTTTGGAGAATAGATGAGGCAAATATATTGGGAATGAAGTGAAGATCAAACGTTGACAATGCCATACGCCGCGTTGTACAAGCTCCATAATATGAGACCCTAGAAGCTACGAGCCTTTCCAGATACCGGACCCTGTAAAGAAAAAAAAAACCCCTGAATGGCAAGCCGAAGATCTATGCATTTCCATTGGCCTCTTTCCGGTAGGATATTGACTCTTGCTGCCCTTCCTTCCAACCAGTTGTAGTTTCCCCCACCTATACCGACATTTCCTAATTATGTCTCGAAGGTATTGGCTGAATACTGGAAGTCTCTGTGGCCTAGGGCCCATTTCAGGATCTGGGAAGGGGAGGGATGCATAATACATTCTCGAACTTTGGTAGCTCAAAGCTTGAGGGTGAAGAATAACATTGTCCTGTGGCTTGGAGTTAGGAACCGGGCGGATTTCCAGTATGCTAGCAAGCTTGAGGTCTCACACATGATCTTAAAGATTAAAAGAGGGGTGTAGATCTGCTTTCATGCTCGTGGCTGGGCTAAATGTGGTTGTAGAGCTTGTGTACGATTTGTTGTAAGCAATGCCAATTTTTTTAGTATCTCGAGAACACGGAGAACTGACAAAAGAATTTATGGACCAAAATGAACTCGAATGCTCTTTCCTCCATTCGCAGACGGTTGTGGAGGCTCGGCACGTATATAGAGGCTGTCGTGTTGAAGTGTTGCAATGTTCCAGGGCAAGCACGCTAGTGCTTGCATCACAGCAGAATCAAAGCACAAAGGCCTAAGATTTGGGGGACACGCAAAGGAAGAAAAAATCCCTATCACAACCACAAGACTGCCATTATCATAATCCGCAACCCCGAACCCAAGATGTGAGGTTATCCTCACAAGCCATCATCAGTCTTCCCAATTCCAACCCCCATTCCCACGACGAAACTCACCCCCACAGCCATCACTAATCCTCCCAACCTCGATCCCAAAAGCACATTGCATCCTCATAAGCCATAATCAATCTTCTCAGTCCCATTCCCAATCCCACAATCACATCTCATCCCCCAAACCGTCAGCAATCTCCCCAATCCCAACCCTCAAACCGAAATTCATCCCCACAGCCATCATCTCTATCCCAATCCTCTAACTATCAATCCCCTGCTTGCTAACTGATACAGTTCAACCACAGATGCTCCTACATCTCCTGCACAAGACAAGACCTACTTATCCTCTCCGAACCTCTCTATAGTTCGAACGAAAGCCGCGATCCATTCTACATTTGTCATACTTGGGGGCCAGATGTGTTGAGCGCTGTTGGGGCCGAAACGGAAACATACATTGGGCATACTGCATGATAGTTTGGAAGGCATCAGGAGGACATATATCACATCGCGAATCCTTCTCCTCCTACACGACACCGATACACGGCACGAAAGGGGTATCGACGTACGAAGCAGGCCAATAGCGTCCGACAGTCGGCAAGAGGTATTTCGACCCTCTCTACACATCCTCCCTAAGCGCTGATCGATCACTCATCTATTATAAATGGGGGCATTGGGGCTGTTGGAGGTCGAGAGAGAACATTGGGGACACTGGAGGGCATAAGGTTATGGAAGGCATGAGGAGGACATTCAACACGACCTGCATGCTGCTCGTCCTGCACGACGTCACCAAATACTACACTACACGAAAGGGGCACCCACCTCCGAAGCGCGCCAACGAGCGCCCGGCGCTTCCTGCCAAGCCCACACCGCCACCAGAAAGGAGCGACTCGGCAGGAGAGACATAACATCGAGACTGGTCAACGAATCAGCGACCCTCCTCCTCTCCTACACGATACTGAGAAACACGGCACAAAAGGGGTTCCTACCAGCGAAGCGTGCCAATTAGCACTCAACGCTTCTCGTCAAATTCACACCTTCATGGAAAAGGGGCAAGTCGGCAGGTGAAATGTGTCGCCGAGGCCGACGGACGAATCAGCGATGCTCGCGACGCACGGACCCTGTGGAAGTCACGAAAGGGGGCGTCACGGGGACAGGACTATCGAGGGGTAGGAGTCATACAACGGTGGTTTGTGAGTGGGAGATGGATGCTGGTGATGGCGGGTAAGGTTTAGGTGCTGCTAGGTGTAAGTAGAAGGTGACAGGGCGACATCAGTCTAAGAATACCGATCGAGCACAATCGATCGGCGGATGGGAAATGGATTGTGGTGTACAAAGGAACAAGACCGCGGCTGTTTGATAAGTTTGCTGGATGACACAACTTCGATATATGGTCAGGCATCAAGGAGGAAGGAGTGAGTTATAGGGTACATGAGACCCTTGGTCAGCTTCCACAAGTCTGGACTCTGAACACGATCGACCTCCGATGTTTAACCGCGACGCGAAGGAAGGAAGGGGGGAGTCTCAAGGCACATAATAATGATCGGGAGCAATGCGCGAATAGCAAGGGATGAGAATTCTCTAGTGTAGTTGGCTATCTCCTGCGCAGTGGATGGCGTCCTGGTCGCACTCACCTTTGCAATGAAAGAATAATGAGTGACTTCAAGTGATTGTAACGCCTCTTCCACAACTGGAGGCTGCGATCCGTGCTCAGAGTTACTGTTGGATCTTTAAGCCTTCAAGTAAATTATACAAGAATGCGCCTCTTTGTAGATTCCTCTGGATGGAGGGTCAGACTACTGCTGTGCCTCCAAGTTTGCTTGCTGATCTGCCTATGATTGTCCACCACAAAGACTGCTGCCGGACGCCCTAGGACTCCGAATATACCAAATTTCCAGAGGTAGAAAGTTTGCCTAGCCTGCTTCTTGCTCAAATCTTCCATCCTGATTATTCTTGAAAGATTGTCCATTGGCGTTTAAGTGACTAGCAAGTGCCTAGACCAGCAGGAGTAACAAGTTCCCCAATTCTGAAGCAGCTGCCAACACTACCCTCTCCATATCCCCTTCAGTGACTACAGAATTACTTTAGATATATGATTCCGGGGTTCGGGGGCTATTTTTGAATCCGCCAGCATTGCAGACGTTCATTGAAGGTCGTATCTCTTGCAATTGATGTCTTGATGTCTTCGTCTCTCGACCAGGCATTTCTTTGTCCAGGGCACTAGAGCCAATCAAGATAACGTTCTCGCTCCAGGGCTCGTTGTACTTCGGTATTTTAGGATCTCTCCTAGGATAATTCTCTATAACTATATCAATAACTCAAGGGCTTCCTCCATCCCCTCTTGTTTTGCTACTCGTGATTCATCTTACTTTTTAAACGAGACCACAAAATGCTCTGATGATAATTGGAGTTCAGGAAACGCTGAATCGCATTGCAGAACACCCAGATGGCACAAATACAGCGGATTCAGCCATGTAACATCTTGGTCGCTTACTTGGCTGTAACTCTTTCAGGAGAATTTCTGGTCCCTAGGTCCATGTCCGGATCCTTGTACAGTACAGTGATCAAACTTGAGCTTTGATAATGCATCCACTGTGGCGGATACCCAGCACAATCAAGTATATATTGAGTGAGTGCGATACTTGCAATACTCAAAGGCTGGCTCTCCCAATAATAGTATCCAGCCATGTTTTGAAGGGTGTGAACTCCAAAATACAAGAAGCCTAAAGCCTATTATTTGTTCGTTGTTTTATGACTTCCATAAGATAAATCTTCGTCTTGGAATTATAAGTGAGATATAAAAATGCCAATCCAATTGTTCGTTCGTAGTTCCCTGACTTTCATAAGTAAATTCTTCTTTTACAAGATATAACAGTGAGATACAAAAAAGCCAAACTCCATTGTTCGTTTAGAGGTTATAATAGTAAGATATACGAACGTCAAATGCTATTGCTCGTTTGCTGATCCGTTGCTCTCCTACGAGAATTCTTCATCTATGGGTTAAACTTTCCCAGACCTTCCCTCAGTACTAAACAATTAAGCAACGATACAGCCTAGTATGGAAGGTGCAGACGCTGCAATTGCCTCGAAAGCGAGTACTAGCGCGTTGCAACGAGCCTCGTTCACTAGCGCCACGCAGAACAGTATTTATATGCAGACGAGGTCCTCCGCCATCCAAATTTTTCTTTCCTTCTACATACCTTTCTTCAACCTACCCTCTTCCTTTGTCGGTACCTTGTACCATACATCATGGCATCTACGACAAGCGCCACAGCTCCTCCTGCAGAAGCATGCCCAATTAAATTCAACGAAGTCCCCGACCGCGGTTACGTTCTCAAGCTAGGTCAAGGATATGAAGCAATTGGCTACACCATGAGCGAGGACGACATCGGCTCAGGTCACTATGTCTCTCCTGCTGCTTTGAACGTTTGCATTCTCCTCTGGGAGCGCAGACATCTTGGCTGCCAAAGACAAGTGATGGCATCGTTGATCAATGGCTATGAACTCCCTGATGGCAGCACCAAGCCCTTCCATCCATGGCTGTCAAAGGATGCCGCTATCGCTGAGTTCTACAAGCTTGGGAATGCTGCAGCTGTAAGTTCTCACCTTTAGGTTCTCATCAATCTTCTTGGAATCACACTAACCTTTGTAGCATCTGGATAAGGAGATCGAGGCCAAGTACCAAGAGTACTGCCAGGATCGAGCACGCCAAGGCTTCGCCGTTATGCCCCTGCCTATCTTTGGACTCGACACTGTCACTTGCCCCGAGGTTACCCTAATCGAGAAACAATTCGATACTTTCAGAGCTGCGCGCTTATTGAGTGCTGATGTCCGTGAAGGTGGGGTCGGTTATCAAGAGGTTTACGATGCACTTCAAATGTCCGGACGCCCTCCTGTCTTTGGAAAATTTAACACTTACGATATCTCTGGTACTATGGAGGAACGTATGATTGCTTTGAAGGCCGATGAGACCTTCTGGACAACAACCATCTTGGAGCAGACTGTTCTCAGTTTGCAAGCTACGATGGCGGAGAAGATTCTCATTAGAGATGAGCTCATCGTTGCTAAGGTAAGGGAACTCCCCAGATCGAATATAGCTACAATGCTGAGTCTGAATATGAACAGTTGAAGGCGTATGACTTCTCAAATCTTCCAGACACCTCGAACGATTATCTCGTCTACTACAAAGGCGCGCTTGACTGCCAGACGAAGGATGTGCCTACGTGGCTCCGAGGAACTGACATAAAGTTACCAGAGAAGCAATGGTTCGACGCTGTCAAGGCTGCCGACGACAGAATCTGCAAATACCTCAAGAATAAATGCCTATGGGATTCAAGTGATGCGCGTAGCTACACAAATGAGCTCACAGCTAGGGGTTACACCAGAAGCGTTGCCATGGACAAGCTAATGGAGGACTACCTGGAGGATATTGCCATGGAGGAGCGCAAGGCTGCCAAAGGAACCAAGCGCAAGCGAGGAAAGAAGGCATAGATATTTCACAAGAAAGCCCTACAGTGGTTTCTGCTGGCCTTCTCTGGTGGTCGTTCGATAGTAGATAGCGAGTCGATAGCATGCTGCAGCAGTTGTTCACCAGAATAACATATCTGCGACATCAGAATCAAAGCTTCTACTATCTTAATATTGCCTCCCTACTGTGAAATCTTCGAGTTCCTCTCAATACCTCTCGTAACATCGTACCTAGCCCATTTTTAGCCAACAGCCATGACTAGAAGTACTTTGATAAAAGTCCCGGTGCTCGTGGGGGCATCTATTTACCCTTGACATGGTGATAAATCAGCTCCTACAAGTGCCTTCTGTAAGTGCGTGACTAGACCTCGTTCTGCAGACGATTATGGCGAAGAAGACTGCCTTGAATGTCGCCGGAGCTATGGGGACCCTCACTTTACTGATTCTGTTCTAGATACAACCACAGCAAGAAGAACTCCCTTGAATGTCCCCGAGTCTACGGAGGCAATCACTTTACAATCTACTTGTCGAGAACTTGACTCTGTTCTGCAGACACAGCCACGGCGAGCGGCACTCCCTTGAGGGTTTCTAAGCATACGGGGACAGTCAATTTGCTCTCGGCTTGTTGAGGACTTGAACTTTGCTGGCTTGAAAGTCTTGATATGGTATTGTGTTTCAGCAGCAAATGTGCTGCCGCTGCTTGAATTACTGGATTTGTAGCCTGTGGGCCTGCTCTCGAAAGGAGCTTCCAATAGAAGTATTTTCCAAGGCTCGAGAAGCACTGTTCTGGCAGATCAACAGCAGCAAGTATCAAAGAAAGCGTCTAGAGTAATGACCTTGCTTTGTCTCAGCCTGGTAGGAACTATCTTCTCTGGAAACTTAGGTAAGTCTTTTTATCACTACATGTTCACTGAGGTACTGATGGTGAGGATGGAATTGAATGACCAAGGACCATAAGGGCAAGAGGAGGAAGTTTTGTTGTATTATATTTAGTAGTAAGACGCAGAAACCTGCCAAAAGCAGTAGCCAGGCATTTTAATCAGAGCAATACCCAGAGTTCCCCAGCAGCATCCTTCCCAGCTGGAAAGACTCTATGAATTGTGGCTCTCCGTCTACTATGTTCTGACACTCGATAGCTCTGCGTCGGTGTAGCCCGGCTTTCAATGTTATAATCCTTCCCTCCCCTAGTATTCCCCAACAATTTCGGTGCTTCGAATTAGGTGTTGTACCCGTGAATGCCCTGCTGAAAGCTTTGAACTGGAAGATCTTTCATAAAATCGAAGGGAGGGAAGAAGTCAAGATCTTATTGGGAAATTTTAGCTTCCCTTATGATATGCTAACTAACTAACTAGGAGAGGAAGGAAAGAAGGAAATACAAACTTGTTCATTATTAAGGCAGTCACGGCTCCAACTGTCCTCGATTTTCTTTCTCGAAAGGGAGACTGAAAGTTTGTAACTGATCGGCAACGCAATGACTCGAATTGTGTAATTGTGGTCTGTCTCGATGCTGGGAGATGTTCGTAGAGATATAGAGGCTTTGTAGAGCGAAATGGTACTGTTGGCGAGCTGTACAAGAGCTTGGGGGTTTGTTTCCGTTTGTAGTTTTATGCCTTGGAGAGGCAGGGACTCGCGTTGGAAAATACATCAACTGCTCCGAGTTGGTTTAGAAAGCGAGGTCCAGCAACAGGAACATAGAAGCGAGAACAGTCTTTTTTGGTGATCGGGAGGACAATTATGGTTAGCGGACCTTTGAAAAGATATCTGGAAGCCCGCGAAGGCTACTGAATGCTTGGCGGATGAGGCTTGTCGAGTGGTGTGGCATAAGAGGCATTTGGGAATGGCTGCTGAAATGTCGTGCATATTTATCTAGCTGCTAAGCGAGTTTGCAGGAGATAGCTGGAAAGAAAAGAACTTGGGCTTTCTTGTCCTCTAGCAAAAGATAACTACACATACTTCAATTGTGGTAGAAGTGTGGCTGGAGAGAAAGAATGGCTGGTTCAATTGCAAGGGAAGGAGTTTCTAGATGGCTGCTGGCCTTTGAGTAGGGTTGGCCTTTGTCGAAATACCTTGTATCAATACGATGGATTGCTAACTACTTCTGAACTACAACCCACGAAAACTCAAGTGAACAAGGTAACATCAAGAAGCCCAGTAACTGAGACCATATTAGTACCCACGGACAAGCTGAAGGCTCAAAACAAGTCAAGAATCAGTCGTTCAAAATCGAAAGGCGTCATCAAGGGAGCTATGTCGACGAGAGTCAACACTTTCAAGTTTCTACTGACTCCAGGACATTCACAGCGAGACACCATTCTCGAAAGCTCATCCCATAATTCTAGAGTATATCCCCTTAGATCCTTATGTCCTTCTCAATAGTTGACTCCCTATAGATTGCCTTCCCTCTGATCGAACACCTCCCCAAACCACAAGCTACAAAATCGAATATCCTTGGCAACGGTGCGACAACGGCGTCAAAAATCCTAAGATCAACCCAAGAAGAAGCTCCTTTCAAGCTTTCTGCACATCCACAACCGCAAGCTCCGACGATCACATATCTAACATCGAGCAGCAAAGCTACGATCGATCGAATTGCTCGAGATGGCTACGGCCAGTGGCAACACTCAAGCACAGTGACCTACCTGAAAATCGAGTTCAAGGATCGCAATATTGTTCTCTACTGCGACTGGGATATTTATCAAGGCGCCGATGACCTTTCCAATACAGGCAATCCAAGGCATATTGGTATAATCATGGCGCTTTTACAGGAACGATAGAAGATGGAAGTGGCATACATATTAAACAACGTACTCCAAGACCACAACATCAATTGCCCTTCCTCCACTCTATACCTCCATCTTTTGGGATTCAAAATTCTGGAACAAAAGCAAACAGGCAAAATGGACCAAAGACAAAGCTAGGAGCCACAGTGAAAACCCCGCGATATCGAAAAGCAGTATTACCATTTCTACTTTTACTTAGACTCACACACTCCTCAACTAGAACTATCACGAAAATACAGCTCACGGAGCACGAATAGGACGCTATTTACTTCTTGATCTCCGGTCCTTTCTCAGTACCAAACTGAGGGGGATGCGAGATGATAAAGCGAGAAGGGATGGAGTACGAGGGAAATTGGAGGGTAGGCCAGGTGTGCGGCAATGCGGGGAAGTCTGGAGTTTGGCATAGCACTGGGAGAACATCACGGCGAGAGCATCAGGGCCAGAACGTCATGGGCCGGCAACAAAACCACAGCAGAAATGTCACAGCGACACTGATTGAGAGGAAAGAATTTTAATGGGTGAAGTAAGGGGAACAGCACGGCGAAAACATCATGGCAAGAACACCACAGTAAGAATGGAACCGCGAGGGCATTACAGCAGCGTCAAGCGGCAGCAGCAAGGCACGGAGATTACATCACAAGATCATCACAGTACGAACATCAAGGCACGAACATCACAAACATCACAAACATAAACAGCGCCCCGAAGCACAAATTAGGAGAAGTAATAGATCCCGCTATCTATCTACCTTCCAGGATACCCGTCTAGCACAAAGGACGAAATAGGGGTATGTCCACCAACTCGAGTCTCAAAACCCAGATATCCATCACCAAACGCAAGTGCCGCTAATGTATCATCAAGTATCTAGTTTAAAGAGAAGAGATGTATGTTGGGAAGTTCAGAGCTTGGCTTTCACGTCAGCAGCTGATGCGCTGGCTTCCTTGTTTAGGACTACGTCTCCGGACTTGTCGCTGTTACCGAAGAAGATGACTTCGACGGTGAGATCGTCTCTGCTTCGGATCAACGTCTTGCTCACAGTGAAAGAGAAGAGGAGAGGAAAGGGGGGGAGGGGAAGAGGAGACAGGGGGCAGGGGAGGAAACATACCTATAACGTCTCGAAAACGGCGCCGGCAACGTCAACAACGCACAAACCATATCCCTATCCTTTCCACCAAGCGCATTCCTCACCAGATGCGTAGCAACATTCTTATCCTCCACCACAAACCTCTCGTTCTCCCCGCCCTTCACACCCCACTGCTGCTGTCTAATCGGAGTCTTCTGTCCGTCCTTGCCTTCCTTCTTGGCTTTTCCTTTCTCAACTGGGAGACTGGTATGTTGGGAGGAGAACATCTTGATCCAAGAACTGGCTCCGTTGCCATTAGACTCGCTGGATTGCTTCTCGATCCATTGGCCGACGAGGCCGACGACTTCTTCGTTGGTGAGCATTTCCCAGAGTCCGTCTGTGGCCATGACGACGAAGTCGCCTTTCTCAGGCTCAATTTTGGTGGTTGTTACGACTGGTTCGGCGGTTACATATGGTGGGGTCTTCAGATGTGGTGAGGGTGTACGGCCGAAGAATGATGCTCTCAAACGTTCGGAGACTTCACGGGACCATTTGTATGATGCATCGCCGAAGGCACGAGTTGGCTCTAGACCGCCTAAGACTCTGCCATTACGGATGACGTGGTCCTCTCCTGGATGCAACTTTCGCATACGGGCTTCTTCGTCAGGATTGCTGCCGGTCTGGTCAACGGAGAGTGATGTTGCAACCCACTTTCCAGACTCGCCTCGACGGCCAAGAACTGCTCGGGAGTCACCAGTGCATGCTACTCGGAGGAGCTTGCTGTCGCTGTCATAGAAAGAGAGGAGAGCACATGATCCAGAGAGAGCGGGACCAAGTGCTTCTGCTGCTACTGATCTGGTGTTTGACTTCAAGACCTTCTCAACACTTTCATGTACGATTTCGTGGTCTAGGCGGGTGAAACCGGTCTTGATGGCTGCTTCTACGGCTTCTGTCGAGGGAGTGCCTGCCGATGGATCTGCAAGTGCGGCTTTGTAGGTGGAGTTTAGTTCTCGAGCAACGAAGCTAATTAGGACCTGTCGAAGCTTGGCAGAGGTTGTCCAACCGCTGTCAGTCGTTAGCAATTGCACCTACATCAAAAGTTTGCAACATACGCATGGCCATCGAAGACACCCCAGAACATCCAGTCGCTGCTTGCATTTCGCCCAGCCGTAGCAGTTGCCAATGCTTGGGGAAGCTCAATGATCTTCTCTGAATGATCGTCCTCAATTGGGTCATTGCTGGGTATCTGAACCACATCATATCTCACCACTCCTTTTCCCCTGCCCACCAAGTATGACTCTTCATTTCGTCGTAACTTCTGGGTGGCTTGTTGTGGTGTCATCATCTCCAAAACCTTTCTGCCAGATTCATCCGTATCCTTCGAGATTGGCCCGTCTCCTTGAATAGCACCAGTATACAACGAGTCTGCTCCAACAATTACTGCCTTTCTCTCAACGTCTGCCTCGCCTGTTGGATGTGGTCCGTATATCGAAGCAGTGGTAGAGAACGCCTGCGTTTGCTGCGAAGGAACCTGTACAATATCTCCAGACTGCCCCTTGTACGAATACCAAGCACCATACCCCACCAAACTCGAGAGTACAGCGACCGAGAATCTGCGAATGTACATCGAGCTCGCGCTCTTCGAAACCGTAGATGGGTTTCCCTTGGGTGGATCTGTCCGCCCAGATGAATGTCGAATGCCTAACACATAGCTGGAAAATTGGAAGCTGCTTCGACTACTGCGTAAGGAGGCTGCGATGCTACGTGACGGAACGAGACGTGCTGTCCGGAATGCTCTAACTGCTGCTCGACGCATCGGATTGTGGTATAGGCAGGCTCAGAGCGAAGTCTGAGGCCTAGTGTCGGAGGTTTGGCGACGGGAACGTTGAAGGTCGCGCTAGGCGGTGGGAGGGTGAGATGGCGCGTTGAAGAGCTAAAGGAGTGACAGAAGGATGAAGGAAGGCCTGCACTATCGTCGCAGCATGTTAGAATAATCGTAGACTCCCCCCTCCAACGCGAGAGATGCTACTGGCCCAGAGGTTGTGAGGAAGTGAAAATGCTCGCGTGCAACTGCAGGGGAAGTTGATGCCCTAAAACGGAATTCTGCCACCTCCATGCGTCATTCGCCGAATAAAGTCCATAAAATCGATATTCACCCCACGACTTCACGAGTTTGACAGCCTTCCTACGAAAGCACAACAAAAACTCCAGAATACCTTCAGAATGTCGAGCAGACAATTACGGAAGTTGCAGCAGCAGCGAGAGCTGGAGAAGGCCCAACTCCAATCACAAGCTGAAGAAGAGGAATCTGAAGACGAACCTTTGGTAGCAACGAAGGCGAAACCGAGTCTCTTCGCGAATTTGGCAGCTCTGGAGGATGAAGATGATCAGGATGAAGCGGCAGAGGAGGATAGGGAAGGAGACGCTCTCGAAGAAGTGAACGAAGCACCAGCCGCTCCGTCAGCGTCGAAGAAGCCCAAGAAATCCAAGAAATCCAAGAAGAGAAAGGCGAAGAACAAGGGAAAGGACAAACCGACTGAGAAGGAGGAAGCCGCAGATGATTCCGAAGATATCGAAGAGGTGTTACGGAAGCTGAATCTCAAGGAGTCGAAGAATCCTGCAGCAAATCAAGCCACGAAACTAAAGGTCGACCCAGAATACGAAAGAGTATGCGCTCTGCTCAGTATTGGCAGCCAGCACCTCAAGGTCGCGAACGAGATGAGAGCTTTATACGGGAAGGAATTCGCTCAGATTGACAATGATGATGAAGAAGGCAATAGGCCCGGTACCCGTGGAGCAGGGCGCAGACCACGGGGCGGACAACAACAAGTTGACTTGGAGACAGCACTGAAGGGCCATCATAAGCCGGGCCAAGGACTTTCAAGTCTAACCATACGTCGGAATGCTCTCATTGAAGGCAAACAAGACTGGCCAAAGGCGACTACGGGCGGGCTTACTATGAAAGTGGACGACGACAAGGCTGATGACGGGACTGTCGAGTTCATGTTTCACCATGACCAGCAATATCAGATATTACAGCAGGTGTTTTGGCAATTCGTTGAGATGGGAAATCCTCAGAATATGATATCGGCTTTGATTAAGAACCGTGAGTTGTGGTACTTCTCTTCGCTGCTTCCTCACTAACAATCAGCAGCGTACCATATCTCTCTTCTCATCAGTGTTTCCAGGATTGCCAAAGGCCAAGGAGACCATGCGTTATCCTCAGATCTTCTTGAAAGAGCCTTGTTCAGCTTTGGTCGAGCCGCCACATCGGTCTTCAACACCAAATTATCCCAAGGCAAAGCCCGATTAGATTTCGCTCGTCCAGAGAACAGGGAATTATGGCTAGCCGGATACCTCTACATCAAGTCACTCATTATGAAGGGGACCTACAGAACTGCTCTAGAATGGGCCAAGTTACTTCTGAGTCTCGATCCCGAGGGTGATCCTTACTCAATGCGACTCCTGATACACAACCTGGCCTTGAGGGCAGGTGAGTCGAAGTGGTTGCTGGAGGTTGGAGAGAGCGAGATACCTCACATCTGGGCACCGGAACATGCTGGTACGATTCATGCTGCATCTCATACAACACCTTCCTTGGCTCTGGCCGCTGTCAATCTCAAGCAGGGAGCAAAAGCACGAGAATTGCTATCAGACTCGATGCAGAAGCTCCCATGGGTCTTCGTCCGTCTCTTCAGAGAGATCAGCCTCGATGTACCACCAAGCATTTGGGGTATCCTGCCTCGCAATGATGCCGAGACACTATTTACGGAGCTCTACGTCCTACAAACCAAGGACATGTGGAATACACCAGAAGTTACCGCCCTCCTGATGGAAATCGCCCACACCATACCCAAAGTCAACATCGACCACATCCCCAGACTTGAAAGCAGAGAGATGACAGTCGACGTTGTGCGTCTCCTGTTTGTCGACGACAACCCCTCCATCATGTCCCTTGCACCCAGCTATCTACTTCACAGAGATAATAATTCAGAGGCAGACCCATTACCTCCAGATGTCAACATCTACTCTTACGAAGCACAACGTCATGCAGTTGAAGGCAACGCAAGAGAACCTAGCGGAGCATTTAGAGATGGCTACGACCCGATTGCGGCCATTGCTCGTATGATCCCTGGCTTTCGAGCTGTTCCTGGCGGATTTGCCGTCCCAGGTGGTTTTCACGATGATGACGAGGATGATGATGATGATGATGATGATGATGATGATGGTGATGGTCCACCCGATCTCCATCGCGCAGGGGAGGATTTGGCCAGGCTAGAGGCTGCTGTCGAGGCTGGCGAATTTGATGATGGTAATCGACCAGTACCTGAAGGTCTAGCGAGGAGATTGTTGAGAATGCTTTGGTGGACTGGTAATGTACCAGATGATGATGAGGAAGATGAAGGAGAAGAAGACGAAGAGCAAGAAACTGATAATGAGATGCCAGGACTCATTGATCAGGATGCTGGTGCTGTTGAGAGCGATGATGAGATGCCTGGATTGGTAGATGCATAGATGCATAGATCCCTGTAAAAGCGGATGACATGAATAGAGCAACGCTCGGTGAAGCCCCCTCCATCATGTCAAACGCCAAATTCAATAGTTCATGAATCACCCACCTGAAATTAAACATTGTACAACATCCAGCCTCGCCATTCAGCCTCACCACACGTGACTAAGCCCACCTCACCAAGCAATCAAAACCCACCCAGTTTCCCCTCGACCACCGAAACCGTCAAACACATTCCAGACTCTCCCGCATTTATCCTCGCTTCCTCACCTTTTTACCCCTAACTCTCGCCCGAGCTGTTCCCAAAATATCCGGATTATCAAACAGCGCGAAAAGAGCGCAGGTTGTGAGCAAGTTTCAGGCGCGTCTGACCCCTCGGCTACGATTGCGACATCAGCGAAGGTCCGATTTCTAAGCCCGTAGCTGCAAAAGGAAAGCAGTCAGAAAGCGACCACGGTACCACACGGCGTCTTAATAAATACTCGACCTCTCCTCCTCTCCGTTCTTTCTTCCCACAACTCAAGCCGACCACTATCCACACTACCAAAGTCCACACACGAGAGTACGAAGAGATACCCCGCGATTAGAACAAGCAAGCAAAGATGTCTGCAGAACACACCTACAAGTTTAACGTCAGCATGAGCTGTGGTGGATGCTCCGGAGCTGTTAACAGAGTGCTGGGAAAGCTTGATGGTTAGTGCTTCTCTCTCCTCTCCTCTTGCCTATCTGCTGGCTTTGAGCTGCTTCCCCCGCAACCGCCACTTCACCCCTCTATGCACCGCTTGTCCCACGACCTATTCGTCTTCTACCCTTTCCCCAATTCCCTTCCCTTCTTCACATCTAAGATTCTGCCGAGCTACAAAAAGAGAAGAGAGGGCACTGCTGACCGTACAAAAGGCGTAAAATCCTACGACGTCTCCCTCGACACCCAAACCGCCACCGTCGTCGCAGCCCCAGAACTCACCTACGAGACCGTCCTCCAGACCATCAAGAAGACGGGCAAGAAGGTTAATAGTGGGGAGGCGGATGGGGAGGTTAAGAGTGTTGATGTTGCTCAGGAATAAGCTCCTCCAAGAGGGGAGAGGGAGAGTGGGAATTGGGGGAAGAACATAAGGGCGTTCAGGAACACGGAACAATATGGGATAAGGATTGCAGCGTGCGAGCTTGAGAGGAGAGTGTAGATACCTGCCGTGGCAATACATGGATTTCCGCGAGGCTTTGAACATCTTGCGTGTGGGCTGGTGCTGAGATGTCTGCGTAATGTGTGCCGATGCCGTGTTGCCGCTGGGATGGGGTACGTGGCGTAGGAAGAGAAGAGCGCCAAGTGGATGAAAGCCTCCTCGACAGATTCTTGCGTTGTCTGCAGATCTATTCGTTCGGGGTCGGAGCTGCTGAGAGTACGATGCGGAGGATACCTGGTACAGCAGTCTGACATGCTTTACGTTTATTCATGCGCGAAGAAACACTGAGTATTTTAAACGTCGGCGGAATAACTTCTTTTCATGTTTGCTTCCCACTCCAGAGCGGCTTGCGCTCTTATCTACACCGTTGCTTCCACATCTACATATCGGACTTAATGGAGAGGAGGTTCGAGCCGGAAGGTACTTGTATGTCCTAGGTCTGAAAATCACCGAGTTCTGTTCAATGTCCCGGTCCGTCTTGGTTGCGAATTCTTGATCAATGTCCGAAGTTTCGAGTTCGAGGGTGTGCAGACATCTTAGGAGCAGCCTGGGATTGGCTCCGGGAGGCTCGGGTGGGGAGTTTCTTGTTACTTGGGCTAGGAGATGACTGTAATAGGCCGAGTGGGTTGATATGGACTTGGGCTTTGGAAGCGTATCTTAGTGCACGAGAGGTAGCATGTGTCGTCTGTCCGGTGTGAGGCATGCCCATAGTAGCTGGTGCAGGGTTCTGCGTCTGCTTCTTGGTGGGGCCCACTTGGCGATTGGACTGGATTTTGTTGTTGCGATAACGGCTGAGAGCTTCTTTGGCGTTCGGGTTATTCTTGATGTGGTTCTATATGGCGGTTTCTGCTAAGTCTCTATACATGTCCTAGAGCTCTTCTAAGTCTGCGGCCATGGGGACGCCTCCTTTGAGAACCGTACTCTTGATTCTTCGGCACGACGGTTCCTGAGAGATCTTTATGTTTATACTGATGTCCGCACTATCGCTTGGAGGGAAGGACGAGGCGTCTATGGTGACTGTCCAGGGGAGGGGTTGGGTTGGTGATTTGTGGGTTGTAGTTTCAGGGTGGGGTTTGCGCTGCCGAAGGGTTTTGCGGGGGTAGAAGTTGGGTTGAAGGTGGGAGCGAAAAGAGATCGATCTTGGATATTGTAGGTTTTGCGTGGGGTAAACAACGTTTCCGAATAGTATCCAAGTCGATACAATGTCCAGGTTGACTTAAATATCCCCTATCCGCTTAACGTTAGACCTGCCCCCAATGTTCAGGCTGTTCTCAATGTCCCGGCTTGCTTCAGTGTCCCAAATTCTTACAGTGTCCTTGACCATGTGGGTGAATCTGGACAATTGAATGTCCGTGCAGGCTCGAACATTCTGGTTCAAGAAATGAATTTCTCGTAGTATTTGAGCACCGACCTCTACGTTTGCTATTAATTTCGTATGCATCGTTCTGCATGCTACATTAAGCTCTTTGAAACTGAATACAATCCCGAGATGCTTGGGGAGCGTGTTACCAAATGGCCGAGGGCTTTCTCGCCTGCCATGTTCACCCGCTGGCATCCATTCGATCAGCCCAACCTTTCAAGGCATGCGCTGAGATATGCGAGGATCACATCGCACCTGTAGATTGAGGGGATGAGAATGAGTGTTGGGTGCGCTGCCTATGTGTGAATCATTAAAGAGTTTAGGACTTTCAGCTCCCTGAAAATCAGGAAGCTGAGTCTTGGAATTGTTGTTTTGTGAGTCAAATAGACCTCCAACAAAAAGGACTAATCTATGAAGGAGCCTTTCGCCTGCCTCTAGAACTCTTCGAGTTACCATTTCAAGCTTCCATCCTTTCTTGCAAAACCCACGCATTTTAGAACCCTCGCCACGCACTAAACTGCACTCCCTTCAAACCAATCATGCACCTTAGCATCCTGTTCATTTTCTTGAGCGCTACCAGCCCCGCTCTCTCCCTCTGCCCCGGCTGCAACTACGTATTCTTCAACGTCCCAGTACTCCACGGTTACGCACACCGGCACTGGGTAATCATAAACAACAACTGCAATGTCGCTGGTGAACCATGCGGCACCGTTGAACCTAGTCTTGATAACCCGTTTGATTGTCCAATGCTTGGATGTGCGCCAGCACCGGCTACTTGTGTTGATAGAAATGTTGTTTTAGGACTTTGGTGAGTTTGAGGGGAGGGATGGGGCAGCTGTGATTAGAGATGGGGTTTGAAATAGAGATGCTGATGGAGTGAAATGTTAGGTATCTTTGCCGTTCGGATAAGAATGTCGGAGGGTGCAGTCATTTCCCGCCGTATAAAATTTATTATTGGTATGATACCGGTGTGGAGTCATGTGTGAGTGGTGTCCATCTAGTTTACCTCCCTTCTCTACAGTTTCCTTCTCATCCAACATCCGTATCGTATCCGAGTAAGCGCTAAAAACAACATTCAGTGCTGCAACGACGGACGTTGCAATATACAAGACGTGATGTATCAGAGATGCGATGGTGTACCACGCTAAAACCCACCGCTAAGCTCTATTATGGGCATCTTTCTCATTTATCTTGATAGAAAAAGAAAGAAAGATATGAAATGCGGTCTCGAGGGACTCGCTAAGGCCAAAGGGGCTCGGTTAACTACTTCAGGGGTGACAGAAGCGCCTAAAGCACTGCTTGTTACGCCAGATGTCATTGCTGAGAACGAGAATGGCGCGTATACGGCGTTGGAGTATTTGGAATTGCCGTGACATGCGGCGATGAGTGGGCCTTTGGTAGAATTCAAGGACCTTCGTGTGCCGGTATCCCGGATTTTAGGTACGCCTGGGAAGGCGACGACTGAGGTGGTGGTGCAATCGTTTATAAATGCCGGTGAATTGGTTGGTGCTGCTATTGGGAATATGTGAGTGCTTCTGCAGAAGGCTCTTTTTTTTTTTTTTTTTTTTTTTTTTTTTTTTTTCGGCCGCTTTTCCATTCCAGGCCCTCCCACGACATCTCTCTAGAGAATGTTTTATTTTTCCAGGAACCATCAAGCTGCTGACAACACACTCAGGCGCGCTGTCTATGAAGCAGTCCTCCAATTCAGCAAGTCCTCCAATAGAGGCGGAGCCCAACCCATCATCCACCACCAAGCCGTCAGCAACCTCCTAGCCAACATCAAGATGCGCACCGACGCTTCCAGGGTGCTAGTCTGGAAAGCATGCGATGATCTCGAGAACGAATGTGGATTGGAGATCGCTGTTGAGGCGACGATCTTTCCTATCGAGTGTGCGGTCAAGAACATCAATGAGGCTATGGCTGCTGGTGGGAGGTGAGGTCTCCTTTTTGAAGAATTTAAATGTGATTGGGGATGCGAATGGTGAAATGGGATGGCGTATAGCAAGGAGACTCCTTTCCCGAGATTGTTGAACGGTGCTACCGTGTTGCCGTTGTTCGGTGGTAACTATAGGATCAGAAGGAGACAATTGGACCATATCATGGTGAAGAATGACTATAACCCATCGGCTACCATCTTCTCTTCTGAGGGTACACTCGCCCTCACTGACCGAAGCAGATTTTGAGGATACCCGCACGTGTCCTGACAGGCGGCTCAGAAGAAACATAACTTCTTTGCTAGTAAAGAGTATATACGGATATGAAAATCAAAAGAACGAATCCTGTCCCCTGATAACGAGCCTATTTGGTGATCTTAGCGGTACATACGGCGGCGAGTACCCTGGGCCTCCAATATCCTCAACGTGCATGCTCTGAAATTGATCCATGCCCATTGTCTGTAACCTCAACGGTCTTGTCGAGGTCGGAGAGCCGCCAGGTGAGACATCCTCATTGTTATTGTTCCAATTCGATCCTCGCTGCACATCAAAGCCTTGCTGGACGTAGATGTGCCTTCCTTTCTCACCGATGCTTGCAGTGCTTTGGCTGTCTCGTGCAGATGACGCAGACTGTCGCTTCAGCTTTCGGGAGCGGCGGCAGAGGAAAAAAGCGATGGCGGAGAGAATGAGCGCTGTACCAACGGAGACGCCAACTGCAATACCGATTGTTGTGGAGTTCGACTTGCGTGCTGTGGAACTCGACACAGGCGCATAAGTAGAGGTCGAAGTTGCTGAGGAGCCGGAAGAGGGTGTGGATGTGGGAGTTGTTGAAGTTGCGGCGGCTGGCGGAGAAGTGTCGAAGCGATTGAGAAGACTGGAGTTCTGTCAATTTACTTCACGTCGTTGACGTTAGGGGCGCCAACTTACCTATCAATCACATGGACAACACCATTCGCAACAAGTAGGTCCGAGTCGATGACCTTCGCTGCATTGATGTATGTCTCTCCATTTTGAATCGTGACAGTCACATTGTCCCCTTGGGCTGTCTTGAAAGTTGTCCCGTTGGTAAGCGATGTACTATATGCCACAGTTCCCGGTACAACATGATACTCAAACATAGCTTGCAAATCCGCAGCAGAGGAGTTCTTGACCAATGCCGTGACATTCGACAGAGCCGCAGCCGAGTTCGGAATGAAGAATGTGACATCTGGGATCTCTAACACTTCATTGACGTATGTATTTGCCGTGTTGAGAAAGCCGCCGGCATTAAGGATGGAGACGAAGTATTGGAGATTCGCGGCTGTGATTTCGGAGACAGCTGATATTGGGATTGATGGAACGGTGTCGATGATGTGGACTATGCCTCCGTTGCACACAATGTCCTGGGAACACTTGTCAGAAATGCCTTTTTTAGATTATAGAATTTAATAGCTTACACTTGCAGGACTAATGCTGAGGGTCTTGTTCCCAGATATCACCTCCAACGAGCCGCTGGATCCCAAAACAAGCTCCATCGCCTGGCCACCTGTGACATTGGCATAGCTTCCATTCACGAGATTAGTCGCCGCAAATTGTGGTGTTTGTGAGAATGATAACGATGGATAACCTCCTTTGAGCAGTGCATACTCCAAAGTAGCTTCCAGAACGTCCTCCGCTAAAGCATTAGAATTCTGCGTGGCAAACTTTGCAATCGCGGCATTACTGGCTGCCAGAAAAGTGAAGTTGTTCGCATTCGCCAATAAGGCGGTTGCATTCGCAGAGGCGTTTACGTAGCCAGAGAGTGAGCTGAGATCCGAGTAACTCCGTAAAACTTGGAGAAGAGTTATGGCTTGGATTGGAGAAGCAAGAAGGCACAAAATGACATGCTTCAATGAGGACTTCATTTTGGCCGGAAGTTGAGAACACCCGGAAATTAGAGATAAGAAAGTTGGGATCGTTGATAAACTTCTTTCAACCCTCGAAAGGTATTCAACCCCCCGCATTTTTGCCTGAGGGTGTGGCAGCCCTGTGAATTCAAAGTCACTCCTGAAACACTCGTTGGCCAGCAAGAACAAAACAAGAAGGAGCTGAATATGCAGCATGGATGACCGGCATTGATGATAATCATGAAGAGAAGGCAAAGATAAACTTTCAGCGAGATTCTATCCCTGCAATATGCGGGGTGTTCCACACCATCCCCAGAAAAGGAGGTACCTCCGGGTAAAGCCGAGGGATATCGCATGCCATCCCGTCTCGTACAACCAGTCAGGTTTTGTATATTTATGCGGGGTCGATGTACCGGTCCGGTTTACCACATGATAGCGAGAAAGCATATTCGCTTGCCGAGGCTTATCTTCAAGGCTTCGTGTATGGTGGTGGAAGGGCCGATCTGTTCACATGGCGATGATCTGGCTTGAGTCCGGCCGTTGCAAGCGCCGAGTGTACAATCGGTTCCAGGGGTTGTCCGTGAATCACGTGCTAGGGGTCTTACCCACTTTGAACTCTTATAACTTCACAACCAATGGTCCAATTCTTT
>MU119288.1:89742-174946 GCA_014904845.1 Acephala macrosclerotiorum
AAGAAGATATAAGCGGGGAAAGAGGGGCAGGGCGGGGCCCTAAGCACTAACCAAAAAGAGTAAAATTAACGGACAACCCCTGGAACCGATTGTACTTCAGGAACGTCTCACCATCGTGCTGTCCGGATGTTGAGCATGCTTCCAATCCTCAAATGAGAAAGAGGCCAGTATATATTGTTGATGACCGTCGGCTCGTCAACCCTCCTTTTTCATCGTCCTCCGTCTCCATATAAAAAGAATCGGCGCAAAATCGACCTCGAGGCACCAGGCTAGGCAGCCATCTCCCACACTACTTTGCTCTTTTGTTGTCTTTTTTTTTTTTTTTTTTTTTTTTTATTTCCTTGCACATAATCCACAACCTCAATTCCAAATTTCTCCTTACATTTTCATCAGCCTCTCCGCTACTCCCGGTTCCCCATCGACCGAGACCCCCCAAGTCATTCTATTTGCCCTGCGTTATTGTACCTTGCCTTCAACATTCCTCTTGTTGGACATGGACATGGATTTGTTGTCGTTGTTTAATCTCCTTGCATCAAACGTATGTCCTCGGGAAACAATTTCTAGGACATGGCTCGAGTATTTGTACAGAAGGAGTGATGCCACAAAATCAAACGATCGGGAGCTAAAGCCTTGAAAGCGCTCCTGTCGAGGCATCCATAACTTCCTGCCAGCTCTCGCAGATGTAATAGACAAAAAGTAGCCTCGTCTCATCGAGGACTCAATGTCGATAGGTCCGGCGCCGCAGTATCAGCCGAAAGCTTTCGGAGCAGCAAGTGCCGCGCAGACTGGATTGCGTTCTAAACTGGATAAAATGGTAGAAATTGCAGTAGACTGTCTGCGAAAACTATCTGCGAGTGCTTAGCTGGTGGAATGGTGTGAAAGTTTGAAGTTTGTTGAAGATGTTGAAGAGGCAGGCCGGTCAGTTCCAGGCTCTAAGCCCCAGACGGCCCCACTTATCCCGTGACCCCTAAATGGGTGCATATAAGCACTCCTTTGCACCTAGAATAGAGACCTCTTAATTAGAGAATGCAACCACCACAATTCCACCCACGACTCTGCGAACCATATCTCTTCTGCCCCGTGTGGACTAGCTCGCTCAGTGCTCACAACTTTTCACCGCAGAGAACTTGACCTCTTCTATTAAAACATTTAGCCTCAGCTTTCAGTGGATTTGGGACAAAAGCATCTCTACTAAGGGTTAGATTTCAATTGGGACGTGAATCATGAGAGATAGAACGCAAGCAGCCTAGTTGAATGAGAAAGCAAGGTCACTAAGATCGGATTCAAGTCTTCGTCCAAGCACTTTTCTGTTAAAATCCACTCTAATCCAGCCAGCGCTGCATCTGATTTTAATGCCCTTCATCCACTCCAGAGCCCAAGATCTGGAGTGTACCGGGGCTCGTCTCGCTGTTTCAGGTTACCTCGTACAGCGCAGCCTTCGCATTGCGAGCGTTTTGATTGCTGGTAGTGAACCAAATAGCAGAGACTAATAAAAGTTTACACGACAGAGAGATCCGGCTCTTCTAGTATCTGCAGGTGAACTCAATCAGATTTCATTCCCGTAATGTAGTTTCACGTGATCGGACTGAATAACTTCACATGCCACGTCCAGCTCAGCCTCAGCCTCATCACCCTTTTCCTTCATTGAGATTACAACGCGATCATTATATTCATACATACAGACTGATTATCGAAGACTCTCGCTGTCGAAGACTGCACTCTTTATTGCTCTCACTATCGAAGTCTGTGCGCCCTCAGAGTCAAGGACCACTACAATGAGTAGCCTTGTACCCTAGAGCCTTCACTGCTGAGGACAAGTGCTGCTTCCAGAACTGTTACCAGTGTGTTACATTCATCAACATTGCTGATAAAGCAGAATCGTCGGACGATGGCACTTCTCGTGATACCGAGAGCTTTAGCCTTACAAGAGCACCAAACCCAAAGACCAGGGTTTCAAACCCAAAGTACAGGGTATACAGCCACCAGCTAGACTTCGATGAGCATAGACAAACTTGCTAGGCTCAAAAATCTTTATATAAAAAAAAATATATTATTAATTTTAAAATTTTAAAATTTAATTAATTTAAACGTAATTTTTTTTTTTAATTAAAACTTCGCTATTTATTTGCAAAAATTGGGGGTTTGCTTCCTTTACAATTAAAATACTTTAGTTTTTAAACCCAAAGTCGCTTAAAGCCTAGTCTTTAATATTGCTTTGGTATTGGTACTCTTATAAAGTAGCCCAAATAATGAAGCTGGATCGTCAGGCTTTGGCGAAGCACGAGACTGTGAGAACTCCAGCCTAATTGAAAAAGCCGACCTGTTGAGCCCTGTCGAGGCACGATACGATGAGAGCTCAACTTGGATTGACGGAGCTGGACCGTTAGGCTCTGGTGAAGCACGAGGCCATGATTACACCTTCTTTAGCCCAGACATCATTGGCATACCACTGGACGACACAGAGGAGATCACGGATCCCAGATACATTCCTCTAGTCAGGAAACCGCTTCCCCTGCCATATGTTCAACTTTCAATTTCAGAGATCCAACAGAGCCATTGTCCAAGGAACTTTGGTGCCCCAGCCTTGTTGATTGTATCGAAAGCGAGTACAGCACAGCAGCAAACTTTCTTTATTCAATCTCACGCCCACCCCCAGCTCTACGGGACCATTCGAATTGTACGAGGGCGCGCTGTACAGCAACTACAAGTCCAAACTTTAAACTAGGGCGAATTTCTGGAGAGAATAGACCCCCTTCGAAAGTCCTTCCATAACTTCACCATGCATCATTTGAAAAAGCAAGCTACTAATCGTCAGTAAAATTCGGAAGCGAATGCAGTATACTTACCACAGCCCTACGAAAATATAAGACTCCGAATCTTGGTACTTGCGAAAGATACACGGAATATTGGCCCCTGGTAGAGCGCAAATGCTATCTCCTGCTTGTATAGCACTGTCTGTCATTCCCACCAAATCATGGATCTCCGTGGTAAAACAAAGGATATCTAAGCGAGGATGCTCCGGGGGCTCATCTTGAAGATGTTCCTCTGCAAAGTAGATGGGCCTTTCCGAGTCATGTACAGACTTGAGCCGAGCCAGCCAGGAAGCGTTGCATTCTAATTCTTCCTCGAGGCTTGGTTGCTGCCAGCAGATCCGTCTGCCGTACCTGACAGTCCCCGCTGCTGAGAAATTAGGAATGAGGTCAATCAGATTTGTTTGAACGAGTTTTATAGCGTCAACCACAAAACCTTCGACCACAACCCTTTTTGAGGCAAAATTGAATTCACAATGAGCGGTGGAATCTCCAGTGAAGGAGAATTTATTCGTCAAAGCTCTTGGTCTAGGGTTTCCCGCCGACCGGGGTGCAGGGTAGGATCCGTCCTTATATATCGAGTCCCTGTTCGTGGGGATAGTCCAGTCAGGGCACCATGAGGGTAGATTGGTTTCTCGATCTTGTCCTCTAAAACGGTCTCTCTCCACCATGCTCAAAAAGTCCAACGACTTGGTTTCTTCGTACAGCACTTGACAGACTTGCATATAAAGCTCGCAAGTGGGTATTGTGTAATCCACTCCCAGAACACTGGGACCCAACTTTTCTTCCAGCATTCCCAGAAGTGCATAGATCCTGTCCCGTGGGTCGGTTGAGCATCTGTTTTTTGATAAGCACAGGAAGCCCTTGAAATCGACTGGAGTTATCGAACGTTGTAAAGCAATCAAAGATCCTGCCCCACGCCTGAAGGCCTGGAACTCCTTAGGTTGGTCGACAGGATTTGCCTCTATGATCTCGTCCATGCAGTCAAGGCAATGACCAAATAATGCAGTTGCCATTGAAACCTCATCCCAGTCAGCACACCATCGACCGCATATAACCATTGCTTTCTGGGCCATCAGAATTTCTTGGACAATCCAAATGCGCGTCCACCATGGGCGCTGGAGAAAAGTCCCCAGAGCAGACCAATAGCTCCTGAAAGCCTCTTTTGTGACGACGTGCGATATCAACGCTTTCTTTTCGCTCTTGGCCATGAGCCGGAGTCCCGCGAGCCCATGGAGTAAGCGGAGAGCCGGAATTGTATCGGGTCCTTCTTCTCCTAACCAGACAACAACCTCATCCGCTCGCCGATAAATATCTCTCATCAAAGTAACTTGCTGACCTCGTTCCTCGTTATCCTCCTGGTTGATACAGAGAGCATCAATCCATAGGAGCTTGGGAGAGGTGAAGTGCTTGTCGACGGTTTCCGGGTACCATGGATCATTCGAACATGAACACAGCAGATTGCAACAACAAAACTGATTGGTGCGAAGGCGACGGAGTGCATTTTCGAGGTTCTTCCTTACGGTGAATACTCTGCCGTTCATCCAGATCGTTCCAGGCTTTGAATAATCTCCCCAGCAGTAGGACATGGCTCTGAATCGGAGTTCCTTGTCATCCAAGGAGACTGTTCGGATTGAGCACATGATTGGAGAATCGAAGCCGTCCGTCTCTTGATGTAGTTTCACGAGACGAATCGTTCGGGGCGTATCTAGTGTAGGGTACTTGAAAGTATCCAAACTATCAACTGCCTCGGGCAGCCTCTCTTTTGGCTCACTCATGTCGAATGCGGTCTCCTTCCTCCAGGCTCTTGCCAATCGGCGCCGTCCGCGGCGTGTCTTTGTAGTGATGTCCTCGCGATGGACCGGCGTCTCGTACAAGTGAAGCAGGAAATTGGTCTTGCAATTCCAGGCAGAATTGTAATCGGGGCATGCAGGGAGCCTGCAATACCAGGCCCAACGGCGTGTGTACTGCAGAGTGGAATTGTCTGCGTCGGTATCTGTGTCCACGAGAAAGGTATCGAAAGACTGGGTAGCATTGCTTTCAGGCACAAAATTGCTCGCACTGTAGGCTGTAACTATCTCGATGATGCTGAGACTCTTTTGGGCTGATAGGTCGTCTATGCCTGTGCTTTTTGTATTGATTCGTATGCTTTGCCTCTTTAGATAATTTAGGCTAGGTATGTAAAGTGAGGATTGGTATAACAAATTCATATGTGATGGAATCGTGAATTTTCAAACAGTGTTTGGTTATCAATGGCTTCCTTCTTTTCGCTGGTGCCTGGTGTTGTCTTGCATTCGTTAGAACTAGTCATCAGGCTGCTCTGCTCAACGACCAGCAGTCACGTGCATCTTGCTTGATGCACGTGCACGGGACCTAACCGAGCTCCCGTTAGCGAGCACTACCCAACCAAAAGTACTACTTTTGTAAAGTTTTAAATAAATTTATTATAATATAATAAAATAAAATTAAAAATTTAAAAAATTTTATGTTTTTAAATTATTATTTTATATATTAATTTAATAAATTTATTTATATAAAAATTAAAAATATATTATCTTTTTAATAAATAATAATTATATATATAAAAAAAAATTATAAAAAAAATTTAAATAATTATATTATAAATAATAATAATTTTTTTTATTAAATTATAATAATATATTTAATAATAAAAAAAAAAATTTTATTAATAATTAATAAAATAATAATATTTTAATTATTATAAAAAATAGTACTTTTTAATAAATAGCGTTTTAATATGAAAATTCGATTACGAAATTATAAAATCTTCGAACTTTGAAACTAATTATTTGAATAAAATACTTTTTTAAACAATTTATATAATATTATTCGAAGATTATTCAAATTAATATACAAGTTATATAAGTATAATAATACTTTAAATCAATTCAATTGAATAAGATTTTCGAACGCGATATATAAATTATTTAAAAATAATAATATATTAAAACAAATTAAAAAATAAAAGTTTTAAACGCTAAATATATATTGTTTAAAAGAATAATCTTTCAAATCAACTTATACAATAGCGCTACGAGAGATTCTTCAACGCTAAAACTTTTTTAAACTTTCTTTTTCTTTGTAAATTAAGTGCCTCGGCACTCTTTGCAACTATTTATATCGTTCTTTGGAATTTCTTGCGACTCCTCCTTCAAGTAAAAATGCCTGCTACATAATTGCTACTAACCGTCTTCACCTCCAAATGGCACATTTCTATTCTCAAATGGAACTTCCAAGTGGCTGTAGGCGAACAATATTTGGCGAACGGTCAAAGGAGGCTAGGCTTCCACGTGCGCCGCCCATCTAAGAGACTCGAGCGAAAATGTGCAGCTGAAGTCTATTTGTACTCCCAGCTGCGCAGTGCAGCCTTGTGGAGGCTGACAGCGGTATTTTTGGGTTTCCATCACATGAAGCCAGAAGCAGGGGCAGTCATTGGTTACTGCGCCTGGCATGTCACTAGAATATTTTAGACTTACGTGACATAAGCATCTGGAGTTTACCCATGAGGCTACAATTGGATGACAGGAGCAAGTATAGATGGGAGGACCGGCTCCGCCGAGTTCGAAATACCGTGATTCGGATGTGATTTGGTACGAGGCATAATAACTTCTGGCGAGGCGTTGAATCTTTGGAAAATTGGACTCCAGCTGCTGTTGAAGCTTATGGCGTAATAGTTCAGCAGCTTCACAGCCCAGATTTTCGAGGGTTTGTAAGGTTTCTCATAGACATCGTGAACACGCTAGAAATGAGCTTACAAAAGTATAAATGAATCAGAAATCCCTTACTTGAGGGACATCCAAAACACAACCAACAAAACATACCCTTCAGTCTCTCCTTTCCTATCCTTTTTACTTGTCATTTCTATTTTCTCTCTTTAGAACGCCTTTTACCACTTTCCTCATCCAGCATTAGCACTTAATTCAAAATCAAGATGCAGTTCTCAACTCTCATTCTCGCTTTCCTCCCAGCCCTCGCTCTCGCGGCCCCAGCAACTCTTCCCAAACGCCAATTCCCTGCCCAACCAAACCCTAACGAAGACATCACCGCTGCCGCGGCGGCCTGGCTTCAAGACACCGCTTTCGTCTCCTCCTTCCTCGACTTCGCAACCTCCACCTTCCCTGCCTCTCCCCCGAACCTCCTCGCCAACGCTGCCTCCGCCGTCGGCGCTGAGCTCGACGAAGTCAACCATAAAATGATCCTCGACGCGTTCTTTATCACCAACGCTGTTGTGCCGAACCCAGATATTGTGGCTGCGAATAATGTGTTAATCGGGCAAAGCAAGTTTCAGATGGTGGTCAATGGACTTGAGGATATTACTGCAACGGGGAACCTAGCGGATGTGGCGAGCATCAATGCGAATAGGTGTGCGAATGTTTTGCCGGCGATCGATGTGTATTTTAATGCGGTGGCTGTTGCGACGGGGCAGCAGGGTTTCGTGCCTGCGATTAGACCGGCGGCCTGCGGTGGAGCCTTCCATGGCTAGAGACAGTTGAGGGAATGTTGAGCTTCTGATTTGGTGCTTAGGGCTGTCTGCTGTTTTATTTTATGTAGAGTTTAGATGAGTGCATAGCGAGTTGGCGTTTTTACTTTTCTGCTTGTTTTTACTGTCGCTATATTTAGTAAACTAAAGATCAATTATATTCATCCCCACACACTTGATAGGGATTGATTTAACAAACCCGAAATCCATCTGGAGTCGACATCTAGTGCCCGAATAGCTATGGCAATTCTTGACATCAAGCAAATGCTATTATTTATAATCGCTTGTACTTTCCAACTATAAGACTAGGAGTCCTACTTTATATATCATTGTAACGCAATCTTTATCCAATTTCTAAAGGCTTTCACTAGAAGTGGCATCAAAAGCAATCCTCGCTTCCTCAATTTAAGCAAAAAAGGGGCGAGCCGAGTTTACTTACAAGGTTTCCGAAGACGGGACTTTGAGCAATATATAAATCCAATTTGGATTATATGATTGACTTGCTAAATTGCTCCCGTAAATCCGCTTTGATTAAAATATTATAAAAATTTAATATATTAAATTTAATATATTTTATTATAATTATTATAAAAATTATAGATAATTTTTTAATATATATTAAATATTATAATATATATATATATAAAATTAAAATTACAAAATGTTAAATTTTTATATATATTTATAATTAAACTACGTGCGCGGTATTAGTTCAAATGAGAAATAATAATAGTAAGCTTTATTATAATATATTTATATAAAATTTATTAATAATAAAAATAAAGCGATTTATTTGGCTTTTGTTTTCGGATATGACGAACATGGTAATAGCGGGGAAAATGGCAAACCTGAAATAAATGACTTATGCTATCTTCTCGTTTTATGCCTTTAAAAAAACATACCCGTGGAAATAAAAGTAGGGAGTATTTCTTTCTTTCTAGAGACCGGACTTACCCTTAATATTAGAGATGCTGCGTGTACCGAAGCTGATGTTAGACGGGGCGAGGATAGTGTTGAATCCGGTCTACAATGAAGCCGCGAAAATTTTAGTGACCATGGACGTAATTTCGAGAGAGTGTGTGCGTCAGGGAAATCTGGTAAGGGTTGCTGTACGAGAGGAGCGCGTAGGTGATGGAGAGGATGGGCTGATCGATCTCAGTACTGAAGATGTATAACGGGGCAGGCAGCAAAGGCTTATCCATTCAAAACTGATACTCTACTCAGACAAAAATATTACAAGGCTTTCCCTCCGAATGTCGCCCGTCTCCTTTGATGCAGTCATATTCGCCATTTACTCCAATAAATCTACTCCTACACATATCCAAACACCAGATCATACAGATATTCGTACACTCGAACTTCTCGATGATGTCTTAGCTATGTCACACAAACTCATCAGCAGCCCATACCCCGCACTCCCCCCCTCCCCATCAGCAGGTTCAACTCGTAGCCAAATTTGGATCACTTCCCGCCGTCCAAGTCGGCTGTGCCGGATACGAACAAACAAGTCTTTGTCTATACTTACTAAAGCTGTTCGTCCCCACGGTTCCCTCCACCCAAGCCGTAGTAATAAGACATGCCGGCGCAGTCGCTTTCCCAACCTAATTGATCAACGCAAGCATCCTATCATGCGCCGTATCATTAGTCCCCGCCGGATTTGGCACAAATGTCTGGATAATTGATTGTGCCTGTCCCGCTCCTCCCATATAGTAAGGAGCGGGCTTTCCAGTTGGAGGGTTTAGGCCTTTGTCCCACTGGTAGCAATGTTGCATGCCTGGGACTTCGAAATATCGGAACCAGGAATCGGTGTCAGGGAATGTTTGAAGGGTTCGGTTGTAGAGGTATTAGAGGATCGAGTGGGTATGTATCCATCTGCGCTTCCGTGATAGAGGATGATTTTTCTGCCGTATTTGAGTTTGGTGAAATCGTCTACCGTCCAGTCGTCCGGTTGTTCGATTGCGTTGATGATTTTCTGTTCGCCTGTGGTCCAGTTTACGGTGCCCATGCCGAGGATGTGGGCTTCGTAGGATGTGGACCATGCTGTTGATAGGGGGGGGGGGAGCTTGGATATGTATCCCATTGCGGCGAAGACCCGGGAGAATAGCCTTGGAATAAAAGCCCGCCTCTGTTCGTGGTATATGGGGCGTACCGGTCGCTGGTGAGCATCGTCGCAATGTCGATTTTCGTGTCGTCGAGAAAGCTTGTTGAGTCCGGGGTAGCCCATCGGATTCGAGTACTGTTCCAGTTGAGCGTCGCATTGCAGACGTTGGAGTTTGGTATAATGCCATCGTTTGTTGGGTAACCAGGAACATCCTGGCAAACTCCCATTATGAAGGCGTCGATGAGTTGGTAGTCGTCGAGAGTGAGGATGTCAGATCCGGCTCTGTATTCGTAGTCGGTTATCATTGTAAGCCAGGCCATGATGTGCTTTTCATCCCAAGCAGGTGCGCCGACAAGAGTGCCGTCGAATGACATCGGGTTGATTGAGATTTCCTTCAGTCCTTGTCTCCCTCCAGTACTGCATCCACTGTAGTAAGAGAAATTTATGGTATTTCTGTAGTAGACCGCAACCAGGACTTTGGCTAAGTCGATGGATCGATCCATGGCGCGATATGCCCAGTCCAGTCTTTTGTCTTTGTTCGTAGCCCAGATTTCGTCCCCACTATCTGTACTGCTTCCATGTCCTGTGTTCCCATGGTAGCAAAGCCATTGGCGACCCCGTTGGAGATATGATACCGATTGATTGCACCAGAGAAAGAGGAGTTGCCGATGGTGAGAAAGCGGTGGTTCCGTTGAGACAGCGGTGGCAATATCAACCTGAAGTTGAATGTATTGGAAGAGTCTGCGGGCTTGACATTAATGGAGAAGCTGCAGATATTCGACATAGGAACCGGTGTGGTACTGGCTGAGACAGCGTTACTCTGCTCGGTGGTTGGAGTGCGGGCGAATGAAATTGCCTAGTTTGGATGGCTGGCAATTTACTGGTTGATAGAAGGTTGTAAAAAGCTATTGCTACATGATGCTGCCGCTTGTGCATCGGCTTCCGAGCGAGTATGAGTTGGGGTTGGTCCAGCGTTGCCGAAGTTGGCAAGGCCGAGCCCAGCAATGAAAGAGGGGAACAAGTACCAAGAGCGCCATAGAGACTAGTCAAAAGCGAATGGAGAACTAATGCAATGAAACAGATTCAACCTAAAGAGATTACTCCATACTAAATACAATGTCGATCTCATTGCAAAAATGGCACTTGACTTTTCACGTACGTTCTCGAGGTGGCAATGCCCATTCAAAATTGCTCAAAGGTCTCAAAGAATTGAAATGACTGCCTTCAATGAGGGGTAATTGTCCGAATGTGCCTCCGAGTCTTACCTTTACGACAACATCTGCTATCATACGCTCTTCACGAGGGCTCTGAGATCCTATTCAAAAGTCAGACTTCAGTCCTCCATCAACATCAATTGGAGGAATCAGAAGAACAGACGACAGGTTCTTAGCGTGAATAGACAAAGCACACATAAGCGTTCAATGCGACAGCAAACCGCGCATGCAGACTTGTGCTTGGTAATGATGGAGTAATTGGTTGCCTCATGACACAGTCATGCAGCTGAAGTTTATACGAAGGGCACTGCGCCATACGCAGGGTACACGAGCCGCGCTCTCCCCAATTCTCCCGAGTTTGTGAAACGGAAAATCAAAAATTCAAAGACTTCTTCAGTGCTCTCGCCACTAGGTGAGAGGCGAGGCAGCAAAGCAGTTTAATGTTGGAATAATGGTAGCAACGCTCCTCGATCTCGCAAAGCGAAGACGGTATGAAAGAAAACTTGCTCTGGGAGAGGCACGGGCACGAGAAGATGACTTCGTGAACTTAGAAGGATGTCTTAATGTCGTAGGTTCGTGACATATATGGAATGTCCCATCAGAAGATGAGAAACGACTGCAAAGAAGGCACATGAGGCTTTCCCTGTCGCTACATCAACCCCTATCCGAACCGCTGAACGAGTGGCTTTCCTCATGCAAACCCAGGTGGGAGATTTTTCAAGAGCTGAAATGTATCCGATGGAGAAGATATTGGGACTATGGTAGCTTGCTGAAATGCAGGGTCAAAAGATGCGTAATCCGATTTTGGGGAGGGTCGAAGACTTGCTCAGTACGAGCTTAGTCAAAGGTGAGGAGAAATCCAGAACCAACGCGGTTCTCGAATGCAAGTGACAACAGATAAATATACATCAATACCTCTTTCTCATGCATTTCTGTGCAGCCTCGAATCTTGGATTAATCAAATATCTCGCTGACCGCTTCGACAACGTTGATATATGATGGAAGGCTTTCTCGTTGATGGTTGCACAGTTCTGAACCGCAACCAGGTCGCGAGCTTGCATGGAGGGATAGAATGATCGAGGCGCGATCCGACTTGATGTGATGATTGTAGTCGACGAGAGATGTCCCGTTCAAGTCCTCATATCCAATTTGTAGGATTTAATCCCGAATACTCCGCTCCTTATATCACCACACCAGTCAGCCAAGCATTTTCAACTCACCCCTCTCCCATTTCAGTCACAGTACAACTCAAACACCCAAACTGATGATTCCCCATCACACACCGCGTCATCAACTGCTTATAATAACTCCCATTTCCCCAACAAGCCCTCCATATCTGATATTCAGGATTCATCTGTATCTCCAACCCCGCTAATTTCCTACACCACCAATACCTCTCCTGTATCGCACACTGACCTTGACACGCCGTATCGAGTTTCAAAGCATCGCATGAAGGATCGGTTTTATAGCTTGATGTTGAATTACTACACGGACCGCAGGGTACGTCGGCGAGTCTTGTTCCTGTGGGCATATTGGTAGATTGAGGTGGAGGATGTTGTCCATGTGGGGGTTGCGGTTGTTAGGAGATCGTTAGGGGAAGCTGGTGTGCTGGGGGAGTTGGCGGGAGTGGGGAGGAGTGATGGGTGGGCGGCGACGAGAATAAGGGTCTGCTGGAGACTTAACAGGAAAGACAGACATTGGCGAAACTTCATCTTGGGTGTCAGCGCCGTCACCAGGAAGGTGGAAAGTGTTTGGAAATTCCTCAGGGTGGAGCATTGCTGAGAAAGGGAGGAGCACCCAGGAACGGTAGGCCCTTTATTGTTAAAGAATTGAACGAACATGGGAAAATTGGGCTGTATCTGAAGAATCGAATAGTGTATTTACCCGTTAATTAATTCTGTACTAGTTGGCGATGCAATATGGGACAGGCTAAACATTGCAATATATAGTACGGCATGGTATTTCTGGAGCCGAGTTAAAGAAGCAATCGAGATGCCACTTGGCGATTAGGTATTGAGAAATCTTCACTCAATTCCAAGCTGAATATTGAATAGGGATTTTTTGGAAGAGAAAGGAGAGTAATAAAAGTATTGGCATTAGGTTCAAGTATACATATGGGCATATCTTGTCAGCCATTCAAAATCTAGCCTCGACCTTCTTCTCGACGTCACCCAAGGCCCAAGCACTCGACCTCGCCTTACTTCGCACACTCGTGGCTTGCGCTTCTGTGAAACCTTTGGCCACAACAGCAGGATTGTAGCCAAGCTTGTTTTTCCGCCCAACAGTGGCATCATCAACAACATCGTTGCTCTTGTCATCCGCTCGCTTGTAGACTGTGACAACAACTGCTCCTCCCAGACCAAGATTGTGTTGCAAGGCGACTGTAGTGTCCTTGATCAACCTGTTGTTTGCCCAACCTCTCAAGTGCCATACCAGTTCCGCACATTGAGCAATTCCTGATGCGCCGAGAGGATGCCCCTTGGAGATCAGTCCACCGGAAGGGTTGATGACAAGCTTGCCACCGTATGTGATGTCTCCGTTTCGGACCAGCTCGTGTGCTTTGCCTGGTGGTGAGAGTCCAAGAGCATCGATGACAATCATCTCGTTCGCAGAGAAGCAATCATGTAACTCGCAGACCTTGATGTCCTTTGGCGATACCTTTGCTTCAGCCATAGCAGTCTTGGCAGCATATTGGGTCATCTCGAAGCCCATCAGATCAATGGCGCTTCTCGAGAACAGACTTGGAGCATCAGTAGCCATACATTGTCCTGCAATCAAAATAGCTTGTTCCTTCAAGTGTGGTCTGGCATCGAGGAAGTCTTGTGAAACGAGGACAGCAGCAGCACCACCATCGGAGGTAGGGCAGCATTGAAGCTTTGTGAGGGGTTCGTGGATCATTGGAGCCTTCATGATTTGTTCGAGGGTATATACATCTTGGAATTGAGAGTATGGATTTCGTTGGGAGTGTTCGTGGTTGACTCGTGCGATTTCGGCGAAGTCTTCGGGTTTAGCACCGTACCTGGAAGAAGCATGTCAGTACAAGAAGAGGGAAGAGAGGGATACCATTACTTCTCCATATACTCTCGGCCTGCATTGCCAAACATTTGCGCAGCTCCTGGAGCATTTGTGACGCCACGGGTCGCTGCCATCATCTCTGCTGATGTGCCTGTGGGATTGCTTCGGTCCTGCCAGAAGCTCTGCAGACTTCCTGGGTTCATCTTCTCGAATCCCACAACGAGAATACAGTCGGCTCCGCCATGACTAATGACATTCCGGGCGAGATGGAGACCTGTTGAGCCAGTCGAGCAGTTGTTGTTGACATTGTATATTGGGATCTTGGTCATGCCAAATTGGTAGAAAACTCGCTGCCCGCATGTGGAGTCGCCATAGCAGTAGCAGGCCACACCTTGGTCGACATCGTCGTAATTGATCTGCGCATCGAGCATAGCCTTGATTCCAGCCTCAAATCCAAGCTCTGTATAGTCGACCTTGCCTCTGGGCTTAATGAACTTGGTCATGCCCACGCCGAGGACGTAGCATGGTTCGTTGCGCTTAATGACCATCTTGAAGGTTGTTTTGGAGATTGCAGATTGATTCAAAGATATACTATTTCGTTCGAGATGGGAGAAAGAGGGTAGAGTTTATGTACTGATGATCTGACGTGAAAGTAAGCAGAGAGTGAGGTATATTTACATTTAGATAGCAAGCGTAGAGGCCGTTTCTGCTCTACAAGTCGGCTGGGGAATGCGGGGAGAGCCGAGGCAGCGGCAAACGGCAAAGCCTCCGCCGGTCAACACATGCGAGGCTGTTTGATGATCGAGGGGGATGTCAGCCTTGTCGTGTCAAGGTCTATGGATAGCTTCAAATGCTCCGGCGGAGCTCATTATGAAGAATTGATTGTGTGATTGAAGTTGAAAGGAGACACCGAGAAGCTTGGATTGCTCTGTTGGCTAGCCTTGGCATGCTTAGTCAGACAGAATCAATGATATCTCGACAAGCTTCACACCTCCTCAACCACACAGCCAACTATCCTCGGTCACTCGGTATCCAGTACCGCCAGAGGTTTTGCAAAATCTCGAGCACCTTCAGTTTTCACACGACCAATGGATTACCAACACTCTAGCTACGGGATCGTCTTTCCCGTACCTGGTCCTGCTCGGCAGTGTAAGGAACTGTCGGCATTCTCGGACACATCCCCTTGACGAGCCTGCTACTTACTTCCAGATGATGAAAAAAGTATTACGATTGGTCGAGTTCTCAGTACAGCGTCTGCTGTTTACTAGGAACATCAGACAGCCAAGGACCAGGCATCCATTATCTCAATTACGGCCGTTATCATACTTCTCGTCAAACTTCCTCTGCAAGTTGATCAACTTCCAGCCACTTCTATAGACTCCTCCAACTGATATTTCGGTATCTCCTCACCCGCCCTCCACTTATACTTGCTACCAGGGTGGTCTTCTGGCAACCTGCTCGTTCCAAAGATCACCTCCCGAGCAGTCGCACCTTCCTTCTCAACCTTCGTCGCATACAATCCGCGGCGCTCCAACTCTGGAAGCAAG
This sequence comes from Acephala macrosclerotiorum, assembly GCA_014904845.1. Lineage (NCBI taxonomy): Eukaryota > Fungi > Ascomycota > Leotiomycetes > Helotiales > Mollisiaceae > Acephala > Acephala macrosclerotiorum. Next base: position 104,931 of record MU119288.1, read on the forward strand.
AACTCAATAATGTCCTCGAATGTTCCCGGATTGGTAACATGAGCAAGGTTGAAGCCGTCAACATCTGCGACCTCTATCCAGCGCTCCAACCATCTGCCACGGCCTTAGGATCGCCAACGATTTTCGCTCCTAAACCACCTACACTCAGATACTCTACAATTCGTCTCTTGGTCCATGGGAGGTTATTGGTACCGGGAACAGTGCTAGACCAACGTCGAACGATGGATCGTACACGAGGAGAATTGCTGAACTGGAAGTCATCGTTATCTGAGTAGCTGGACAGGTCAACACCCGTCCAACCTCCAAACAATGCTAATGCACCCTCGCTGTCCGCGTACGACAGGTAGTCTTCTCGCTTTGCTTTCGCTTCCTCGTTGGTTGCGGCTACAATGACATTGATTCCCACAACCACTTTGATGTGATAGGGATCACGACCCTCTTCTCTGGCAACTCTCCGAATGTTATCCACACTTACGCGAACGCCTTCCGGAACCTGACCACCAACGAAGATCAACTCAGCGTGTTTGCCGCCAAAGCCATTCCCAGCCTCAGAGACACCAGCCTGGAACAAGAGAGGAGTTCGCTGCGGTGAAGGCTCGCAGAAAGCTGGGCCCGGAACTTCGAAATATTTGCCCTTGTGATGAATCTGCTGGATAGCATCGGGAGCAATGTAAACTCCAGTTTCCCTATCTGCCAAGACGGCATCATCGCGGAAACTCCCTTCCCAGAGCTTGTATAGTACCTCCATGTATTCGTGGGCAATGGCATATCGCTCGTCGTGAGGTATTTGCTCTTTCAGCCCATGGTTCCGGGCCGCGCCATCAAGATACGAGGTCACGATGTTCCAGGCCAGCCGGCCCTTGCTAAGATGATCAACTATGGAAAGCCTTCTGGCAAGCGAGTATGGCTTCTCGTAAGTGAGGCTTGCAGTAACGCCAAAGATCAAGTTCTTGGTCGCTGCTGCCATCGCTGGAACCAGATACAGAGGATCATTGACAGGAAATTGCGCTCCAGCTGCTAGTGCGGGTACAACATTTGCAGGCCCCTTGTATACATCATACGGACCCAAGGTGTCGGCAATGAACATGGCGTGGAAATTGGCATCGTCAAGCAATTTTGCCAAGTCTGTCCAGAATGACAACTTCTTGTATCGATCCGTTTTGTTTCTGGGATGCCGCCACAGTCCAGGCGCTAGATGCCCTGGTGTGTTCATCACAAAGGTATTGAGAATAATCTTTTTCTTGCTGTCGAGTTTGCGCCTCTTGTTGGGGCTCTCAGCACCATTGTGCCCGTTGGTGGTAGTATCGGCCATGCTGGTAATTCAGTTGTCAGAAAGTGACCAATCAGAGGTAGCAATGCCCCTAGCAATTTAGAGCTTTCAAATGTATTTCTCTACTTTCTAGACTCTTGATTCCCAACGCCGTTCAAGTGTATTTATCCCTCTGTTCTCTGTTTGTCGAGATTTCCACAATCTCATTGGCCAATGGGAAGGACCCACCCATGGCTCGCAATTACGCGCATGTTGCACGCCATTGCATTTCTTGCCCTCCCGGACTCCATCTTGTGTCACCGGAACCTTTCTTCCTATCACTTTCATGCAGTTGGGATACAAGGCTGTAGTTCTCTAGACCATAAGCAGTCGCCAAGGCTATGGTATCAGTGAGAATTCAACCAAACGAGCATTGACTTCCCCACCTTCGAAGATTATCTTTGACAATCGAATAAGCATACCCACATAGCGCCATTGTCATCGAGCATATCGTGCTATACTTACTGGACAAGGAGATGGACTTTGCCACCTGGGAGAAGTTTTCAGCATGTTCGACGTGGGATGGGAGAATGGGGTATATGTCAACCTGCCAATCCGGCACTTGAACTTTGCGAATCCCTTCAACTGAGAGTGCCGCACCACAGCTCTATTCTACAGCTTCCTTATTCTTGGCAACATCAAGATGCCATCTCTCCAGCTCGGCGTCCAAGGCATAACCTTGCTCCATCAAGGAACTGCCTATGGCATCCTCATCGGCCTCGGTGTTGGATTCTGCGGAGTCATCTTACTAGCTGTCAAGATCCAGAAAGTCTACCTCTCAGAAGATTCCGGGACATCAGAGATGTTCATGGTTGCCAATCGAACTGTCGGGACTGGTCTCACAGCAGCAGCTGTGTTCCAATCTTGGATGTGGATCAACGAGACAGTCTTTGCTGCGGCCCTGTACTACCGCTATGGGCTCGCTGTTCCTCTGGTACGCCTCCCCAATACTTTATTCTGAAGAATTACTGATATACACCCAGTGGTGGGCCACCGGCCTCTGCTTTCAAATTGCCCTCATGGCAGCCCTAGGCGTAATGGCCAAAATTCGTGTATCATACGCCCACACATCCCTCGAGATCATCCGCATGCGCTACGGCAAGATCGGTCACGTTGTCTTCGTGGTGCTAAATCTGTGTTGTAATGTGTTTGGTTGTGCGTCCATGATATCAAGCACCGTTTCTTCGAGTATGATTGCTGTTAGCAGTATTTTGTCTTTTGATATTTATAAGACATATCAATCCTAAGGCGAGCGATAGGAGATTGGTAAGAGTTAGTCATGCAGCGGTGGTGGTGCATGCCGTTTTCATCACGGGTGTTTCGCTGGCGATGAATTATGGAGGAGCGAATATGACTTGGATCGGATACTTCAGACCTATTCTTACGTGTCTCGGTATCATTCCGTTAGTTTTCGCCTTGACATGGTCTGGCCAAACACGTTTAGCAGCCATTGTGTCCCCTATTCTAGGGTTCCTCACTGGTCTTGCGGTCTGACTCGGTACCGCAAAGTCGTTGTACGGGACGATCAATCTCACCACCACGAGTTCAAATTTACCTGCTCTTTATGGCGCTATCGGATCCATGTTCTCGCCAGCCATATACTCGGTTCTCATCTCTCAGTATAAGCCTTACAAATTTGACTGGCCAGAGTTCCTCCGCATCGAGCTCCTAGAAGACGTCGCGCTCATCGAGACGTCTACTTCTACAGGCTCGACACTCGGTGACGACGAGAAAAGGGACAACGCTAGCGATGTAGCAATCACGCCCATCCCCGAAATTTCATCATCAGAAACATCCTCAGCCAAGGGCCCCGAGAAGATCCAACCCTCCACCGAAACATCAACAATCATCACCACCCTCCGCAAAGCCTCACCAACCACACCCAAAGAAACCATCTCCCTAGACGACATCGTGCACCCCTTCAGCGAGGAAACTCTAAAGGAGTTACATCATTGGTATAAAATTGCCTGGATTTTCTGGGTTGTTATTGTGCTTGTTACGTTTGTCCTTTGGCCGCTTCCTCTGTATAGGGATTATGTCTTCACGAAGAGTTCCTTTGAGGGTTGGACGAGTGTTGCTATTGTTTGGCAGTTTTTTGCATTTGGGGCGGTGGTTGTTTTTCCGCTTTATGATGGGAGACATGCTATTATAAAGGGGGGCAGGGGGTGTTGGAGGGCTGTTGAGGGGTTTGTGGGGAGGTGGGTGGTGAAATCAGGGGGCATGTGAGAGGAGATAGAAGTGGGTCTTTGGAGCATGCGTTCGTTTTATGAGATTGCTATGCCCTATCTTCTTCAAGCATACCTCGCCTTGGTACATTAGCTGGCACTTCCATCCGGCACGGAGGCAGGCAGCTCCACCACATTTTCCGGAAAGGCATACTCCGACGCGGTTGCACTGACTGGAGACAGGTCTAGTTCAGCACGCCCGTCTCTATCGTCCCCAACCTCAGCTACTCCCGTGCTTCTCACTCTCATGTTGTCCACCCCCGAAACCCAGACCACTCTCTTAAAGGAGATAGAACTTCAAAGTCTCCCCTTCCATCAATTCAATTGTCTGCTACATTGTAATGTACTGGCACCGAAACTCAGCCTTCCGGTCCGATTCACCAGGTAATGGTTGTCTCCTATCAACCCTTCCCAAGTAGCTTCGAGAATTGCATCTTTTCGCTCAGTCTCAACGCTATGAGATAATGGGCGTATGCTTTGCGGATATCCACATTGATCCAATCCTGGGTGTGAGCCTCCTTCAAGTATTCATACGCAAGCTCGAAGCGTTCTCGTTGAAATTGGGAGCACCCTCTTCGATAGCAGTAGAGCGCGTCTAGCAGTTTTTGATCCTTCGCCGAACAGCCGCAGGATGGCACAATTGGAACTTTGTAGAGTGGCCTCCAATCTAGTGGGTAAGTTTGCCCACCGATACAACTCCGGCCGAGGAGCATCGACGAATAATGAGCCAGATGAGGGACCAAAGGTGGTTATCAGCTCCATTTTCCGTCCCAATTCAGCCCTATCGGCAACTGATACTTTGTGAAGCTCCATTATCTCCCCGAAGACGACCGAACTGGATCGGAAAGGTGATTCCAAGCTTTCCCTTACAAGGCTGTCTCTGCGGGGTAATTTCCAAGAGGAAGTGCTTCCGTTCCTGTCATAGTCAGCAACGCCATATATTTATGCTCGGTCCAAGAACCTGAACTCGAAGAAGAGCCCCATAATTGTTTACCAACTGTTAATATTCTCGCTGGAATGAGGATCAGACGTGAAAAGAGGGGCAATCGAGATAGTGCCGCGACGGTGAACCTGCTACGGACTTGGTGCTGAGACACACTCGCTGTCTTATCAATGGCTGAATAGTGAAGACTCGCGCTGCGCTGTGTGCTCAAGTGATCTACCGAAACGTGTTCTAGCGCTCGCAACTCATTTCAGCCCCACCAAGCGAGCTACCGAAGCCACCCCTGAGCGCACTGGATATGTTTCCTGATTAAATCGTCACCTCATCAGTAGTTCGCTTATTAAGTGTAAAGTTCTCAGGCTCCGTAACACCTAGACCGCTCTTTTATCATTCTGATCACGTGAATGGCAGACACTAAGCTCCATCTGCTCATCGTGCAGATCTCCTCTCTTGATTTTGTTTTTATTACGGTGCGGCATGCATGTCTATAAGGCAGCTACGTCCAGTTAGAGCCAGCCAAGTGAGGGGTACCGAAATATTTTCGATTGAGGCGCATGCTGCTCAGAGAAGGTGTGCATACATCAGGCACCAAGCTCAGCATAAACTTTCAATGGAAAGGGGAATCGACTCTTGGATTCGCGTTTGATTCGAACTCTCAGATACGTGCCTCGAACCTCTCACCACAACCAAAATCTACCCGGCTAGAAAATATGTCAGGAAGAAATGTCACACTATCTGCTGACACGATCCTAAATACGGTCGGTCAGGCACCGTCTCGTGATGGAGCTCCTGTCCAGGGCCTCAACATGGCTCCCACCAATACCCTACTGGCATCACGGCCAAGAACACTTGACCTGTATGCATCTACACAGCTTCAAGAGAATGGATGGCATGCTGACTATTTTGAAAGCGTTTCCGAGCCAGTTAGAGTCGGTGGTCAGTCTTTGTACCTGTCTATCTGTCCCATGTCCGGGGTGAGAAGGAGGAAAAATTGGGGGCTGGTTTCTGACTCCTTGGCGTTCAAATAGGCTACGATGACAGCGACGATTCATATATCTTTACATCATTTCCATCTGGACCAATTACATCCAACAGAATTGCCTCGCAAGCATTTCCGACCAATACCGCCGTTTATCTAGCCCCCCTTGCAACGAGGAATCCTCCAGCGACGCCAGGCGAGGAGATGCTCGTTCGTTACGAGATCACTCAGCGCAGCCTGAAGTTTAAAGGTGATGTGAATGGCATCAAAATTGTAGCGACTCAAGTTGCATCAAAAGTAGGCCCGGACCCTTCTGAATATCAGGTTGGGGGTGAGGAACAGAGCTCTCAGTCACAAGGCCAGGGGAAGCAGAACGCTGGATTCGTCAACCAGAATGGGGCCCAGTTTTCCCAATCAGTTACGGATACTGAAACTGAAGTGAGCCAGTCCGTAGGAGGAAAAGAGTTTTTGACCGTCACGCAGGATGCTGCAGAGGTAGAGGGCGAGGTTAGAGGAGGCTCTTTCGTTACTAGCCAACGCGTGTGGTGAAGAATACAATACTACTATATTAATTCCTCAAACTTCAGAGTATATCGTACAGTATATAAGGACACATATGAGAGTGAAATTGAGGCTTCTAATTGGTTAGCAGGAGGTTAGATGCATATTATTGCACGTGAGATTCAAGTGATTAGCTGCAAAATACACGTATAGATTAGAAATAGGTAATATTCGCTTAATTGCGAATATTGAGATCTTTTGGTCCAGGGGCTAAGTGGATCCTTATTTTTCCACCCACGTCACAAACCAAGCCATTGGGGGGCCAAAACGGATGCCTACTTCTGGTACCAGGCTGACTCAGGGCATGCTTAGGCTGTGGCTTAGGCAGTGTTCAGGTTCTGCTCATGTTTACTTACTCTCGGTTCAGCTAAAGGCAGTAGCCGCTCACCGTCCGGAGACCAAAGCGGAACCGCACGAGAAAAAATTATTATAGAGTTTACGGGAATTCGCAACTCACAAATGGCTTTACCTGCTCGTGAGTTGCTAGTATTAATATTATTTGAAAGAATCGTCTGAGAGATGGTAGTTGGGATTCCTAGGTTGGGTGGTGGATGCTTTTGACTTCTATTCGATATCGATAGTAATACCCGAATTGACAGTATAATTTGAGAAAACTCCATATATGATGACCCTTAGGCTCACAATGTCACTCATCCCACGCTTTCTAGGAGCTGCAACCTTCGGAATGGCAGCTGATCATTACGGGAGGAAATGGCCGTTCGTAGTCGATTGTATTTTGCTCGGCGCTCTGCAATTATCCTCCACATTCTACACGACCTACACCCAATTTATTGTTTGCCGTGCATTTTTTGGGATAGCGATGGGTGGCACACACGGTAATGTTGCAGCCACTGCTTTAGAATATTGTCCCATAGCTGCGAGGGGACTTGTGGCTGGCATTTTCCAATCTGGACACCCGATCGTATTCCTACTGACAACCGCGTGCTGGAGAGCCATGATGTTAGCCCACAAGACAAGGACTGGAAATGCCTCTTCTACTTTGCTTCTTGTCACCCGCTCCTTCTTATTGTTTTCCGACTGCTGTTGCTAGAGACGAAAATTTTCCGGAATACGGCCAGACGTGAAAACAATCCCGAAAGCTTTCTCATTTTCATGGATACACCCAAGGATGAAATAATTTGCATTGGTAGAGATTGCTGTATCTGAGCACTTTCATATTCGGGTGCGCTCTGCTTGTGAGTTTCCAAGACCCATACATTTTTCACCCTCTGACAAGATCAACCACACGGCGCCGAGGACGTTTTTACCCTCCTATCAAAATTCAACATGGATACTCATCCAACGAAGTCACCGCAACTCAGATTGTAGCATTTGTCGGAGCCGTCATAGGCTCTTGGGTTGTAGGCTTTGGTATCCAAATCATTGGTCGGCGACTCACCATCATTATGGCAAGTCTGCTAGACGCTATTTTGATCTACCATACTGCTTCGTTTCCGTCCCCGGTTGTACACTGTTACATTTCTCGAATTGTTCATCATCCATGGCATCTTTGGCATTGTTCCCACCCACCTCATAGAACTTTCCCCGCCAGCATTCAGCACCTTTATAGTTGGTACTTCATACAATCTTGGAGTCCTCCTAGCGTCTTGAGTTCCAGTTCTGGAGACTTTGATTAGCGAGAAACGGAAAAAGATCAAAAAGGAAGCCGCTAGTGGCTATTGATATAGTGAGGCGATGGGTACTGGGCTAGGATGTACTTTCATATTCGTTATTGCTATTACATTTCTGGGCCCAGAGAATAAATTGAGGAAACCAACGGCAACGGCAGCGGGAGCGATGGAAGATAGCTCAAGCGAGGATGGCAACAGTGTTCATTCTATGGTGCAGGAAACTTTGGGAAGATGGATCTTGTTTCTTAGAAGCTAGAGCTGTACTTATTTCAAAGCCTAGAGCTATTTCAGATTTCGATCTTTGCTGATCTAATATCTACTCGTGCCGTAGGATGTCTGTTCTAGTGGGCCTCGCGCAGAATCTCAGAATATGGAATTTTGAAGGGCAATTTCGCTTTCGAACTCCCCCTATCTGAGCAAAACAGACTTCCTGGCAGCACGAGTAACTGCTCTTCTGTGCTTGAAAGGAGAGTCTATTCTTGATATTAATGAATGGACTTTAGATTTTGACAGAGGACCTACAACATAATTTAGAACATCAAAATCCTCCGGCATACTCATTAGGTATCGCCTTCTCGGAGAACTTGGTATTTCTGGCTGGCTTGACAATGAAGTTGTATCTAGGCCAAATCATCCCTCCATTCTTCGCATACAAATAGCAACCCCTGATCGCCTGTTTTAGTATCGCTGCATCGATTTGAGGAATGTATTAACTGCAGCCATTCGATGACCAACAACGGGGGACCTTTCTGCGATCCCTTGAAGTAACTTCATTCCCTTGTTGATATAATCCATATTCTCGCTCCATGCATCTATCTCATCGGTTTTTTCTGCCCGGACGCAATTCAGGATGATGATACAAATGCTATTGAAAAGGAAATGTCTACATAATAATTTAGTCAATATCAACAGACTTCACATAGAGCGTAAACAGCCACTTACAACACAATCCAATGTCCTTTCAACTGAAACCCCGAATTTGAAACATCTTCACAGATCGCAACAATCATCTTGGCCGACTCAACACTGTTTCATGTCAGATCACAAGATTTCTTATGGGATGAGGTTTCTCACCGGACTTACCATTGATTCGCATAATCGATTATGGCTGAGCTCCCAACCTCCATTTGCGAATCACGGATCAAGCTGACCAGAGCTGGGTGGAGCAGCTGGCATTTTATGCCTAGATATAGCACTTGAACGTTGAGCTTCAACGAAAAGGCACTCAGTCAGTAAACCATTTTTGGAATAAAGGAGGGATATACTCGCAATGCTAGCTTTCTGTCGTTCATTCGCTCCATCAACTAATCGAGAACTAGATCCTTCAATGTAGGGCTGAAGGCAAAAATAGATAGGTAGCTCAGAGTAGAATCTGGAAAGAGATCTTAGGTGGACCTTCAAGAGAGGTGGACTCGTGATTGCTGGTTGAGACCTGGCGCTGTCGCGGAGGACTTCTTTGAGTAGGCTGCTGAGAACTCTCATATTCATTTGAGTGAGGCGGCTGTTGAGACATTCTTCATAAAACAATGGTGGTTCCTAGTTTTGCGTGTTGGATTGCGGTATTGAAAACCGGGGGTTGAGAGCTTACCATCATATTGATCATGTACTCCGTTTCGGCGATAACGATTTTTGAAGTGTGGGAAGTGAGCTGCAGCCACTTATTCTGTGTTAGCATGTGGAAATGGTGGGGATTTCGAAGGTCGGCGGAGTTACATTATGTAGAAAGTCGATACTTTTCCAAACTCGTAACCAGTGCGAGCGTCTCGGCTCCGGGAAATCTTGAAGCGGAAACGTTGATGAATCTAGGCCAATCTGCTGCCCCAACTGTATTGCTATATCTGTTATACGTCGATTGGTATGAAGAACGTTTAACGTTAAAGGTGGTAACTCACCAAGAAAGTGGGGAGTTGAGCTCGGAAACATTTTCAAGTGATACAAGGCGATCAGGAGTAGGATTCGCATCATCCACATATCGTCGCTCCAACTCTTCAAGGCAGACAACAGAACACGACCGCGGATGTACAAGTCAAGATGTAGAGAAGGATCTAGGATATCCACATATGTTGCTCCTAGAGCAAATACCAGAAACAGCTCACTACTTAATTCTTCCTCAACTTTAGGGTTAACAAGTGCGTTCTGAAAGTTCTCACGTAGGCGGAATTCATCGAAGAGGTGGAGAATGTGGTTGAGATTTTGTAGAAATGCTTCGAGAAGTACTTCGTACCCCAACAGGATCTCGAATGACTGGCTTGACCTCTCAAGGCTAGCGATCTTCTGTTTGAATTGGTCTCGAGTAACGACGTTGGAACCTAAGGTTGGGAAAGAAAGAGCCAAGCAGATTTCTTCGACGAGCGTTTCCCCACTAGAAATAGGTACAGAGGAAATCGATAGATTGATGAATGATGCGCTATAGATATGCATATTTGAAGAGTTGTGTTCGTGGACCTGGAAGGGGTTAGTTTCGCGGGCTGCTGGGGGCCGCAAATCCAGTACTCACCTGGCCATTGCGTTGGTGTTTCGTGTCTGGCAAGACCAAAATGTCCCTCAAAATAGTCAGAATTTGAGCGCGGAAGTCTGAGTTAATTTGAGAGCTAGTGTAAGTTGTAGTTTTTGAACCTGAAGGTTGGGACGCAGGTGGAGACGTAGGGAGGCTTGTCGATCTACTCCAGAAAGTAGTGTTTAAGGAAACACTTGATGGGGATCCGGATCCGGAACCAGAACTGGAAGACACCAGCACCGACTCCCGACGGGAGGTGGTTTGTTGTTCTTGTCGTAGTTGGGTGGGGGTCGGAAGCGGCCTCTCATCTGGCCAAGATTGTCTGCGAGCAATTGCTCGTTGTAACTTCCGCCTATCCCCAAGGCGCATGTTTAGTTTCAAGAAATCTTCCTCTCGAATCTGGGAAAGCGACTGCCAAGTATCAATCCCTGCATCTAGGAAAGAACTCAAGTACTGTTGCATCCCAAGGTCGGCCAAAATGTCATTCACTTGAGCCATCAGGGGAAGCGAGGTCACGTGTCTCTCTCTCTGTCTGGGGAGTGAAGAACAGACATTGAATGACGATAGCGATCAGTTCTGACGTCTGTACAACTGGCTTATGAATATTAGATGGTAATATGTCTCCGGCGATGGTGGTATCCTTGTATTTTCTGCCTCGCTATCCACTCTCGATCGACCCATTGTTTTTCCAGCGACAGGTAGAAGTTTCGAGACGACATGCGGAGGCATCTCCATTAAGATAGGCGGGGATCTTGGTTGACCATGCAGGGCTTGAGGATCCTGGTGGACACAAAAACGCTTACCCTTTTTTCGGGCCCAGGCTTCGCCAGGGGACTCGACCTTCCTCCCGCGATTGCTGATTACTTATCGACACCAATGACTTTCTGACTTCTCAATTCACGCGTCCTTGAGCATATCGACAGCAGTAGGATCAACAAGGAGACATCCTCCGATTCTTACGAGATATTCTTTACGCTCTATTGATATTCTGCTTCCCACTTGCGCAGGCGCGGGGTAAGGTCACTCCTGTCACACTTCAGTAGAAGGGACGGCCGGCTTATTGGGACCATGCATCGTATCAGACGAGCGATGTGTGGAATATTCTAGCACAAGCGACTTCCGAGCCTATGAGAACGTGCGACATTTGCACCCGTCAACCTTAATCGAAGCCTGTCTCGCCCAAAGGTTCTCTTTCTAGCGATCCCACACGCCACAAGCGACAATCACCTTGCTTAATGATCGTCATGCCGGCAGGGTACTCTATACAAGCTTAAACAGTCCAAGGTTTTCTGTCTGTGCTTTTCAAATCCTTCTAAACTAACGAGTAAAGGCAGTAATGATTTACAGGTTTTACTCTGGAGTATTGGCCGAAATCCCTTGGTTTTCTAGAATATTCGAAAGGTGCACAGACGGATAACCTTGAATTATTTGGGCCTGTGTTTCTAGAGCTCTACCAATCCTCGACCTCCTGAATAATTCATTTCGATGAAGTGAGCCGCTTCGTGTGTATTGCTCTACGTTCATATTTACCTACAGATATCCTCCCAATATTCTTGAAATGTTACATTGTGCAAGTTCTGTCGTTATCCTCGTACGAGGGTTGAGGACTAAAACCATTCATTCCCACCTCCATCACATCTCTTCTATTCCTTCCCCGACCCTCACCCACCCTCCTACAATCATGCTAAAAACCATCCACCCTCCTCCCAATTGGCCCTTCCAACCATCAATTCTTGCATCCTCTCCACATCCCCAACCCACCTTGGCACCGCCGCGATAATCCTCTCAAGGCGCTTGAAGTCAATTGGTTTCGTGATCCAGCCATCAAACCCCGCTACTAGATATTCTCGTTGAGAACGTTCTACGAGTGAGGCTGAGACGGCGATGATGGGGATACGACCGTATGCTGTGACTTTGGGAGAGGAGGGTGGCGTGGTGCTGCGTTCAAATTCGCGGATAAGGCGGGTGGATTCGATGCCGTCTACCAGTGGCATCTAGAGGAGAGGTCAGCTGAGAATGCAGCGGAGGGAATCTTTTCTGAAGGAAAAATATACCTGGATATCCATCAAGATGATATCAAACAATGTGGGATTCTGCTTGAATGCATTCGCACACGACTGTCCGTCAACTGAGACTTGTACGCCGTGTCCCTTCCTACTCAATCTAGTTTGTAGCAGCCGACTATTCAGCGGATTATCTTCCGCAACCAAGATATTCAGCTTGTCGAATGGAAAGTGTGCGCTCTTGGATAGAGGGCTGGGTGGAGTAGAGAGTAATTCAGGGGAGAGGATTGATTGATCGGAAGCGGACAGTACAGATGGGGATTGTAAAGGACCGAAAAATGAGGTTCGAGCTTCGGATGATAGGTCGGTGATATTGGGTGGAGTGGGCAGGAGTGATTGCGTGGCGTTCAGGGTAGCGACGAGACTTGGTTGGATGGAAGCTTTGTGGAAAGGGATCGTGATTGATACTTTTGTTCCTTTCCCTAGTCCCGCTGAAGACATGCTGATTTGTCCGTTGTTGAGTCGTACGAACCTTGCTGTCAGCGCAAGTCCAAGACCGATGACAGTGTTCTGGGTTTGGAGAAACTTGGCATCGTTGGTTGAAGTCGAGGTTTCGTTTCCGTTGTCCTCGTCGTCGAGGATCTTTTCAAAGTCTTGGAAGATGCTGTCAAGTTGTAACTCGGTCAGCCCACGGCCCTCATCTTGAAGGGATATTTCAATAAGGACGTGGTCATCGGTTGTGCTGATGCAACGCAAACTGATACTAATGCGCCCTGCTTCAGATTGCTGGATGGCGTTGGCGAATAAGTTCGTAATGACTTGTCTTAAGCCTGTAGGATCGCTCTTGACGATGCTTGGAATGGTCTGGTCGGCATCAACCACGATTTCTAGATTTTTCCTGCTTGTCTCTGGCTTGAAAGCTATCACGACACTTCGAATCATGGCCTTCAGATCGATGTAGTCTTGGTGCATATTGTATATAGAATCTTCAACTTGTGTGAGATTGAGGAGATCATTGACGGCGAACACTAGGGACTTAGATGCTTGAAGCGACCTTTGGAGATTCAATCGAGCTCCTTCATCGAGCGTGTCCTCGAGCGCTACTTCGAGGTAGTTGATGATGCTGCTTAAAGGCGTCCGGACTTCGTGACCGGCATTTTGGATCAAGAGACGAGTCATTCTGTTTTTCTGAACAATCGCTTCTTTTTGGCGCCCTTGAAGATCATGAGGGTCAGTCATGGCCTTACACAGAACAAATGGGCAAAAGTAGAGGGTAATCGATGGTCATCCGGGGAGTATTGTGACATCCATCTTGAACTCGAAGCATGTACTTGCTATCCACGAATGTCCAAAACTACCAAAAAGGTCTCGACTCCGAGAGAGAAGAGGGGCGCGGGACGACACAAAAGTAAGGATCAGAAGGAATAGCTTACAAACTTCAATGAATCTCCCATATAATGTTAGAAGTGCTCCAGCAGATTCCACTAAAATCAGTCAGCAAGAATATCTCATGGGCAGACAATCCTTACGCTGGTCTTCAGTCCACTCTCTGCTAGTCCCCACAACTTGCTCACTCCATCGCTGAAAACTACTTCGCGGTTCAAGGTAACCCCGACCAGGAGCATTCGCCTTCTCGTACGGATTTCCAGCCCAGCTGACCTCCTTGAGAACTCCTTTCCTGAAGAATACTAGGAAGTCCGGGTTTGGGGGTTTAAGTGGAATGACCAGCATTCCAGATATGATCGAGAGCTTTGTTGGGTAATGGAAGTTGGGGCAGTCTTCCCGGAGAGAGTGCGACGAGAAGACCGTCGCGTAATTTTGCTGTCGGATGTATTGTAGAAGGGCGACAGACTCGTTGTAGGCAAGGAGTTGGCCGATGGTTCTTGCTTCGCTTTTGATGACGAGGAATCCAAAGTCAGCAGCAAACATACTTAGCAAGTCTGCTGATGATGCTACGATGTAAGATGATGGTTGGGCTCTGGGCGGAGGGTGAGATAGCGCTTTGCGGGCTTTAATCCGCGAAGCGTAGATCAACTTTTCTATATCGCTGCTTGCAATATTACCCAGGCCACGGCACAACTCGCGAACTGGGAGGGACACTCGCATACTTGAACCGTAATTGTGACAGGCTATCAGACCCCACAGCTTGCCATCCAACACCAAAGAGATGGACATGCTTGCTCGAACTCCTATGTTTGCCAAGTATCGTAAATGAACAGGGCTCATTGCTCGTAGATAGGAATGCTTGAGGTCGAGAGGCATTGAAGCATCTTCCAATGACCGACATACCAATCGTGCTGTCTCTTGCTCCCGATCATAGAGGATCCGGACTGTGTTCACCAGGTAAAGGTCACGTGCCTGTTGAGGTATGTCTGATGCCGGAAAGTGGAGGCCTCTGTATATATCGGCCGAAGCACGGGGATCTACGATCTCGCTCTGGACGCATCCTACTTGTTGTCAGCTGTCTGATCATTTGGATTTCTGATGTCCTTGATAGACGAGAATATTTGAAATTGAGTGACGCCATCTTATGTGCCAAGGAAGCAATGGAATGAACACTCTACTCACCAGCCGCATTTGTATCAAATTGGTAGATCATGACCCGATGAAAGCTTGTGAGTTCATACACCAAACCAACAATAATATCAAGCAACTCAGACAAAGCCTTGGCAGCCGAAATTTGTGTTTGCATCTCGGCAAGTATGTGAAACAAATCCATAGGGCCAACGGTCCGGGTCGTCTTGCGAGCCAGACCAACAGTGTGTAGCGGGAGGCTGTGACTTGTAGAGGAGAGATATTGAGCGGCCGCAGTGGGAGCCTGGTGGTCAAGGACTTGGACAGGCTTGTTCGGGAGACCTTCGCCGGGAGGGTGATTCCGGCCGAATATGTTTCCTTCGACCTCGAATTCGCAAATTATCATGTCGGACGTATCGGTTAGATGCATGGCGCAAAACAGAGAGACTTCTCCTTGAGAAGATACCAAGGAGACTGGGAATACATTTGGGTTCGTTCTCGATACATTGGTGTGCAGGGTTTTGGCTCGAATGATAAACTCGGCGCTGTCGCTGCTTGTGAGTGCGTCGGTGAAACATTGCAACTTGAAGAGTGCTTCTGGGTCAAGGCCTATGACGCTTCCTGTATTCTCGCTAGCTATACGGACGATATAGTGGCCATTTGCGTCCTCTCTGATTGCGACCAAAGCTCCGAATCGTTGAATGGCACCGGGAATATGAATAGGCTCATCCTCACAGCGATAAGCCTGGTCTCCTTCAACTACCCGAGCCGAAGGGTTGCTCTGATCCGAGAGGTCTAGGTTGAATTTATTGGTGATATAGCGAGCCATTGAAGCTGATTCTTGCTCAGGAAGAGAAGTGGTCGTAACAAACGGAGCTTCGGAGACGTCAAATGATCCTGATTGTAATTCCGGTTGATGGACGAGAGAAGCAGTATCCAAGGAGGGAATATCGTCAGGCAGCAATGCCAATTTAGTGTGTTGTACTGTCGGCTCCGATAGATTATAGGGGTCAGAAGAGGATTTCGTTGTTGGGAATGCAAGCTCTTCGTTCCCCACTTCGAGTCGGATAGGGAATACTCGATGTATTGTCTGCGCCTCTGGCAAGGCAAAGTTTGCCATTGCAACAAGTGCAATAGTAGAGGAACTTACGCTGGCTAGTTGCTCATCGATCAGCGGCCGGTAAGGCAAATATGCCATGGTGGATGATTGTGCACCGGCAGACTCGGCGTCCGCGGTGCGTTGGGCGTTAACTTTCAGAATGCGGCTCTTTTGCTGGAGAGGCCTGTGATTCTAATGTTCTAGGCCGGTTCGTACTGCGTGTTAGAGAGGCTGCTTTTGCGAGTTGTAAGTTCATGAATTTGCGGCGACGGCAATCTCCAGCATCTCTATGTTGCCATGCAGGGTTCACCACGGTCGACGCAGACATCAAAGTCGCGCAGCTGGAATATCGCCATGCGACGCCGGGAGGCAGAAGCCCCGCACACATGTGGGCCATTGCAGGCCTCGATGTGACCAGCTGCATGCACATGCCTTCGTTGCGACGTGACAGCCAGACCATGTTGGCTGGCGTCTCTCGGTGGCGACTATCATGGTGTGCTCCATGTCTTGAAAGCCATGAAATGGCCACTGTATTGTGCAGCGTGAAAGTTGTCTCCCTCTTGATGTGCGCCGAAACGTACGACGATTTCCGCTGTATTAATGAGGTCTAGGCTGGCAAAGCCAAGCCCAAGGGCTCGGGCTGAGTGTCTTGCACACTCGTCGTCCACCGTATTATTACTATGAAATAGCGTATATTAGCAAGGGTAACGAGTGTGAAGGTGGGAAACAAACCACTTTGAGGAATTGAAGATGCGCCTGGCCAGGCCACAGCCACAGCCACTAGCCACACAGGTGATACCAACCTTCATGTGCAACAATACAGAAAGAAACGGTAGAGACGACAATACCAACAGAAAACCACGAATGCATTCATCGAACCCGCGTGAAGCTCACTCGGGCTAATGACGCAGTGTGCGTCGAGAAGCAGCCGATATACCAGGCAGGAGCTTAGTCACCATGTCCCGTACAGGTGGCATGAAGTCACTCAACTTCTTCTCGTTCTGAGAACGAAGTGATAACAGAATCGACTGGATTCCGATATAAGCAAGCGAACTTAAACAAGATACTGTGCTCTCAGGGGGATTTGAGTAGTTATAGAAGGAAACGCGACACAGCCGCCTCTATGTTCTGGTGCGACCGAAAAGAGCAAAAGATCAAGTGACAACTTGGGGCCAACACACTGCAAAGGAACGCTCGGGAACAAGAACCAACTCGACAATCGGAATATAGTGGCAGGCTGTAAGGACTGGTCGTCGGCACTGTGCAGCAACGCGTCAAAGGACGAGTCTAGTGGTGATGAGCACTGCTCCTCGCGCGAGCAGCTAGGACGGGGAAGACATGAAGGATTTGAGGGCTGAGAAAGAGCAGAAAAAAAGATGGGATTGTCGAGAAGAAGCATGACGGCATGCAGGTAGAAGGTGAAGATAGGACTCTTGCTCGCCGGGGGCTCACTAACCTTAATGTATCGAGGCTAGAAGTCGATTACACCGGAGGAACCTCCGCCCCCGCGAATCATGGCGTGTCATTGCGTGCACTCCACACAGTGAATGTCTACCCAATATTCTACGAGCAGTGACACGCTACTGTGGAAGTGTTGCCACAATCTGTACTACCTACAGGGCCTTTTAAATGTTAATTCTGAGGTGACTGTGGCCGCGTCTCCAAGGGTGGCTAGACCAATCACCTGTTCGAGAGCGCGATACTTTACTATCTCTCACACTGCGACGCAGCGCACCTTTGTAAAACAATAAAACATCTTACTAAGCGAACCACTCAAATTATCAAGATTTTGTATAGAAAAAAAAAAAAATTTCAAGTTTTTTAGTAATATATATCGAAACAACTTCTTTTTTTACACAAAATAATATTGTACTATTTACAATTATACTAAGATTTTTTTTTCGTAGATTTTCTCTTTTTATTGATTATTAATTCAATTAATACAATTCTTTTTAAAAAATTATTTTAGAATTTTTTTTTTTTATATATTATACAATTTTTTTTTATAAACAATTTATAATATTTATATTTATATACAAATATTTCGAAAGTTTTTTTATTTATATATTTAAATAATTTTTTTTTTAAATATTTTTATATTTATAGTATTTTACTTTAAATCAAATAATTTTTTTATTAATTGTATACGAAAATCGTTTTAAGATTTAAAATTAATAAAATGATTTTTTTTTTATATTTAAATATAAAAAAATTAAATAATTATTTATAAAAACAATTTTTAATAAAAATTAATTTCAAATTTTAAATATATTTCGTTTTATTTAATGCAATTTATTATTATATTGTAATTATATATATTATATAAAATAAAAATATCGAATTATTTCTAAAAAAAAATTTTAAATAATTATTTTATTATTTTAATTTTAAATAAAAAATTTTTTAAACGTTTTTAAAATCTTATAATTTTATTTTTTAAAAAATAAAAAATAATTATTATTAATACGAAAATATTATTTTTTTAATTACAATACAATATTTTATTTTATTTTTTTAAATAAATAATTCTATAAAAAAAAATTTATTTATATAAATATAATATTAAATTTTAAAAAATTTAATTAATAAATAAAAAATTATAATTTGTATTTTATTGATTTTTATTGATTTTAAAATTTCAATAAATTTTTTTTTTTTTTTAAGTTTATAATATTTTTAAACAAAAAAAATTTTTTTTTATACAATATATTATATTTTTAAATCTATAAATATAAATTTATTAAAAATTGTAATAATTTCAAATAATTTTTCAATAAATCAAATTATAAAATCGTTTATAATAAAATTTTTATCAAATTTTCAAATTTGTATATTAATTTTTTGAATATAAAAATTTAATAATTTTTATTACTTATATAATTAATATTGTTTATAATACAAAATTTTAAAATAAATTAATTTTTTTATAAATATTTTAAAATTTATTTTTTATTATATAATATATAATATAATTATAAGTACAATATTAGTTTAGTAGTCACGTGCGGCACTAGACCAGATCGGGACTAGCGCCGCTTGCGCTAAAGTTGAAATTATATTTTTCAATTTTTGTATATTTATTAAATTTAAAACTTATAATCAATTAATAAATTATTTAATTTATTTATTTCGTTTTTAATTTATTATTAATAATAAATATTTTTAATAATACTAATATTAATTAGTAATTGTTCAATTAATTATAAAATAATTAAATTTTTATTTAAAAGAAATTAATTTATAAAAAAAAAAAATATTTTAAATAGTTTACTTTTTATAAAAAAATATTTAAAATAATTAATATATTTTCGAAAAAATGAAAATTTATAAAAACTTTTTTATAAAAATATATCAAAAATATTGAAATTATTAAAAACTTAAAAAAAACAATATAAAAACGATTTCAAATTTATATTTATTTTTTAAATTTATATTTATTACGTAGAATAATAACGTTTACGAAAAACGAATAAAAAAACGTAAAAACGATTTCAAATTTATATTAATTTATTCGAATTTATATTAAAAACAAATTTTTAAAAAAAGTTTTACGTTTTTACTCGTTATTTGATTAAAAACGTATAAATATTAACGATAATATTTATTTGAACTCGAATTAAAATTTTCAATTTTTTTATTATTTATTATATAATTATTTTTTAAAATAATAAATTTATTTAAAATCAAATTTTTTTATAATAAAAATAAATAAAAAAAAAATTTCAATTTTACAAACGATAAAAATTTTAATAAAATAATATTAAATAAATATATTTTTTATCGTTTTAAAATATATAAAAAAAAAAAATACTTTAATTATAATCTATAAAAATACTTTTAAAAAAATTTTAAAAATTGCTCACAAAAAATTTTACGTTTAATATATAAAGATTTTATATATTATCTACGAAATTTTTTATATATTTATAAAATTTAAATATTGAAAAATAAAAAATTTATTATTAATAATTTAAAAAAAAATTTTCAATAAAAAATTTTTTATAAATAAATACAAATAAAAATCGTTAATTAATTGAAAAATAGAAATTTTTTTTATTGATAAAATCGATTAATTCAATTAATAAATCAAAGTATTTTAATATTAATATTTAATAATCAAAATATAATTATTTTTACGATTTTAATTATTAATACGAACTTTTTTACTACGAATATAATTATTTCTATAAATACTTTTTATATTTTTTTTATTGTAATTCTTTTTATAAATACGAATTTATTTAATATAATACAAAATATTTAATTTATTTATTAGTAATTTTCTTAATAATAATCGAATTAATATAACAATTTATAGAGTATTTTTATTAAATTCTTTATAAATTTAATAAAAATTTATATTAATAATAAAAAATATAATAAAAAATTATATAATATTTTTAATTATAAATTATCGATTTTTTATAATTATTGTAATAAAATCGAATTATTTTAAAATTAATACGATAAAATATTTTCTATTAATTTTATAAAATATATAAATACGTTTTATTTTAATAGATTTTTAAAAAGAAATTTCGATTTTAATATATTAATAATAATAATAAAAATTTATTTTGAAATTAAAAAAAATTATTAATTATATATATTTTTATAAAAAAAAACAATTTTAATAAAAATTATTACGATTAATTTAATAAAAATTAAATTAAAATATTTATAAATATTTTTTAATCAATTTTAAAAAATTCAATTAAATTTATTATTAAAATATTAAACGAAATATAATTTACGAAATTAAATTATTAGTATTTATTAAAATATTAAAAAATATAATTTTATTAGTATTTTTAAAAACGTTTATATTAAATTGCAATTAATAATAAATACTATAACGCGATCACATAAAATATAGTAATATAATTTAGATTTTATTTTTTAAAATTAAAAAAAAAAACGAATTCAATTAAAATTAAATCGATTATATTTATAGAAAACGAAATAAAAAACGCGATCGAGAATAAAATTAAAAATATTAAAATCGAAAAAATTTTCGAAATAAATATTATAAAAATTATAGATTTTAAAAAGAATTATATTAAAAAAAATATTATATTTGTAGTAAATTAAAATATTAATTAATAAAATATACGATAAAAAAACGATAATAAATATATATAAAATTTTAATAATAAATTTAATATACGATAAATCGAAATATTATAACAATTTATTATTAAAAATTTTTTATTAAAATCGAGAAAATAAAAAATTTATTAAAAGATAATTAAATAATAAAAATTGATCAATTATTAATAAATATAAAAATAAAAAACGAAAATAAAAATTATTTTATTGAATTTAAAAAAATTAATAATACGCAAATAATAATTATTTGAAATAATTAATTTACTCGTTATATTATTACGAGAAAAAATATATTTAATATTTTATTATTACAATTTAAATTATTCGAATTAAATTAATATTTATTTTTTATTTTCGAAATTTTTTAAGAAATTATATCGAATAATAAAATCGTCGAAATATTAATTATTAATTAATCGCAATTTATAGTACTATGAAAACTTAATATTAGCGTTCAATTAAATATATTTACGATCGAAATTTATAAGATTCGTTTTAATAAAAATATTATTTTATTACAAAAAATTATTCGAATTAATATTTTATTAAATATTATTATTTTTTACGTTATTTTTATAAATATATTTTTTTTATTTTATATTTAAAATATAAATATTATAAATATAAAATTCGATAATTTAAAGAATATTTTAATTCAAAAAAATAAAACTATCTATAAATATTATTATATTAATTAAAAAAAAATTTAATTTAAAATTATTTTATCGATATAAAATTATATTAATTATATAAACGTTTTAATTATTTATTAATACAACGTTTTGTAAGAGTTTTTTAATAAATTGATTATAATATACATATTAAATATATTTAATATTTTATTAAATATATAAACAATTATTTAGAAAATTCAAATTTATTCTATAAAATAATTATAAATTTAATTATTCGATTATTATCGACGTTTTATATTTAAATTAAAAACTAGTTTTACAAATAATAAATTCGTTTATAGTATTTCAAATTATTAGATTTATAAAAAATATATTACGTATATATTAAATCGATATATATTAAAAATTATCGAATTATATTATTTATAACGTTAAAAAAAAAATTTCGTTTATAAAATTTTAATAAAACATTAAAATAATAATAATTAAAATCAAAAAAATATTTATTAAAATTTATAATAATATAAAAAAAGTAAAAAAATACTATATTTTATTATATCGAGTTTATAAAATTATTTATAACGAATTAATCGAAAAATAAATCGATAAAAATATAATTTTACAAATAATAATTCGATAAAATTTAACGATATTGTATTTATATTATTAATCTTTAAAATATACTTTAAAATAATTAGTAACGACGTATTATTATTATTAATTATTAAAAAAATTAAAATAATTCGAGTAATTATTTAAAAAATATATTATTTATATATTTAATATTAAATTAACGACGCGTTTTCAATGAAAAACGATTCAAATACGAAATTTATATTAATTTTATTAATTTTATTTAAAATACGCGTTTAATATAAAAAAAACAAATAAAAAAAATTATACAAATTATTAGTAATTAATAGAAAAATATATATAATCGATATATTTTACGAATTAATTAATTTTTATTTAATAATTATTAAATTTTATTACACGAAAAAAAAAGTATTAAAAATTTATAATCGAATTAATAATCAAAAAAATAATCAAAAAAATAATCAAAAAAATAATCAAAAAAATTAAAAAAAAAAAATTTTGTTTTTTTAATCGAGTAAAATAAATAAAAAATCAATTAAAAAATATAATTGAAAACGTTTAAAAAAATCACAAAATAAAAACGTATATAATAAAAAATTTAAATAAAATAAATATTATAATTTTATTAAAAACGATAAAAAAAATTACAAAAATTTTAATAATTAATTTTTTATTATTATCGTCGAAAAAATTAAAATTTTTATAATTTTTATAATAATTAAAAAAATAAATAATATAAAACTATTATTAAAATTACGAAAAAAAAATATAATTATTTGAAATATTTTAAAAGAAAAAAATCGATAATTTAATTATAAATTTTTTTTTAATTTTATTTAATACAATTTTATTAAATATATTAAAATTCGAATTTTTAATTTGAAATTAATTAATAAAATCAAAAAAAAAATTATTAATACTTTTTATGAAAAATCGAAATTAATAATTTAAAAATATAATAATAATAAAAAAAAATTGATTTTTATATAATTTTTAATAATTTAAAAAATTAATTAATAATTAATTATCGTTTTAATATTTTTTTTAATTCAATTTTTAAATAAAAAAATTAAAATATAATTTCGTAATATTATTCAAATTTATATTCAATTTATAATAAACTTTTAACGATTTATTTTAATACGTTTATCGAAAAAAATTTACTATTTATATTTATTAAATACGATTATAATTATTTTAAAGTTTTTATATAAAATTGTAAAAATAAAAATATATTAATAAATTACATATTACAAATATTATAAAAAAAAAACTATTTATAATTATATCAATATACAATTTTTATTTTTTAATTATAATTATTAAAAAACTTTTTAACGTTATTAAAAAAAAAATTATTTTTAAGAAAAACGAATTTAATAAAATAAAATTTTTAATTAAATTTAAAAAAATTTTAATATTAAAAATATTATTAATTTTCAATAAATATATTTTAATTTAATTCGAAAATACAATTTAATTATAATAAAAATATTAAAATAAAAAAATTAAATTAATAAATATTAAATTATTTAATTTTTAAATTAAATATTAAAAATAATAAATTAAAAAAATTTATATTATTACAATTTATTAATTTAAAATAATATTCAATTTATTTATTATTATTTAATATTAAAATTTAATAAAAAAAAATTATTATATTAAATAAAAAATTAAAATAATAAATCAAAAATTTGAATTAAAAATTTAAATATATTATTTTCAATTTATTTATAATAAAATTGAATATAAAATTATTTTAATAAATAAATATTAATTAAATAATAAAAAATTCGAAATTAAAATTTATTTTATTTATTATAATTCTATTAAAAATAAACGTATTATTAAAAATATTTTAATTTTTAAAATATATAATATAATAAAAAAAATCGATATAATAATTATAATCGAATTTATTATTAATATAATTATTTAATAATTCGATTTTTTTTAAAATTTTAATAATTATTTATACAAATTTATATTTAATCAAATTAAAAACGATAAAAAAAAAACGTTTTATAATCGATATTATAATTTTTCGTTAATCGTATAAACGTAAAAAATTATAAAAAATTCAATAAATTAATAATTAAAATAATTTAATAAATATTATAATAAAATTAATATTTAATAAAATTTTAAAAAAGTTTTTAAATACAAATTATTTTAAAATTCGAATAAAAAAACAAATTAAAAAAAAAAACGATAAAAATAATATAAAAATTTTTTTTTTTTTATATTATATTTCGAATTTTATAATTATTTAATTTATAAAATCAAAAAAAATAAAATTATTTCAATTTTAATATTTATAATTTTTAACGAACTTCGAAAATAATATTAATTTACTAATATTATTTTCAAAATTTAATTATATAATTTTTGTATTAAAATATTAATAAATTTTACGTATTAACGAATTACAATAAAAAAAGAAAATAAAATTATTTTTTTCGTATATTAATAATTATTTATTTTATTTAAAAAATAAATAATTATATAAATACGAATTACTATAAAAATATATATTTTATTTATATTTATTTTATTTTATTATAATATTCGAAATTTTTTTTTTCAATAAATTTTTTGATTTTCGTTTTATAGAATTTGTATTTGAAACTATTTTCAATATAATTTTTGAAATATAATAAAAAGTAAAAATTGTAATAAAATTATCGAAAGAAATATAGTAAAAAAAAACAAATCTCGAACTCAAAATCGAAAATTTCTATAAATTTATAATAAATTCCTCTTTTAAAAATTGAAAAAACTTTAAATCGAAAAATTCTTTTATCGATAGAATTATATTGAGCGTCTTCTGGCATACTATTATTAAATAATTAAAAGTAGAAATGATTTGTTTATATCTTTGTTTATATCACGATCTTGAGTTTTGATAGAGTTGCAGAGATAAATTATTGCTGCCTTAGGCTTATTTTAGGGTGTTTATCGCAGTGTAAGGGATATCTAATTAAACGCTGGTCATTGCTCATTAACATTTAATAGGGCCTGTAGGGAGTATGCACTCTCGTTTTAATCCTCGACCAAACTTTATCCTGCCGCCAGGTTCCTGAAAGATCCTGAAGGCATTACGGCCAACCTCGATAGTTCTGCCAACTCTCGATCGAGGCGATGAGGTCCAGGGCTCACGAAATCTTCTTAAAGGCTATTGTTGACATACACAGCAACTCGACCATCATCGCGATGACCAGCCTACTTTGGCTGAATGGTGAACGTGCTTATCAACTCCTTCCGAAAGAACGATCCAAGAGGTTGTCGGCTGGCATTTCTTATGAATTTCGGCTGGGGCCGGAGGGATCTCCGCCATGTAGCCTTAAGCCACTAAGCTAAACCGTTCGTAGTCTTAAATCTCTATCGGTCAAGAAATAATGAGAGAATGTCTCACTTGCTCAAGGCTATTCTCCATTATTATGGAACAGAATATACAAGTTGTTAGGAGGCTTGAGTGCTGCAAAAGGGGTGGTGCAGCACTGCAGTCCCGAAATGTTTTCCCGATTCCGGGCGCTCCACATTTTCAGGGTGGGGCATTGAACCTCGAGGCAAATCTGACCGCAACCATCTATCCACATCTGACATCGAAGAGTTCTGCATCATCCTGAGTCGACTCTACTCACTCTTCAGGCAAATTTACAAGAGAACCACGAACGTACTCGTGTTTCTTTGACTAAAGTTCACCATCGAGGAACATATCCCACCACTGTGTCTGATACGGACTTTGCTTCATCGGTTTGTCAGTCCCACTGCACTTCCAATTGCAACGACGAATATACTGACGGATACAGGACGAGCCGTGGATTGATAGATCCCTAGGAGAAACATGAATTCTTCTCAACTATCAACTGGAAGCTGGTGGTCGACGCTGAAGACCTCAGCACAGTCTCTTTTGGGCCTCACACCCGTGTTTCAAAGTACAGCTGGACCTGCACTTAATTGCTCACCATCCGCCCTATCCCCCCTCCTCCCATCACACGCAACAATCACAAATGCTGTCCCTGTAATAGCAAATGGCACCTGGTCTCAACCCTCTCCACCGTTTCCCGACCCAGCGACTGGTCTCCCAGCACTGTGTGCTATCACGGTCAACGTGGTATCATCCCCAAGTTCTTCATTCAACTTCGGTCTCTTCTTGCCAGATGAATGGAACTTGAGATTTATGGGCTCGGGGAACGGAGGATTCGGGGGAGGCATCAATTGGAATGATATGGAGACTCATGCTCTGTCTGGTTTTGCTTCAATGTCGACGGATACTGGCCATACGTCTTATGTTGTGGACGCTTCATGGGCATTGAACAATCCGGAAGCGCAGAAAGATTGGGGATGGAGAGCCATGCATGGCTCCGTTGAGCTGGCAAAGATCATCACACAGAAGTATTATGGCTCGAAGATCAAGTATTCGTACTTCTCGTCTTGCTCGACGGGAGGACGGCAGGGATTGAAATCGATCCAAATGTTTCCCCAAGATTTCGATGGTGTCATATCAGCTGCTCCAGCATGGTGGACATCGCATCTTCAACCATGGCATTTGGTTATGGGACTGTGGAATCTGCCACTCGATGCCGCGCATCACATCCCCTCTTCGCTCTTCCCGACCATCGCAGAGGAAGTTATGAAGCAATGCGACCCTCAAGACGGCCTTATTGACGGTATCATCTCCAACCCGGAAGGTTGTAACTTCTATCCCGAAGCGCTGCTCTGCGGTCCAAAATCCGACAAGAGCACATGTCTCACAGCACCTCAACTCAATACCCTCGACAGGGTCTTCAATGACTGGGTAGAAACGAACAACACCTTCATGTTTCCCCACCGCTCCCTCGGGGCAGAAGATCAATTCGGCAAGGTTATGAACGTCGACTCCGGCGTCCCTTCACCCCTGGGAACAACCTGGGTCTCAAACTTCCTCCTTAACCTCTCAACCACAGACTACGACTGGGCTTCCAAATTCGATTTGAGTACTGTCAAGCTGGGTGATGAGACGAATCCGGGGCAGGCGAATGCTGATGATTTCGATCTCTCACCTTTCGCTGCCCGAGGAGGGAAACTCATCCATTATCACGGATACAGCGACGGTCTAATCCCAGCTGGATCAAGCATTTATCTTCATCAGCAAATCTTGCGCACCTTGATACCGAAAGGGGTTTCCGTCCCTTCATTCTACAAATTCTACCTCATCCCAGGACTCCTTCACTGCCGTGGCTCAATCGGCGATGCACCGTGGTATATTGGTGGAGGAAGTCAGCCTGCAACTCTGGGACCGGCGGTGAAGAGTGTTCCAGGATTTGAAGATGCGAGACATGATGTTGTGTTGGCGTTGATGAGGTGGGTTGAGGAGGGAATTGCGCCAGAGGAGATTGTGGCGACGAAATTTGTGGATGATGATGTTGAGAAGGGGGTTAGGAGGCAGAGACCTATTTGTGCGTATCCGATGCAGGCAAAATATAAAGGGGAGGGAGATGCAGACCTGGCGGAGAGTTGGGGGTGTAAGGGATCGTACTGAGTCTGAGGAAATGCAGGGTTTGTGATTAGTTATGTCTTCTACCAAGGGTCTTTAGGTGTGTTCAGTTGTGCTAGAGTGCGTATCTGTCATCACCACCCCGAAGGAACCCCACTATGCACGTGCATTTGTGACAATCAACGCGGCTTCCTTTTCCCCATTGCCTTTCGTCCCAGGATCTTCTGCTCACCCATGTTTCGCATCCCTCTATGCTTACACTCTCTCGAGTAGATCTGACCATTCCTGATGTATCTGCCGAGCACTAGGCTTTCCATTGCCCACTGTTGGAGTCTGCAGAAGCAGTTTCGATAGCATGTCGCCCTCCGCCAATGCTGATGTCTCTGGCACGGCTACATCAGACATATCGATTCCAGCCAGCAAGCTCCTAGCTCATCTTGAAGGCTGCGAGCAATGCCTTGCCACTGTCAAAGCCAGCATGATCAATTCGCCCTCATGCTCACTCCCAGCGAGCGCCATCTTAGCTCACATCGAGAATTGCACGCGCTGCCTCCAGACTATTGTAGGATGTATCGAAGATGGAGCAGCACTGATGACTCCCGTATCTTCTGCGAGCAATTCTGTCAATGCGCCTTTGGACTCGGCAGATCCTGGGGCTACCTTAGCGGCATACGACGCCCTTCCTCGTTGTCTGAGATGTGGTGATCTGTTTTCATTTGACGACGAAGACGATACTTGTCTAGCCCACGATCCCAATAGTACGCAAGACAGAGTTCCCTACGCTTCTTAAGTCCGCAGAGTCAATTGCTAATCGCCCTGCCTTGCCTCATCAGGTCTCCTACTGCCGAATTATCGAGACGAATACTGGCGAAACAATGTTGAAGCTGCCCAGGCCAACGGCCTCGTTGAATTGACTGGCTCTTTGTACGCCCTCGCCGGCTATACTTGGTCGTGTTGCAATAAGTCTGCGAATGATTGGGGTTGTGTCGATGTCTCACATACTACCAGCCAGGAGCAAATCGACAATGAAAGGGAGGCGGCGAGGGGGCCTAGGGCTATCGCAGAGACAACCAAGTTGCATGAAGCCTTTTGCGACGCAATTTCGCGGGAGAAAGGGCCTCATGTTTGCATTACCTGTGGAGCTATATTCCTCGAGTACTTCAACACAAGGCAGTTATGCGGCGGAAAGAATCACGTCAAAGGTAAGTCCGAAGCATCACTCGATCTCTCACCACTGATGCGTTGGGCAATACTTACCAATGCAGCTCCACCACAACCCCGCAAACGACTCCCTCCTGTGCGGTACCCTCCTGACCCTAGTATGATGTCTGAATGCGAGACATGTGGTGAAAGATATATCCTACAGCATACTCAACCATGTGAAACATGGCACAGCGGTGGGTACTCGCTTGACGGCATACCACAAATTGGGTTTTGGGAGCTGACTTGCTTCATATCCTAGGAGTCAGGTTACCCAACTTTCGCCATGATGTCTGGAAAGGGAAGCGTGTCAAGAAGGAGGACATTGGGAACTATGTCGACCATCCAGACTACGCGAAAGGCTTCAGGTGGAGCAAATGCAAACATCATGCCTTTGACGAGGGTTGTAGATTCCGGCCACACGTCAACAAATTTGCGAACCTCGAGCCTCGCCCTGGAAAGCAGATGTATCATCCAGGTCAGAGTCTAGAATTCCAAATACAGTTTCGCGCTCTGACGTGATCCAGGGTTTGCAATCAGATACGACAAGGACCAAGCCAACTGGACTCCAGGGATGGATCGGTACTATTCCTGCTGTGGAAGGTGGACTCATATCAGAGGGGGATGTACTGAGATCGACTTAGTCTCCGAGCCCGAGTATACGACTCTCAGTCTCCCTACAAAATCAGAGCGACCAGGCCAAGAGAGGTGCGTGATTCCTGGGAGAAAATACTACTAGTTGGGTCAGAATCAGGCTCCTATGAAGGTCTCGATACTCCCACCACACTCCCCGACGGCTCTCGAGATCCAACTCTACGTGTTTCGATACGCATTTGTCGAAGAGGATGATTTCGAGAAGGAACATGAATGCAGTTCGGGAGAATATCACGAAACAGTTATCTTTTCATAAAGCGTCCCTTCATTATTTCCCACCCTTCAGGAACGCTGCAATTCAGCTGTCCCATGCGAATTCTCGAGAGGAAGGAGATAACACCAGCCAACTATCGTCCTGGTTTCAAGAAAGTAGACTGAGAACCCAGTCAATGCTCGAAGATTGCCATTTATGCGTCATCCAGTATGCCGCGGTGGTTCTCAACCGAGGGGCCTTTGTTCAGCTCTTTACCGACACTCAACTGCAAAAGCTGTGAGTGACAGCCATTTCAAGCCAGCCTTGCATCATGGGTGCATGTGGGCTGCAGGCCGATTACCATAATTGTCGCAATGCTCTGATTGGTTCCGAGGCAAGTTCAGCCGACCTTCAGCTCATCGCACCAATATCTTCTACAGCTTCCTAGCCTTCTGCTCTCATAACTGTTTCACGTATGCAATACACTGAACTGTAGAGCCTAATTAGTTCTGCCAGATTGATTGCTTTACTGTTGCTTGATTTGAGGCCATTTCTTTCCCCTATTGTCGAAAGACTACCTCAACAAAGCCTCGTCGAGCATTGACGGGTCGATACGGTCTTCAGAGATATGCCCTTGGAGACGAAGCGATCAAAATGACTGAGGAGAAGTTGGACCGCATTCCAGAATCGAGCACGCTGTCGCCGTCCGACAAACCTCAACAATTCGGTTCGGCAAAGCAAATTCTCCTCCTCGTTCGTCATCCGCAACAGGAGACCGCCGCAAAGATGCTAGTGACCGCATGTCCTCACTCGCTCAAGACCTTGGTGTCCAACGCTATGACTTTTCCAAACAGGAATTCTCCAAAAACTTTACGCTGCGTGATACTCAAGGATCAGTCTCGCAGCCCGAGTAAGGCCCCAAGTTGTTCTCAATGGTGAATTGGCGAAATAACACATTGGTCGGGAATTCGACGACAGCTGACGCACAAGAGGATGGTCGGGGGTGTATTACTCTCGATGAAGCTGGATGGAAGAAATTTTTCGATGAATATCCAGAGCGCCATCGCCCCAGGGACTCCGAATTCCAGCGATCAATCCATTAGCATTGTAGGAAATGAGCCGTCGCACTTGCCGGGACTTTCTCCATGAATTGTCGAAAGCCCCGATCACGATACGTTTTCAAGGAAAGTCGAATGACGAAAAAGATACAAGAGCGGTTGATTTTGCAGTGATGATGATAATCGCTTTATCGCTTCGACGGGAAGGTGAAAGAAAGCTCATCGGCGAGCTCGCAGGCTTAGCACCAGTTACGACCATGGACAATCTTAGATTATTCTCATAGCTCTCGGTTCTGGAACTCGGTGATATTCCAGCGCTTGTTCATTCAGCTGCGCGCAGTACTTGCCGCCGTCATTATGAAAACAAACATTCCGGCTCAGTGGGAAGAGCTGTTGGTAATTTGATTGCTTCAATTCTTGGAGCCGTGCGTATACCGGCAGTGGGAAGAAAAAGCTGATTCGGCGTCGAAACATTCCGACTGTGTTCTCGAGCTTTTCCTCGAGAAAGGATGGCATGGACGAAGACCTTCCGGTAAACGCTGATCAAAACCGAGAGCAAGGGCAACATGTGAAGGATTCCCATGTCCAACAGATCATTGAGTAGATTTTATATGAAAACTATGATGACATTGATAGAAGTGCACAAATTGGTCTAATATTTGCAGGCTTGATGAGGTTCGTCAAGGAGAACAGGGCAAAGATCGAGATGAAATGCAAGATTGTCAATTTGGTATTGGAAACTATTCTCGGTGGGCTTACGGGCGTGCCAATCGGTGGGTGATGCGTGCGACTTTGCAAGCCGCAGCCGTCTTCAGCATAGAGTCTCATAAAGAACGGCAAATTGCATTGTCGGACGCATTGTTAGGCAAGGTGCAAGATTGGTATAACGACAACATTCGGGTGCTGCTTCATAAAGATGGGAAGCTGGTAATCGGAGTCCGGGAAGTCAAAGTCAAGAAGGAGGTGTTTGAGGAATGGTCCGACTTGATGTTGAAGTGCAATGAGTTTTGAGAGCCAACAGACGGCTTTATGTGCTTCGGAGAGAATGCATTTGAGAATTTCCATTTCCATTCAGATTGGTGGGGTCGTCCCAAAGAGGAGAACTTCCCCGCCGTCAAAAAGCCGAATCTAGGTACCCCGCCGGCTATTGTCAAAAATGTCCACATCTTCTCGGCCCGGCAAATGAACCAGCAATCCAGACCTCCACAACCCATGGAAGCCTTCATCTTTTTTGTTTTTCCTTCAAACACCGCTTCCTTCCGCGCAAGAACATCACGTCTCCAGCCCCCACTATACGCAGATTGGTGGTCCAGAATGAGGCGGACAGATAGCGCCGAGCTAGGGAATTGATATCGGTCATACCCCACCATCTTCTTGGTCGTGCGGTCTTGCTCCTTTCTTTCTGCTGTTCAGAACTGTCTTCCTTTTCATATATACTTCTTTACCATTTCTCATCTTCGGAATACAAGCAAGCAAGTGATTGGATATAGACCACCATGACATCTTCATCTTCATCTTTATTGCCTACTCTCAGTTCCCCAGCGACATCGGTCGAGATGTCGCGGCCGGCGATACTTCAGATCGGGGATATTACACATGCCCAAAAAGAATGGGCGGAGCTGGGAAGTTTTGCAGAATTAAAGGTATGAATGTCCGATTTCTGATGCGTGTTTTTCCGGCTGACAATTTCGGGTAGGAGTTCAAGGGTTCAAAATCGAGAGCGGACTTTTTGAAGGAGATTGAGAGTGGGAGTTATGATGACGTCGTTGCACTTTATAGAAGTAATGAGTCAACGAGTGTGAGTCCCGGTACCCCGAGAACGTCGAGATCTAGTCTGAGATGTATGAAACAGATAACAGGGCCCTTCGACGCTGAGCTGGTCTCAAAACTCCCCTCATCTCTAAAGTATATTTGCCATAACGGTGCAGGATACGACAATATCAACGTCGCAGCATGCACATCTCGGGGAATCGGCGTCTCGAGCACACCCATAGCAGTCAACAACGCCACAGCCGATATCGCTATCTTCCTCATGCTCGGCGCTCTTCGACGCATCCATATCCCGTACTCAGCAGTCCGAGCTACGAAATGGAGAGGAGCAAGTCAATTAGGTTATGATCCTCAGAATAAGGTTCTTGGTATCCTCGGCATGGGTGGTATTGGAAGGGAAGTCGCGACGAGAGCGCGAGCTTTTGGGATGAAGATTCAGTATTACAACCGCTCTCGCCTCTCACCCGAACTCGAGCAAGGCGCCAAATACGTTTCATTCGAAGAGTTGATCCGAACAAGCGATGTGTTGAGTTTGAACTGTAGTTTGAGGAAAGAGACAGTGGGTATTATTGGGAAGAAAGAGTTCGAGATGATGAAAGATGGAGTAGTGATTGTGAATACGGCGAGAGGGAAGTTGGTGGATGAAGCAGCGCTGGTGGATAGTTTGGAGAGTGGGAAGGTGTTTAGTGCTGGGTTGGATGTTTATGAGGAAGAGCCGAAGGTGCATGAGGGGTTGCTGAATAACCCTAACGTGGTTCTTTTGCCGCATATTGGGACGGCTACTAAGGAGACACAGGTGAGCAATCTTCTGAGACATGGTGATTCTAGAGAGTTGAGCTGATTTATTTTGCAGAAAAATATGGAACTTCTTGTGTTGGAGAACATCGAAAGTGCGGTGAAGAAGGGTGTTCTTATCACCCAAGTTTCGGAACAGAGCAAGTCTGGTAATGTCAAATTATAGATTCTTGATAAGTACATCTGGATAGACTCATGATAACCCTCATATCCACTTTCAATGCAATCTTTAGACTCACTTGATTTTCACAGGTTCGGGCGCCTTGGTCAATCTGATTGTTGAACTTGTACTTCCGGTCGTCTCTAGACAGGCAGAAAAGTTGCTGCGGTCGCTCGATTCTCTCAAGCAAGGAAGCTCATGTGTCCCTCCATCTTGCTTCTATTTTCTGTTCGATGACCCTCACCGCCGGCGGACTTGGCAGGGATGAATCCTTTTCCCAAGGGATTGCTTACAAGCTGGCACTCAACATCCCGAGAAGTAATGATTCATTATTTCTCCTCGCTCTTGATTGGATAGTAGACTGCCACCCTCTGATTTCAAGACTGACTCCAAGTAGTTTCGATATATGAGGCCTGCCATTCAGTTCGGGTACTGTCGCTCGCGGATCTATATGTGTTGAAGATCGATGCCGGGAGGCCCGAATTCGGGTCATAATTTTCCAAATCTTCCTCCGACACGAATTAGATGCAAAGCCTCCTCGACTGCTTCAGTATGTGAAACAAAGCAGCAAAGACCACTAGAGGTGGGGAATTTTCGGTGAAGAGAGATCCTGCCATGCTGGCTGCGTCCTCGACCAGGTCAAAACTCAATCTCCACACCAAAAGATGGCCGACGAAGATGGATTCGAACACTTTACCAAAAGCAGATCTTTTCGTGAGCTGTTTTTTTCCTAACGCGGCCGAGCCAAAGAGACACTTGAGAGCATTCGAGCAGCCGAGGAAGAGCTTTCCCTCAAGTGTTAGGATTTGCAAGATCGACCATAGGAAACACCTCACTTTTACCACTGCTGGATGGAATTGATATATCGACTCCTGTCCGGATTGGGAATAGGCGTCGAGGACAGGAATTATGTGCATGGTTTGTAAGTGTCGTTGCGCACGTGTGTCGTACTGTGAGTAGATGTCTTGCAAGAATTGTTCGGTGCGTCTAGTGAGTCGGCCACCAGCAAACCTTGATCCTATAACCTTCGCCACAGACTCTATTGGGGAGTCTGACCCTGCCTTGATCTCATCTAAATGAGATTTCAAATGGTTCATAGTAGCCGATAATTGCTTGTCGGCTCTGCAGTATCTCGAATTCCGTCGGAAAGCTGGCCACCGGGAAGTACAAAATGTCACCCGCCGAAAGTTTTGGAGAGGGGGCATCGGCAATGCTTCAGTGAAATCACCGGCATTTGAACCTGGGATGTTTTTTCTGACCAAGTTCTTCAAATGTAGTGCATTTTTGTTCCCGACCAAGTAACCATTCTCGGTAACCTCGGCGGTGAAGTCTTGGACCAAACCTTTAAGATTACTTCCTCGCATGTCCCCGATTCCGAGTTGGGTAACTGGATCAGCTTTGTCCTCGAATGAGTCCAAGAATCGAGCCACAAAGCCACAATGATGGCTACTTCCAAGTTAGACACGAGCTTTGAACATTAGGCGCGGCGTTCCACGTACCAAGTTACGACCACAGAGGTTGTGTTCTTGCGCCCACTTTTGCACCTCGGGCATCTCTCCGCGTCCGTCGAGCTGGTAACATCCTCGTCGGCGTCTGAGACACCGGAATTTGAATCATCGTCGTAAGAGTATTCAGTAGGGAATATAACGCTCATTTCGATACGTTCATCCAACGCGATTAGGTCGCGAAGCGACTTCACGTATGGGCTGCTCGGTAAAATGTCCTGGCCAGTACTTGCATTGTGCAACATGTAGCATCTAGCCTCAACGGCCCTGAGACCAGGATCTTTTCTGAATACTCTAAGTAAGAATTCATGAAGATACTGTCAAGTCTGTTAGCTCAACGGGACTCTGAAGTAGTAACACCACCGAGCGTAGCTTGTTTTGAGCAACTGACCTCCCAATTTGGTATGTTGGCGAAGAGGAGTGGATGGGCCTTTCGGCGTGCATCTTCCAAGACGAATTGGTTGCCAACCAGTGGGCGAGGGATAGGACCAAGTCCCGAGAAGCCTGGCAGAATTTGAATGGTTGCCCTGGTGTTTCCGAGTTAGCGGAGATCTAGCCTGCACCGAAAGGATTTCCAGGCCTGGGTGGCGGACGCTTACCTCGTAGATGTCTGAATTGCAAGGTTGACATTGCTGATTCGGCTTTCGAGATCATGTCGAAGATCTTTTAGCATCTTCTCGTGCTGAGACCACTTGATTTTGGCAATTGCACCCATAAACGATCCTCGCTTGCGGCCTGAGCCAAGGAGAGGTTGGAATTTCTCAATCTTCTTGAAGAATGTCTTGAGCAACTTTTCGATATCCCGCCGTGTTCTCCTAAAAAGGGGGTTGAGTTTAGCATCGCTGCTTGCTGCCAAGCTATCTAGATGAGTTGCGACTTCGGCAAAGGATTCGTATGTTCTCACGTGTCGCTGGAAGCTTTCCATGGCGCCCCGTCGAAGGGTCTGGGCCAGGGTCCTGAGAGCATTCATAAACATAATAAAATCACTGGGACTGACACCGAAAGACATGATTGGAGTGTTGTTACTCGTTTTCTGTTCGGCCAAGTTTAACTTTCATGAACTTTGCAAATGTCAGCAACAAAATATCTGGCTGACCATGAGGCTAGAGTTCCAGACCACGTTTTATAATCTTCTTGGCCTTCCTTGAAAAGCCTCGTGCGAGCGCAATGTATCAAACATTATATGGCGGTTCCTAGGTGTAGTCAGGAGGGTTGTTACTGGTTGAACAGACTGCTCAAGACCGCCGCATGTGACGAGAAACTCGCCCCCAAGATGACAATGCGTCCTGCAAGCCTTCGAGAGCCTTGTGTTAAGGACGAAGTAATTGGGTTTCAATATAGACCAATACGGCCACATGCATAGAGGAAAGCTGGCCAATTTTATGACACACCGCCTTTCATTCTGCACCACTCACAGCCATATGCTAACATGCAAAGTTCATGCCATGTATTAATCATCCCTCGAGCTGATCCAAGCCCTCGAGACAGCCTCATGCAGCTTTCTTATCGGTCACCAACCATTTAAGGCAGTTTATCACCGACTACAGCCACCGTTTGAGCCTACGTAGTCAGGCGACTCGCTCCAACCCTGGATAGAGCTACTACATTTTGGAGCCTCACCACTCAATGGAAACAATCACACGAGGCATGCTATGCTAGAAAGGCGCACTGGGAAGAGACAACGAGCGTGAAACTAGCCTGGAATCCAGTTTACGTCGAGCTTGGTCGAGCAGAAGACATGTTTTAATGACCGTAATCAAAACATGGTGACTATAAGGATTCATATGTTAAACAATTAGTGTCCAGTTAACAATATTTTCCTGGACCTAAATTTGCTGTAGTATCTCTTGTAGGATCGCCCTTTTACTGTGCAGTATATCCTCCATCAACAGGTATACACGCCCCTGTGACCCAGCTCGCATCATCACTTGCCAGGACCAAAGCCATTTTCGTGATATCATTGGGCATACCCACTCCGTTCAATGGATGCAACTTGATCAAAACTTCCAATGGCGTCATATGTGTTGTTGTTTCCGCATTCATTGCCGTTTGTGTATCTACCGTTCGCTTTAGTAGGACACTCGAAGCGAGGAAAAGGGGCCACGCACACCCAGGACAGATCACATTAACACGAATTTAATACGGCGTATGCTCCAGAGCCACTTGTCGAGTAAGATTTGACACGGCACCTTTCGACGCCACATAGCACGCTTCACTTCACATTAGCAACATCTTTTTCCGCTCGCCACGCCTTCCCCTCCCAAGTTTCAAAAACTCACACTGGTTCACCCCGGCAACAAGACCCATGATACTCGACATATTCACAATAAATCCCCTCTCTCCATTCACCTTCACTTCTTGCTTTATCATCTGAGCAAGAGCGTATTTCGATCCTAGAAAGATTGATTTCGCGTTCACGGCAATGATTATATCCCATTTCTCTTCTGTAGCTGTTGGTATTCTTAGGGATACTTATTACTAGTAATAGACTAGAAACGAAGAGATAAAGTAATCTTAGTTATATTCGTTGAGTTGTAATTGTTCTCTAATAAGTACGTAAAAGTCGAAGGATAACCTCAACTCTAGCGCATGCAGCGCTAGTCCTAATCCGGCATAGTACCACACGTGACTACTATATTGTACTCACAAACATATTTAGCTACACTCCAAGATTGAGCTGTTGCGGCTCTCATGCAAGCATCGAGGTTTGGCAGGGAATTCAAGAGCAGAATAGCAACTCAAAAATGTATTTGTTATACTAACTTCTGTGCTATATCTCATCGCTTGCTCGTATATGTTTGAGCGCAATTCAACCTTCACTGACCTCTTTGATTGTCAGGCATCCTCGAACCCCAGCCGCATTTCTTCATGCACTCTCCTGGACCTACTCCTTCTGCCTCCGCACCGAGAACTTGCTAATATCATCATGCATCCCCCCGCGGACACGTCTCTTCCTGATACTCCAGCCTAGAGGCCCTATCAGCACTCGCATATCTTTAGTACTGTGAAAAATGACTCACGCATCGAGATCCAAATCCATAATGGAACATTTGCGTTATCGATATTGACATTAACTGTCATGCGCAAGTCTTCGACTGGTATCCGAGAAAGGTGTTGCAATCACTTCCCATAGCGGACATGCTGCAAGCCTCGCTACAGAGTCGATATAATCCATTCGAACGCCGAGACCTATGTGGGATTGTTACTAGGCATGTGATGCATCGCATCTACTCGAAAACCCATTCAAGCATTCTATAGAGTTAATTCGCTTCGGCCAAAACTTCGCAAGTATTGTTTTTCAGGTTGCAGGAGGCAGTCGCTCGGATCGTGGACTCGGCGTACACCAGGTAGTGTCATCGGAAGAGATCACAATTATCGGCGAGCCAGGGCTTTCAAGTTCTCCATCAGATCCGATGGGAGGAGAGATATTATTGGTTGGCAGAGAGCTGTGATGAAGTGGTAGTGGTTCCTGGGATGTTTCCTCGTGTTGTTCCACCATACCTGCACCAGCACGAGACGAAGAGGCATGCCCCTGGACATCGGACGAAGGCCGAACCGCCGGCCACGTCCCATTTCTCACCCTCGTAGACGGTGACAAAAACTCAGTCTGAGAACGTAGCACTCTTGGTGGGTGAGGAGAAGCAGCTCTAGACGTCTCAGGTAAATCCTCATCACTCCGTCTCGATCTCACACTAGCCGCGAAACTCGCCGCTCTCGCAAGTCGATAATGCCCATCCGCTTCACGGATCTTCCTGAATTCCTCCTTTGTCTTCTCTAATTTATCATTCTTCAAACCTTCGCCTGGGGTTTCAGGAAATTCACCAGATTTGCCAAGCTTGAAGCCAGAGTCGTCAAACATGTCGGGCGCGGCGGTACCAAGGGATTTGAATATCGCGTAGATACCTTTTGCTACTGTGCGGCGGTAGCCTGCGTCCCCTTCTTCTGCTTTCTTGACCTGGCCTCGGTGGTCCTTTGTGAGTGATTGCGGTTTCATTTCTATCTCTTGTGAGTCTATCTCTTGTGAGTATCCTTTCTCGTCGTGGATGACGCTGTGAGGAAGATTGGAGGCATCGCTAATATCGCCAAAATTCGGTGGAGAAGAATGAGGCGGGGATCGTGGTGTTGGTCGACGACCCCGGGTGTCTTCCCTCACCAAGCAATCGCAGCGGTGATGCTCTGGGGTATTTGGCTTTTCTTCATTTTTGGTGGGTGGTTTGGAACCCCTCGTTGCCGCAAGAACGTACAATGACCCTAGTATAGCGAGGGTTGTTCCAGCGATCGGTGCCCATTGGCCTGCAGAATTTGTGAGTGGGCCATGGATAATCTGATTATAAAGGTTGCATACCAATAGCTTTGATGGGCTCGGTCTGATAGTAGACTTCTTGGCTCCAGAAGTTCCGCTCGCCCATGATAAGAATCGCGAATACCGCAGCGCCAAACACCGGGACTTCTACAGCTCTCAAGAAGAACCTGATCACCTCGTTCATCTTCTTGATGTCAGCGTTCTTGATCGCCTCAGTCTTGGTCTTGGATTGCTCGAGTTCGGCGCCATCTCTGTCTTCGCTCGATTTCTCGATTTCTTCCTGATTTTTATCGCCAAATCGGTCTTTCCAATTGATTTCAAGAATCTTCTTCCACATGGACACCAGTGACAAAATGGCTGGAATACAACAACCCGCCGCGAAGAGCGTGGCTGTGTCAACAGTAAGTCTCTGAGGTGTGGGGATGACATAGATGTTGTTTGCCGAGCCTTGTCGTAACGGCGAGAACGGGCCC
Source organism: Acephala macrosclerotiorum (assembly GCA_014904845.1). Classification (NCBI taxonomy): domain Eukaryota; kingdom Fungi; phylum Ascomycota; class Leotiomycetes; order Helotiales; family Mollisiaceae; genus Acephala; species Acephala macrosclerotiorum. Next base: position 144,626 of record MU119288.1, read on the forward strand.
AGGTTGACATCGCAAGTGAGGCCGCATGTGGTGTTACCGTATGGAAAGCTTTTGATGGAAGTAATGGGATTTCCATTGTTGTCTGTCGGGCATGGGGAAGGGTTCACGCGAAAGAACTCGACTGTCAAGCTTAGAAGACCTGGAGACGGGTTAGCTATGAGCGAGCACCGGGTCCAAATTCCACTCACCCGAGAGGACAAGACCTGTCCAGACGAAGATGATATTCCGACCAGGATCATAGAAGTAGGTCGTCGAGAGCATGACGGTCACTGGCGCTGCCAAGATGCCAATTGAGCACAATTGGAACGCTCCGTATATGTCCATATCGACAGCACCTGGATCAAGGGGTTAGTTTTCATGGCGCATCCTCGGCATAGACAACTCACCATCCACATGAAGCGCTGCGAGCACGATGCCATGAAGCGCTGCCACAGCCGGAAAAAGCAATGCGGCTGCCAAGCACGCGGTTTTGAGCCATTCTGACTTTCTAGCGAATACACAAGCCGCAATCAGGACGTAGTATCTGGAGAAAAGGTGGAGGATCAGCGTCGTTGGGCATCTTGGCGCTGGGGAAACACAACTCACAATATCCTAGAGCCTGGGCCATACTGGCCAGAGACTGGGAAGGCGCAGATGACTTGCAGAGTATGATTTGTCGCGTTGCCCGTGGCGGTCACATTTCGAGGAACAAGAGTGTTCAGCAGCGAGGCCGATGAGAGCGCTGGCATACTATGGAGTAGCTCAGTAGTATTTGACGTATCTAGAGTTCGAGAGTAGGATTATTAAAGGCTCTCTGTAGGGCAGAGTGGGGGAGGCTCATGTTTATACATGGGGTTAGGCAGCCGCAATGGCGGATGGGAGGGAAGGGAGGATCACAGGGCTGTTTAGCGTGAGCTGCTGCTGCTGCTGCTGCTGTCGCTGCTCACCAGAAACATGTCCTGGCGGCCCCAGTGCTTCTCGGTTTCGTGTCTTCATCCAGCCACACCAAGCCACTATCAAATGGTTGGGTAAGGCCAAGTCTGAGCATGCAGAACATGCCCGGTAAAGCAAAGGTTTTCTCGAATGCGCGATAATTGCCAGCGAATCGAATCGGCTGCTGCTTGTCCTTCTGTGCTGTGGCAGTGTATCACTGGAGGATTTGGTGGAGATTGGAAAAGAGCCTCACCTGGTTGGATACTACAGCTCGATACCTAGATGAAATGGTTGCAAGGACGTAATGGTAAACTTCGAAAGCCATTCGAACATCACAACAAGAGTCTTGTATCTTGCGATTCATGAAGGTGAATGTTCACAATTGAATTGTGAATCTCAATTGTTTCGTGTTGGGGATCCCCCCGCAGCTGACGGCTGGGTAGGTGGTAAAAGCGGCTTCTGGGGCTGTGCAATGCAAAAGACTGTCCCCGTCCACACCACACCGAGTATCAGCCCGACGATCTTAGTTAACTGGTTGCCCGGCCGAGTTCTTATAACCCTCATGATACCTACCATCCATCACCGAGTATCGCGATCCTGCATTCCCACGGAAGCCTCATCTCATCTCAGCTTCGATGTGATGAGCCGCGACTTGACCGCCTTTGCGCCTTCACTTTCGCCCCCCTCACCCTGGACCCTGGACTTCTTGGCCTAAGGCAGCCAGTCACCAAATCAGTAAGGCCGAGCCAGGCCGCTACAACAGCAAATATTTTCTCGTTCGCCGCCCGTTCTGTCTCGAGAAAGTCATCGACAACATTACCATGACGGAATCAGAACCCATATCACTGGACACAAGTGCGATCAAGCAATGGAGGTCTATTGTCACACTCGTCCTCTTCGTCTTTACCAGCAAGTTACGCCTGGTGGCCGGGTAGATGAATCACCACGTGACTAACGATTGCGTCTAGATCTCACGGTACTCTTTCCGTTTCATATTCCCATATACGTTCCTCGACCGATATTAGATGGCTTTCTGGACACTCTCGGGGCCTTACGAGTAATATCACCAAGACAAAAGACATCCCGAGATGAGCGCAAGGTCGGCGAAAATGATAAAGTCACACCCGTTGGCCCGAGTCGCTTCGTGCGACTGAACTTCCCCATGAACTTTGTCACAGCACCACTGATAGCGGATCTCTTCCTGCTTGCCATCTCGGCTATTGGCCGAACAGAAGTCTACGGTGGTACCATCGGATCAAATAACATCTCGCCAATCGACATTATGGTATTCTTCCTTACGCTAGCATATATCGCTATCTCCATCGACGCCTCGGGTCTGATCAGGTGGCTGGCTTTCAAAGTGCTTGAAAAAGCAGGGAAACTTGGTCACAGACTGTTCTTCTACCTTTACGCCTTCTTCTTCTGTCTAGGAACCTTCATCGGCAACGATCCTATCATCTTGTCTGGTACAGCATTTCTGGCCTACATGACTAGAGTGTCGAGCAACATCGATCATCCGAGAGCATGGATCCATTCTCAGTTTTCCGTGGCAAACATTGCTTCAGCAATCCTCGTTTCTTCGAATCCAACGAATCTTGTCCTTTCTGGAGCTTTCAACATCAAATTCATCAATTACACGGCAAACATGATCGTTCCTGTCGTGGCGACCGCCATCCTCCTGTTCCCGTTCTTGCTCTATATCGTCTTTGCTGACCCTCACCTCATTCCACTCTCAATCACGATGTACGAGCTTCCCGAAGAGGCAAGGAGAAAGCCGCCAGTCAACCCAAATATTCCCAATGCCAGAGGCAATGCCGAGGAGGAGGAGAACAATCTCCCAGCTGCAGAAAAGAAGAAGCTTCTTGAGCAAGGAAAATCAGTCTCGCTCGAAGAGGTCATGAACCCATTCTTGGACAAGGGAGGAGCAGCTTTCGGAGCAATCATTATGGCTACAACTCTCATTACTTTGCTAGCACTCAATGCTTCAGATCAGAGCAAGGGCGAACATCCAGTCTTCTGGGTCACCTTACCAGCTGCCTTTGTCATGTTTTGCTGGGACCTGACATTCGGCTGGATCCATCGAAAAGAAACAAGGGAAATCGCCAATAAAGGACGCGAAGAAATCAAACTTGCTCGAGCCGAACAAGCGGAACGAGAGAGCAAAGAGAAAGAGAAGCAAGCGACACAAGCAGCAGGCGAGCAGGAAAACAGAGACGACCTGGGCATTCTTCAACCCGCTTCTACGCAGACTGCAGGTCTTTCAGAAGCAACAGAAGCATCTGTAGAACAAAAGTTTGAACCAAAGAGTCGGATTGTGAGCCGCACTGATAGCGGCAGCAGTTCCGACGAAGAGAAACGAATTCACTCCGAACGTATCTCGCATCCCATCACGCTCCACCAGGAGAAGGGACCAACGACATTAACGTCTCTCGTAGCGGATATGTGGAGATGGTCACAAGAAACGTTCCCGACTGTTACGGCTGTAGCAGCCCATCTACCATTCGCGCTCATACCCTTCGCATTCTGCATGTTCATCTTGGTCCAAGGCCTCGTGACGAAAGGGTGGGTTCCGGTATTTGCTTATGGATGGGATCATTGGGTTAATAATACTGGAACTGTGGGTGCGATTGCGGGGATGGGGTTCATCTCCGTTATTCTTTGCAATTTTGCAGGAACGAACATTGGGACCACGATCCTACTTTGTCGTGTTATTCAGACGTGGCAGATGATTCATCACGTGAATGGGATACCGATTACAGATCGGACGTTCTGGGGAACTGTGTATGGAATGGCACTTGGTGTGAACTTCGGTGCGTTCTCAACAGCGTTCAGTGCTTCATTGGCAGGTCTGTTGTGGAGAGACATCCTGGCGAAGAAGCATATTACGGTCAGGAGGCTAGAGTTCGCGAGAGTCAATCTGCCGATTATTAGTATTGCGATGGCGGTGGGATGTGGGGTGTTAGTTGGCGAGGTTTATGTGATGAGGAATAACGAGCCTTATGACGCACAAGTTACGATGATTGCATTATAGAAAAGTTGCTGGCGAATTGGAAGTTTGTACATATTCTGGAGTATTACCTAGCAGGATTGAGCTAGTTGCCAATAGATGATTTTATATACTCTACGGTTCACATTAGTAAGATCTGAGTCTAGGAGTGGAGGAGGAACTTAGTGAATTGCTATAGTCGCCGTCAGGTGTTTAGCGTAGTGACATTGCCATACACAAATAAGATACATGGGTACTTTACCATACGGTCTATACTTATCTCTTCCACACCCAATGGTAACAGTAAAAACGTGCACGCAAACAAGGTAATGGAATTACCTTTCAGTGGAGCAAAAGGGAGAATTGACGACAAGTTGGTCAAATCTACAGGTTAGAGCCAAAATGCCTACTCCCATAAAGGACTTGTGTGCACTTTCAGGTGCACAGTTTTATTATTACCATTGGGTATGGGAAAAATACCTATAACCAAGAGTAGAACAAAGGAAGAACGTCAGTCTGGAGTTGAGAGTAGTACCATGAGACTTGTTCTTTGGTATATATTATATGGATTTGTCGATCCCATTTCCTTCTTGAAACACATTTTGGATATTTGGTCTGTCGACTTTCTATCCTTTGCTTGCTGACTTGAGACAATTTACACAACTCATAAAAATGAAGCTATTCGCACCGTTCCTCCTTCTGGCAGCTTCTGCTCAAGCCCATTGTGAGTACCGTTCTGAGCATCTGGATACAATAAAATTTCCTTCTGACCGAAACGAACAGACAGATTCTCAAAACTGATCGTAGACGGAACGACCGACGCCAAAGAATGGGTCTACATCCGCGAGACCAAGAGTTACCAAGATGATCACAGAGTCATAGACGTCAATAGCGTAGACCTCCGTTGCTTCCAAACGAAGGGCTCAGCAGGAACTGCGACAATTGCTGCCGGAGGATCACTTAGCTTCGTCGCAGACTAAGGTGTTGATCGTCCAGGGCCTGTCCAGTTCTACATGGCCAGGGTACCGGACGGACGACGATTGGTGCTTTGGATGGGTCAGGGAAAGTCTGGTTCAAGGTGGCGTGTTAGGGACACACTATTACTAGGAAAGGGGTTGAATGGCCAACCTACAGTACGCAAAACCTCACCATTTCCTAGTTATGTACACTGACACTGGCAAAGCCCCAACAATCCAGAAGAACGTGTCGTTCAAATACCGAAGAACCTTCCAAGTGGTGACTATCTTGTCTGTATTCCCTACGAAAGCAACGCTCCGGACTTTCACTCCGGACTCTTGAAAAGGCTAACCACAGAGCTTGAAAATATCCACTTTAAACTTTTACAAAGGTTTTATAACGTTCATAAACTCTTTACAAAGGTTTTATAACATTTACAAGGCTTTAAAACTATATAAAGAAGGTGAATAAGCTTTCGTATGCTTTTATAGAGGTTAAAATCAAAGATTAAAGCCACTCGAAGAAATCCCGAGCATTTATAAAAGCTTTTATCTTTTGGAATTTAAAAGTTGAGACTACCCGAGGAGATTCCGAGTATTATAGGGGCCCTTGTCTTTCGAAATGCTTCGAGCCGCTTAAAAAAAAGTTGCTAAACGTGCTTTAAACGTGCTTTAAAGTCTATTTTCTCGAATATTAACGTTAAAAAAACGAGAATAAAAAGAATTATTTTAAAATCAAAAATTTAATTAAAGCAAATCCTTACATGCAAGCATAATGAGCGCAAGCAGGCAAGCAAGCAAGTATAAATATAAAGAGCAGCTCAAAAAGAAGGGCTTTTATAGAAATGAAAGTGGGCTCATTGCGACTCACTACGGCTCACTCGAGCTTTAGTACTTTTGGCGCCCATTCCTTGGCAGACCCAGTCGCAAAACGGACAGTCCAATAAGAAGAGGTTATTGGAAGTCTGTGCTCTCCCTGTTTTTTGGCATAAAAGTCCGGAGCATGCTTTTGTAGGGATTGAGAGTATTGCGTTGCATCAAGCATAGCAAGCTGGCGGTGCCCAGTTCTACCTTTCTTGTGCGCAGGTCAAAGTTACAAATGGCGGAAGTGGGACTCCAGGTCCTCTTGTGGCGTTTCCTGTCAAACGGAGGTGCTGTGAGTGATCAATCTTGATTGATTGAAGCCTTATTTTACAGTCCGAATGCCCTCTTTTATCATGTCCTGCCGATCGTCATTTCCAGAGTGGGGCATCAACCCCTGACTTTCGACATTTCCTGGAGTGTACAAGGTCTCGGATCCTGGTCTTATTCTGCCGGTCTATCCAGTCCCTACTAGCTATACTCCACCTAGACCTGCTGTCTGGGAGGGTTAAACATTTAGGAAACATGAGAGAGGATTGTGAGAAGGGTTCACGGGAGAATAACCAGTAGATAATCGACAAAAAACTATTGTATCGTAAGAGTCCCCAATGCAGCCCCGATCTCAATGCCTTACACTAGTGGTAATGTCCTACCTACGGGATCTAACTCCTTAATACCTTCCGGAGTAACATTAATCAATTTCCACTCCTCATCGCTAACATTGACCTGATTTTCCTCTTTCCACCTCAGAATCCCCTCAAAATCCCTGCATTTCTGCTCAACACTAAAATCCGGAAACGGACCCGGCGTACCCCGTACTTTCCCAAAAGTAATCATCTCCATATCAGCATGACACATCAACGCCTGCAACAACATATACTGGCAATGCCCAAGATGTGCTTCGAAGGGGAATGAGTCTGTATGAGTCCAGAATTCGCCGTAGTAGTCTTTGTGAGCAAGCTTGCGAAACATGTTGAGGCAGTGGATTTGGTGGAAGACGTTGGGGAGCGCCATGTAGGTCTTCTTGTTCGGGTTGGGGTGGTTTGGAATGTTGTAGCTAGACGGCCAGGGCCAAAGCTCCGAGGGGTTTTTGCCCGTTGGGATCATTTCTGAGGCGGTGAAGGCCAGGGCGTGAGTATCGGCCAAACGCTCCCACGCCGCGTCGACGTCTGGAGATGGTGGGAGTTGGAAGAGTGATGGTGGATTCTGAGGCCAGAATGAGCCGTTGGTGTGGATGTTGGTGAAGCTGATGGGGAGCTTGTCGAAGATGGGTGCTACGAAAGGTCAATCCTGGTTACATGAAAGTTCGAGGAAAGCGAGACGATGGAGATGGCGCTTACAGTACGTGCTCGTGAGTTTGATTAATCGATTGTTGCTGTTGGTCTCGATGCTCTTCGTGTTCTGGTAGGAATGGAATAGAACAGTAATTGCGGCGATGAAGAGGAGGCAATTGATTGTCGCGATGATGACGCTGAGATTAGCGATACATGAGCTCGACGGGTCGAAGTCATGTCGTGTATTACGCAACTTCAAGGAGGAGAGAAATCGTCTCCATGGTGAAGTGGGAGAATGATGTTGGAGTAGAAACTCTTCGTCCTCGCGATCGTTGTTGAGGCTATCATTGTCCTTCACGGGTTGGTACATTGTGTCTTCGTATGGTGTAGAAAGTGGTGGGGGTCTGGGATAGAAGTGAGGAGGGCTTCGGGGAATCAGTTGTCTCAACGAAATAGCTTTGATCAGGCTCTGCGGACAACGTCAAGGCCAAGTTATTGTAGGATCCTTACCTCACAATTGATAATCACTTTCATGCTGGGCGAAGGAGCGTTTCGAGCAGTCTGCATCTGAGCGTGTGTAAGCGTGTGGTTACATCGCAGGGGGCGTAGGTAGACACCTGAAGATATCACACTTCATGGCTATTCTTGAACCGTCGTGATTCCTTCGTTCACACACGCTCCTTTGTTGCAGATATGAATCGCTGTCAGAGAAGACAGAAGTGTTCGCTGATATGGCAGACATATTTGGAGCTTCCTGATATGGCACACTAGAGTCCTTCAGCCATCCAAGTAACCCGCAACATGTAGCCTTGCTTTTCAAGTTCAAAGGGGATTGCATACTCAGAAGGGCATATAAGTCTCGACTGTCCCCTTAACTTCGCATCAACAAACTTCTATCAAAAATACTCTCATCTCAAGCTAAACTTCTTCAATCTCGCCCTCGCCAAGATGCAATACACCAAATTCCTTCTCTGCCTTGCAGGCGTCTCTTCCATTGCCTCCGCCTTGGCCATCCCAAGTGTCGAGAACGCTGTCTCTATCCGTGCTGAGGAGGCATACACCGGACCGGGAGGTAAGTGAAGCTCCTGAAAATTGTGATACTCCTGACCATTTACTGACCAAAGTGCAGGCGTGTCTATTCTCAACCGAGATGTTGATGCCTATACTGGACCTGGAGGTAAGCGAGCTCGGTCATGATTGTGTACCCCAGACTTATCTATGTTTAGGAGTTTCCCTCCTCAACCGAGAGGTGGAGTCTGATGCCTACACTGGGCCAGGAGGTTTGTGACACTCATACTAAATGTACGATACTATGATTGACGATGAACTACGTAGGAGTGTCCATTCTCAATCGAGAAGAAGCCTCGACCGAGGCCTACACTGGCCCAGGTGGTAAGTTCACACTGGCACGAAAGCACAGCTAGTGCCAAATTGAATCATGCACAGGTGTATCCATCTTGAACCGCAAGTAAAACTCTGGAGGTATGTCAATGGTTGGGAAAAGTGAGGGTGTAAAGGAACTCGATTGGGAAGGACGCACTCGTTACGCGGAGATTTCATGGTAGCAATATAGGAATGAAGGCACAAATTTGACGAGACACTATTACATGACCAAAGTGATTGATGCCTAGAAACTTAGTCCTGCGTATGTGAATATTTCTGTTGAAGTGTACAAAATAAGGAAGAATATAGCACGGAAGGAGTGTGGTGGTTGCTTCGTCCGCCCGTTTTCGGATCGTGCCGCAAATTGCCCTGACAAGCAGTGCGTAGACCTTGCATGTTTTCCCTCGGCCCAAGAAATCGATTTTCTAGAGGGCGGCGCATTCTCTGACTTTGATGCAAGGACGAATGGAACCCTTTTGGATGCATCTGACACGTGCGTGGGGCCGTGGGGCCAATCACATCGTCTGTCCTCACAGGTGATTCCGTAAGATTACCGGGCCAAGCCTTCCTTAGGACGGATTAATCTTAGCCTAGATCCAATTATTCCCTACACCATGTCATACATGAAGCTTACATGCAGCTGACATAAGGCTTGGATGGATCCGCACTGTTTTGTAGCCTTGTCTATACCGAGCCTCACAGCAAACAAAAATAATATGGGAATAACAATGCGGCGCTGTAGATTATTCTTCAACCTATGCCCCTTATAGCAGGAACAATAGGGTAAGCTTGGACAACAATGATGCGATCTTTGACTAGCATGGGTAATGCGGATCACTGGAGCCAGACTAGTCTTTGTTGCAAACTTGTTATCTTTGCCACTGCAGTCATGAGGCGATGCTTTTGGAGGTATAGCCTTTCCGTCATGAATTCTAAAGAGAAGCTATCAAGTCCGATGCCTTGATTTTCCCTGCGTGGTCAATTGTGGCTTCACTAGGAGGACTCGGCTACAATGATTGTGACAATGCTATTCAAACTCATGCTAGGCTTCGGGACTGTACCACTCGATATTCCATAAATGGAAAGGCTGAGAAGACGCCGCATCGCAAGCTTTGCGATGGCCGGACTCGCGAGAGGTAGACTTAGGCTACCTGCATATGAGCACGAGAAAATGGCACACCGTTCTTACATGGTGGGCGATCATGTTCCCATGAACCACGACACAAGGCTTTTTTAGGCTTCAGAGCAAACTGTAATTGACTGCCACGTAGGCGCCCATCTACAGAGTATCTACGCCCTCCCTTTTTCGAGTCGTGAATGTCTGTCTTGCTTGAAAGATTTTTGAATTGCACACGCGAATCAGGGCAACGTTAGACAGCATAGGCTCATCTACATCTAGAGCCATTCGTTGAACATGGATGAAGCCTCCATTAACTTGCTTCGGCCATCCTGGACAAAAGAAGTTCATGGGTCATGTGACCGGTCTATCGACGGCACTGAATTCGAAGCCGAGGAGCAGTTCAGAGACGCACAAGCTGAAGCAAAGAAACTCAAGCGATCCCGATCGATGTTATATCTCTACATTGGACTTCTTGCGATGATAGAAGCACTTGCTTTTATTGCATATATCCAGGTTTCCAAGATCGACGTTGCCTCGTCGAGCCTTCCGACGCCCACCACATGGAAGCATTGCGGCAATACATCTAAACAAGCAATCGCAAACAACTGCGTCTTGGATTTCATAGCAGGTGCTTGGGTTCCAAACGAATGCTACGATCCGGAGCTAGAAGCAGAATTCTTCAATATCAAAGACTGGCACTGGTACGCGGACGCAGACGGCGAACAAGAGCTCTCAATTGAAAGCATCAGAAAAAATGGAGGACCAAATCCGATATATGTTTCGCTCGAGTACCACTGGGTCCATTGCGCGTATACGTGGAGGAAGCTGCATCGTGCGAGGATAATGCAAAGGCCGATTGATACTCATGTCGGAGACTATGAGCATACTGTGAGTAAGTCGACTTCCTTGAGCCATATTTCCTCTTCTGTTAGTTTCAACTAGTTCTACTCGCTGTAATGCCAGAAGCAGACATTCGGCTCCCGAATAACTCCCGATATGTCTGAAAGAAGTATACTGACTCAAGGATGTCTGGTGCAGGTGCATTGTGCTACTGGTCTCGCAGCTCATAAAGATGGCAGCGACACAAGGCCTGTCAGCAAGTTCACTCGTCACTTCGAGACCTGTACATACTGAATAATAGTCAAGAGTCGCGTCGTGAATGGTTATGGTGTTGTGGGTTCGGGTGGACACGGGGCTTTCCATACTACTTGATCGGAGTGAGTAAGGGGCATCTAGTTCAGGAGATGGCTACTCAATAGTTGTGCCCTCAATATGAATGAATTGCTGCTGCCTCGCGATCTTTTCTGAAGCTTTTGCAGCGTGTTGTTGATCTTTTTCGAAGAAGGCAGGTCGTCAGCACGGAAGGCGTCCGGCCACATCTCTGCCATGCCACGTGACGCGGGTACGGCACACCATGTGGTCGAGGTGTGCAACTTTCGAAAAATCGAAAAATCGAAAAATCGAAAAATTGAAAAAATTGAAAAACCGAAAAATAATTAAAATATTAGTTTTTTTTTAATTAAATTATAATAATATTTTGTATTAAAAATAATTATAAATTTTTTTATTTTTTTATTATAAAATTATATTTATAAAATTATATTTTAAATATTAAATTATAAATATATAATTAAATAAAAAAAATTATTTAATGTATATTTTATTTTATTATAATATAATTAAATTATAATCGTATTTTTAATTATAATTATAAAATATATTTTTATTTTATTTTTTAATTAAATAATATTTAATATAATTTATATTTTATAAATATATATATATTTATATTTATTTTATATTTTAAATAAAAACAATTTTTATAATTATTAAAATTATATTTTTTAATGTAATTTAATGCAAAAACGATATTTCGATTTTTCGATTTTTCGAAAGTTGCATACCTCGACCACATGGTGTGCCGTACGCGGGGCAACTTCACTTCATCTTCGCAGGCATCCGTTGTGCTCCCCATCTGTCTTGACATCGATGTTATATCTTCCCAAGGACGTCAACATAATACACCCTCAAAATGCGGTCTCGCAACTATAGTATCGCGGCGTTGTGGCTAGCGATTGCGAGTCCATGCCTAGCAGCAATTGCAGAGCCGCTTTCAGCTCAACAACCACTTCTACCAGAGATAAAGTTGAAGTGGAAAGGCTGTGGAGATATTAACAACCATACCTTTGAGTGTATTTGTGTCAAATTCGAAACCCCTGGATGAGACTGACAGGTAAAGGCGCCCGAATTGATGTTCCGATGGATCATAGCAGCCCATCTCGGGACAAGACTTTCTCAATTCCTATCACCCGCATGCTGGCTACAAACACGTCAGCTACTAACGGGACAACCATCATTCTCAATCCTGGAGGTCCCGGAGGTACGCTTAGCTCAATTCACTGCATGATTCTGGCTGACGAAATTCAGGGAGCGGGGTCAACTTTCTTTGGAGGGGTGTAGAGAATTTGAACAAGATCCTCGAAGAGGGATTCCACTTACTCAGCTTTGATCCTCGAGGCGTGAATGGCTCTATTCCCCAAGCCCTTTGCTATGCTAGCCCTGAGCAAAGGGCTGAGGAAATTGAGAGTAATCCTCGGAACCTCGAATTTGAAGCTGGGAAGATGTACACGAGAGCAGAGAACAAGGGGAAAGCTTGCGAAAATACAATGGGCGAACATGGGGCCTATATTGATACTCTCCAAACAGTTGCCGACATGAATTCAATTCTTGACACTATTGGTTAAAAAAAGATATAACGTTTATTTTTGCGTGCCGAAAAAACTAATATATTAAAAAAGTTTTTTAATTCGAAAATTTTAAATTTTTATTATATATATATATAATTATAATTTGTTTATTATTATTTTTTAAATATTCGATTTATAATTAAAAAAATATTGTAATTTAATTATATTATTGAAAGCGTTAAAAATTATAATAATAATTATTTTTTAATTTATTTTTAAATTTCGAAATTATAATATAAAATTTTAATTAAATTTAAATATAAAATATATATAAAATATTATATTTATAATTATATATATAAATATAATATAACGTTTTTTTAAAAAATTTTATATATTATATATTTAATTTTTTGTATATTTATATAATATTAATTTAAATTATTATATAAATAATTTAATATTTAAAAATAAATTAAAATTTAATTAAATATTTTTATTAATTTATTATTATATAAATTAATAAAATATAATTATATTTAATAAAAATTATAATTATAAATTTTTTTTAAATAAATTTTTATTTTAAATATTAAAATTATTTTACGATTATATAATTTTTAAATTTAAAATTTAAAATTTTTTTAATATAAAAAACGAAAATTTTTAAAAAAAATTTTTAATATAAATTAAAAATTTATTAAATAAATATTATAATGTAAATATTAAAAAATTTAAAATTATTATTTTAATTTTAAATTTTTATAAAACGTTTAAATTAAAAATTTTTAATTTAAAAATTAAACTTTTTATAATTTTTTATAAAAAATTATATAATTATAAAAATAAATAAATTAAAAACAATATATATTATAAAAAAACGTAATTAAAAATAATATAAATAATTAATATATTAATATTATAAAAAATATTAATTATACAAATAATATAAAATTATTAAATAAAATTTTTAAAAAATAAAAAATAAATTAAAATTATAATTTATTTATAAATTATTAATAAATAATTTTTAATTAAAATTAATTTATAATTATAAAATTATAAAATAAAATTATTAAAATTTTAATTAATATATAATTATATAAAATTTATAATTAAATATTAAATAATTTTATTAATTTATTATTATATAAATTAATAATATTTATATTTTTTAAAGTTTTTTAAAACTTTTTTTTAATATTATAAAATCGTTTATTAAATTAATAATAATTAATATTATAAATCGATTTTTTAATAAAAAATTAAAATTAAATTAATAACGTTAATAAAATACAAATATATATTATTAAATAATTCGTATAAAATATTAAAATTTTTAATTATAATTAATTAAATACGATTTTTAAAAATTTATAATTTATTTATTTATTTATTCATATAATTATTTATTAATATTATTCGTATTTAAATTTTTTAAAATAAATTTTATAAAATAAATCAATTAAACGATTTAAATTATATATATTTATTTTTATAATAAAAATAATAAAATTTCAAATATTATTTATATATAAAAATATTAAAAAATTAATATTAAAATACGCATTTTAACGACCAGACGGCAAATTGGCTGCTGTTTTCGGGGGGGTTGGTCGCTGCTTTCTACAGCCAACTTGCCAAAATCTCGCGCTGCTCTAACGCTCGCGTACCTGGTGGCCAAGGCGGCACGACCCTAGCCGACTGCAGGAACCACCTAAAATTGACAACCGCTTTTCTGTTCTCGTTCTTACTTTCTGAGGAGCCTTTTCAAAGAGCAGAAAATGGCTGCCCACCATTCCCTGGATGACTCAAGATGGCGGCCATCCTATTTCTTCGTTCATCCTCCCTCCTCTCTTCATCTTCTTTCCTCCAAACCTCTCATGCTCAACCACCTCCTCTCGCTCCATTTCTCTCCCCCCCTCCGATACGGTTCTTTGGGCAGCAGATTCCCCTCAACATCTTCACCTTCCTTTTCTGAATTGATCGCTATCGTCATCGTCATCGTCTCCTTCAGCAGATTAATTCGGCATGCGGCACCGTCAAACAACACCAAGCTCTTCCTCCTCCGACAGCGATGGGTCAGACATCGAGAGCTGCTTCGATACAGAGGACGAGCAAGAGAAGACTAATGCCGACACCGAGCCAACGGACGTTGATACCGATGTCGACGATGTCGACGGATGTGATGAGGCAGATTTGACGTGGATCGCTAGAGAGGAGAACGCCCACTTGCCAGAGTACTACCTCGACCAAGAGAACAACTCCGACGAATCCGAGGATGAAAATGAGGACTATAGCGATGGCAGTCTCCTCCTCCTGGATATGATCGAAAGAAATTTCTATCGGTGGATACCCTATTCTCTTTTTGCCTGCCGTCTTCTGCTATCGAATCGCTGATCTGACTCTCTTCACAGGTATTGCAAGTATGTACGGAAGGATCCTGCCCGAGTGATGCAGGCCGTCTCTCGCCGTACTCTCAAGGCCTTCTTCGAATGGATGTTGAATCAACGTCAGGGGAAGAGTGGGAAAAAGCTTGCAGGCATCCAGTCGGCCAGCACGCTCGGGACATACTGGAAAGTCTTCCGGCTCGTGTACGAACGAGCGACTGGAGAAAAGATCGAGAGGAAGATGAACCGTCACATGCATCGGGTGAGTAGCGTTCCCTGTCTGCCCGCTCAATCTAGTCCGAATCATCGTAGATGAAAGCTAATGAAACATTTGTCGCAGGTCCTCAGAAAGCTGGCGAAGAAATACCGCCTGTCAACGAAGAAGCGCGATAACGTCGCGATGTATATCGAGGATCTCGCAGGCGTCTTACAGACCAACTTGACCACGACGAAGCAGAGGTACACACATGGCCGGCAGCGGATCCAAACTAGCCTCTTTTGCCAGCTAGCTATATTCTCCGCAAACCGACCTTCAGCGCTCCTAAAGCTCCGCTATGGTGACATCGCGGTGAACCTGCTTCGGGACCCCAGTGGCGGGCCCCATCGAATCCTGATCGAGTTCACGTGCGAGTTTACGAAGAAGTATCTCGGCACAAAAGATGCGTAAGTCTGGACCTTGAACCTTTTCTCATCCCTCTTGAACCCCTCTTTCTTCTATTCTAGTCGAGACATGCGACTTACATAGAAGCTAGAAATACGTTTGTACTCCCCGAGATTATCTTTGATCCGTCCCTGATCCTCAGTCCGCACGTCGCCCTCCTGGGCCTCATCTTTGCCGACAATGCGTTCTTGGCCCCGAGTCTCACATCGGCCGAAAGGATCAGCGAGCTGGATATCCCGTCTGGCTATGAGCAGCTGCCCTTGCGTCTAAAGCCGAAGATGGCTGATATCCCCGTCTTCCGCAAGTCTATCAGGACGCCGTATGGCTGGGAGATCTCGCCCGACCAGCCACTGCCGTACACGACTCTCTTGAAGTGGATGAAGCGGCTCGGCGTGCTTACTGGGTTCCCGCAGATCACGCGTCCGTACTGCCTCCGATACGGTGCAGGCAACGCCTTCAACCAGAGTGGTGCGTATCATGCGGCCCTCTTCTCGCAACCCCGCCCCTATTCGCAGTGCGATATGCTAACCGTAGACTGACAAGTGACGTGAGCGACGCGCTCCAGAACATGATAATGCAACACGCCAAGATTGACACCTTCATCAAGCACTACCTCCGGCGGAAGGTCACCGTTGACACGCGAGCTATCGTCTCTGGCTACGAACCTCAGCGCGATCTGATGCGGGCGGCTTGTCGGATGACTCGCTGGATCGATCCTAACCGGCCGCAAGAACTCACACCCGAGGAATCCCTGTCCGTCAATCAGGATCCCGTCGTCCGCCGCCTCGTTGCGAAGCGGGAGAAGTAGAAGCGCCGCTTCCAGGGCACGGCGACACGGCAGCCTGGGTACCGGATCATCGGCCGCGCGATCTTCAACACCAGGCAGCGGCTGAGAACTGCGCTCCTCAAGTACGTTCAAGAGCGCTGGGATCTGGAACACCCGGTCGACGAGATCGAGCGGCAGCTCTCTGGGCTCAAGCTCAGCCAGGACGTGAAGACCACCTTGGACCAGAACGATGAGATGCCCCCGCTCCAGAAGCGCTTGGCAGAGACGGTAATGACGCTCCCAAGCACGACTATCGAAAAAGAGTTCCGCCGCCGCAATGCGGGTATCGATGCAGTCGCTGCCTACTGCCACTTCCAGGAGGGGAGAGCTGCCGCTCTACCACACAAAAAGTCGTCTACGCGACGAACGAGTCCAATGCCGTCGAAGGAGACCAGCCCCCAGCTGGCAGCCGCCCAGGCTGAGAAGCAAGCGTTAAGTGACGCTATGTTGTTAGTGTTTACCGAGAAGAAGACTACCACCTGCTTCCTCTGCTTAGGGGAGCAGAGCTTGCCGTTCGAAAAGCGTACTTACAAGTTTGCCAGTCCGGGAGACTTGATAAAGCACTTCAAGCGAAAGCATTTGGCCCACATCAAAGAAGGGGATCAGCTCAAGTGCAAGGTTTGTCGAATGTCTTTACAGTATAAGGCGCATCTCCAGAATCACGCACTGAGCATCCATGGAACCGTTTTCTAATGCCTCGATGACGTACTAAGCGGCATGGCTAAACAGTTTAGATCTTGCCCTCTCTTTTCTTTTTCTCGCGGTTAAGGGTTGTCAGGTACGGGTTGGCGCTAGCAGCGTGTTACTTTATATAACGTAGCTATTCGTTTTTTACTCTTTTCTACATGTATGTTCAAGATTAAAATCGAAAATTCGAACTTTGATTTTTGCTTGCTTCTCGTCCTTGGTATTCTCAGTGGTCATGTAATGGGAAGCCTTGTAGTCAAACTGTTGACTGGCTAGCTCGTCACGAGCGAACCCCCACAACTCTAACGGACGTGCAGACAGTCCATACGATCGAAGTCGATCAACCATTACAGGGCATCCGCCCAGCAGATATTCTCACTCCACCGACTATCGAGCACGAGCTCGAAGAGCGGGCGACGGCGGCTGGATTGCTCTTCGAGCCACTTGATGGCTTGACTGAAGATCAGATCTTTCAAGTGCGGATCGATCTCGTCGAAAACCTCATGCGGCTCTGCAAGATGCAAGAAACCCCTCACTATTACGAGGCGCCGAAGTCAAAAGGGCGTCCGATGGCTCGTCACTTGGATGTTGATACAGATGCAGGCAACGTTAATAGAGACATCTTTAGAGATGATATCTGGGGAGAAGCAAAACGTAACACATTGACTCGTCGTCTACCAGTGCCTTTGTATCCTAATCCACGTCTGGCTGACGCCGACTCTATGGCTGCTACGAAATTGAAAGAGCTACCAATACCCTCTGTAAGTGGATTGACGAAAAAATAGGACCGCGGAAACGAGAGCATTCACTCACGTATCGGCAGCCTCGGGCAGCAGTCTTTCTTTCTAACATGGTCACCAAAGGATCAAGTATAATATTTCCCGGTCACAAAGAGATCGGAAAAGTAGTCCTTTGCCTACTCGCGTGTTACTTTAAAGGTCTACTTGAGTCACTTGTATAATTATCAGTCTTCAAACTTAATAAATGGCGTTATATATCTTTTTAAAATACAATATTTTTGAGCTATTACTTTATTTGTATTGTTTTTTATACTTTTAGAGTAGCAAGAGGAAAAAATCCAAAATGTTATTATTTCGTCATTCTTTAAGTGCTGTCATCGCCAAGTGCTCCCAGCTTTGTATCGTTTCCACAACTACACTACTAAAGAATTAGATGGCGAGAATCTTACAGCCGGTAAGTGGATCGGGTATAAGAAAACTTACAAAGGGTTACTTTAGTCACGTGCAAGTCGCCCAATTCTCAAAAAAAAATTCTTACGAAAAACTGGTTTATAAGAGAAATTGCTTATCAGCCAACCGTTACAATCTAATCTAGTTTTTACCTCTCGTTTTCTATCTAGCCTATGTACGGTACCGTAAAATCACGGCACCGTCAAATAAACGGTACCGTGTGGAGTACGGTACCATCATTTTTACAGTACCGTAGATGTGGTAGCACCGTGTAGAGTATAGTACTGTATCAGATACGGTGCTGTATATGTTTTTAGGTAAATTATGCTATGAGTGCTTTAGGGCGATGGAAACCGTTTATATCTTGATGGGGATTGAGTATTGATGGCTACCACCTCGGCAATTCCTACCCAATGAGCTGCACTTTTCCCATACAAGCCTCAAAATGCCCTTTTTGCGATGTGCAACAGCTAAGAGTTATTTATCACGACTCGTGGCCAGTGGACCATAGCCTTAACAACGAGGAGGCTCGCTTGTCAGCCTAGATCAAAGCACGTGATGGAGTCAAGGCGGTTTCAACCTATGTGCACGAAGCCTAGGGCAATTGTCCTATTATAGGCGGTCAGGTGGGACACCGTTCCTGTGGCTGGGGAGGTCCTGGTGTGCTAAGCGTGTTGGGTGAGCAGTCCTAACCGAGAATCTGTCCTAGCCCATTTGTCCCGGGACAGATGGCCATCCAAGACAGACCATCCAGGTTAAATAACCACTTAGGACGGCCTTTGTCATAGGAGGTGTGTCCTACATGCCCTGTCCCATACCTTATGTCCTACGGCGGTTTCCCTCCTGTGACTGAGGGAATCCTGAGACGGTCTGGAGGCTAGGTAGAAAGTCCTAGATAACAATTCAAGCTAGGATCTCTTAGTCAGGACCGATTTACATCCGGGGCAGATTACCCAGCATTCCCAGAAATCTGGGATTCCTAGAGTCACAGGAAAGTCGTCCCAACCAGAGTTCTGCGTTGGGACAACGCTCCTGACTAACAAGACGTCCTGGGCTCGTGATGGTTGACTCCGCCAGGAACGCTGCTTCAGTGGGAGAAGAGCACCTTGGAGATTGAAAAGATGCAATTAATCAGCACGCATTTACTCTCATAATCAATGCTTCTCTTTCGCAAACATCATCTGACGACCATGAGCACAACTTGGTATATGTGATATTTAAAAATATATTCTATCTAAAAGCAATAAAGGTTAGAGGGGAAAGTTAAACCACGCTGCAAGAAATGCTATCCAACTACTTCATCTGTCTCACTTCTGCGAAGGTTGATAATCAAATTCGAAGAAGCTCACTCCATCCGTCAGATGGTCTCGCACAACACTTCGCAACTCATCTCGGATATCGTCGGTGCCAGAAACTTCCATTCATTAGCACGGCCAGAACGGTAGACTAGGCAACTCACCTGTGACAAGTAACTGGCCATTTCTCTCAGTTTGTCCCCCAGATTCAAGTTCTCTCTCCACGAGTGTCTTTGTATTCCAGTCGATGTTGTCCACCGGCTTCTTCTCAATATGCTCTCCTGCAACTTCTGCCCGAAGAATCTCTCGCAATGGAGCTTTGCCCGGATAGACCTTTGCACGTTTCCCAAAGGACTTTTCGCCAATATCGCTTGATTCGCAATAGATCGAGATGGCTAGAATCTGTTCTCTGCTGTTAGCGAGACCAAGAAAATGACAGCTCTTGTAGTACATACCCAACCATCATCCAGCGTATCCTCGTTTAATGCACCGTTAAGAAGCGGCTGGGCCGCGATTGTAACGTCTGGCTCGGTCAGATCTCTGTTTTAGAGGAGGCGAGAGGGGTCACGACTTACCAATGTCTCGAACCTGCCAGACCAGATAGATTCGACGAGCACGAACCTCACGAGTATTGTAGCCGTGAATAAACTGCTTTAGATATGGCAAATGTGCTGCGATCCCGAAACCACTAGCTACCATAAGGATGTTCTCACAGTCGTCCATGGAAATGCTCTTCCCGTGAGGTCCACTAAATAGCACCCAGGGGTTTATGACATGCCCACTCTTGGCATGGTACAAGAGTTCTCGGGTCAAGCCTCTCCGAGGCTCAATGAAGAGATCTAGATGATCTTGCGGCTTCTCTGCCCACGAGATCACCACAAATAAGTGACTCTGCAAGAAAGACCAAAAACTGACCGAAGGCATCCACATCCAGAGGTTGATGGCTTGCCCGGCCTTGACGCCAAGCGGCTTCTGAAGCTGGACGCGGACCCTGACTGCGCCATATTCGTGGGTAATGTGGGCTCGCGCGGCACCGTAACGGAAGACACCGTTTCGGCGGATGACCATATAGCCCTGGGCAATGCACATGAACAGAAACAGTCCTGCCGAGATGTATATATACACGCGGGGAAAAGCTTTCTCGGAGGGCAGGTGTCGCCAGATGGAGTAGGCAGCGAGCGCGACCAAGACCTGATGGGTGCGGAGAAAGAGTTCGTAGGAGGGTCTGCGGAAGAGAGACAGAGAGAGTAGAATAATAAACCCTAGTGATGATGCTCTTTATGCAGAGTGTCAGCAGAGAAATGTGGCCAAGAGACTACTTACTATAACCGCGAACTTATTCGGGGGCAGGTCCAAAGGAAAGGAAGGCTGCGAGGCTACCATCACTAACACGTGGAAAATGGTGAGCACAACCGCCGTCACGCCTGCCGACCGATGAATCTGCCGAAACGTGCTGAGGGTCACACCTAGCAGATCTGCGAGAGTGCCGAGGTGAGGAACTGCGAACAGTGGGATTAGGTTGATCATCGCGAGTGTCCCGACTCGAAGTCCGACTTGTGAGATAATTGTATCCCAGAACTCGAAGCAACATATATTCTCTGCGATGTAGATCAACTGCACTAAGATATCGGCTCGACTCCACGGGCCTAGAAGCCGGTGTCGATGAAGAATATAGCGGTAGATCAGATGCTTTGATACAAGAGGAGAGAGATACTTGGCGAGGCGGGCAATCAAGGGGAGACTATTGATGAGTAGGAGGAGGCAGAAGCTGCCGCCCATGACAATAGCATATACAAGGCTGATATCCATAATTAATGAGCGAGAGCGAGGATAATTATTCGCTATGCAGATAAAGACAGACGATTGTGGAGGACAAGGCGAGAACAAGGTCGATCTCGAGAAAGAAGGGAAGGAGGGAGGAGGGAGGAAGGGGAAGAGAAAAGGGAATTTGAGAACCGAGCGAAAGGACGGTTATGAGGCCCTGCTAGGAGAATCGAATTGCAAAGAAAATGGTGGAATCTCTGTGCTTACTAGAGTTGAGAGATAGTCTCAATCAAAAAGTTGCAGGCCAGAGGTGGTTGCTTTGTGATCCCAAACAGACATCGATGGTCATCCCCATCCAAAATGTGCGGTCCCGTGATCTTAAAATGTAAATGCTTGAACTGGAGAGGGTCTAAACTGGACACCGCCTATTTTAAGGCCTTTCGGTGGGGACTTCCCTACCAAAGGTAGCCAAAATCGGCTGCTCCCAAAAAACAGGTGAGTCATGGAGGGAATTTGGATCGTTTACAACGTCTTTTTAAGGTTTCTGTAAAGGCCTAAATCGGACAGGCGGCTGACTTTAATGGCATGTTCGTAGTGAGGATTCCTTCAAATGTAGACAGATCGTGTAACTCTTAAGCATGCAAAATTCAGAATTGGCTAGGACATAAGAATTGTCGTCGAGGTAAAGAGGAATAATTTTGGAAGGTTGGGTTGGTCACCTGATTCGCGAGGTCCTCTCCAAAACAGTCGAGCTCACTAAAACGAATGGCACAGCGAGCAAACGATCACAGCGTGGGAATCATCAACCTCAGAAGGTCGTCCAATACCTCCGCAACTCTCATCGCAGATTTCGACGAACTTCGCCCTTCTTCACCACAATCTGGAACGCGAATCGACGCTGAATTGAGATCGTGGAAGCAGAGCAGGCCGCTAAGGTATGGCAACGTTATCTCATATTAGTCAACAACGAATGGAGAAGTTCGTGCACACTGGAGACGAGCGAGAATACTCGGCCCCGACTGTACGGACACTTCTATTTATGCCTTACTTCGCTAACTAATATTTATTCAATTGCAGCTTCTATATTCTAGGAGGAGAGTGGTTTGGAAAGCCTGAGCCACTACACGATCGTCAGTAGACAGTACCAACCTTTGAACACGATTGAAATCGAATTTCCAAATCTCGTCGCTTGGCGCGTTGCTTATCAATCTGAACTCGAAATGGATAATTGGATTATTTCTTCTCCGAATCGGAAGGTCCATGTTGTGCTAGCCTGTGAGCGGGGTGCGTTGGACGGAGTGATGTCGAGGCACAGCGACGTTTCCTGATGGTTGGGGTTGGTGTAGATGCTGGAGTATCAGCGGGCGCAGTGTCTAAAGATCTTTCTCTTATAATGGCTTAATTAAAATCAGAAAACAGGGGAATGGAGGAAAGAGAAGAGGGGAGGGAATCTGAAGACGTGGCAAAAGAACGGTTGTAAGGTCCTTGTGGGATCATCGAACTGCAGAGAAAAATAGTAGGATCTCTTTCGCTACTACGGCTTGGGGATTTTCTCTAATAAAAAGTTGCAGGTTCAGATGTGGTTGCTCCGTAGTCCTAAAAAAGGTAATTGAGGGTGGTCTGCATTCAAAATATTCACCTTAGCTAATTATATATACTATTTCTTCATCCAGTGTAGATTAGAAGTCAAAAGTATTTTTAGAATGGGAACTGGGCACGCTTTTCGAGCCGACTAGCGCTGGAAGATGCAGGGACCAAATTCCTAACCGTTCCTGTCGGTTAGAAATTTTGACCCTGCATACACGACGAACATCTCATTCAGGACCGTCTGTTCCACACCACACGACCTTTGAGCAGACAAATGTTCAAAAGTAGCAAGAATGCAATCTCAGATTGATAAGATAGCGTCTCTCGATCTAGAATCAGAGCCGAATGTTCGAAACATCGCAGAAGTAGACCAAGTATGGCACTCTCCTTCCTCTCCCCTCCTTCCTGATCGAGCATTTCTAATAGCCTGTTAAGTATTCAAGTACGTCGTCCGCTGGCTACGGAACAAAACCACTACTCGATACTTCGAAGACAACCCAGCCGCTCGTGATGCGATCGTGACCGCAGTTCAGGAAGTGACACGGCCGAAGCCTCTTCCAACTCCTGCCCCGACACCTTGCAATTCCAACACACCCGGCGAGCAGACTCCTACGCCTCTAGCCTCTCAGCATGTCACACAAGAAGAGCCTGACTATGACAACCAGACTCCTACACCTCTAGCCTCTCAGCACGTTGTACGAGAAGGATCGTTTGACTGTAATGACCCCACTGAGCAGCACAAGAACTCCTCTGGAAAGCATCACGATGAGAACTTACCAGCTGCTCAACACGAGCTCGAGCAAAGAAGCCGACCGTCAAAAGATACATATGTCGAGGCCGCAGACGACTCTGAAAGCGAGCAGAGTGTTGGTTCCCAACATTCGGCGAGTCTCGACGGCTGGCCTCCAGCTGATCACGGTAACGACCTCCACGATCAGGATGCCCGTCCGAACGATCAGCCCTCAGAACAGACGGCCACGTCATTAACACAAAACGAGTCAAACATCTCACAATATCCATCTCGAAAACGCAAGCACAACTTAGAGCGGGGGAGAGATTCAAAACGTCCCCATATCGAGGCTGCCGATGCTACTGAGGTCGAGCTCGGGAGTAGGAGCCTCCAATTCTCCAGGTCCCTCGAACTTCTGCTTGAAACCGACCAGGACGAAAGGCATGACCAACAGCCTGAGATATCGGAAGCTCGCAAGGACGGCCGGCTCTCGATAGCCGCGGCCACCCTGCCGACACCGCCGCAGACGGTTATCAGATCACGACGTCCCTCTCCCGTACCCCCCGACGTTGATCTATCGAACGGAGAAAGTGATAAGTTCACTCGGCTGTCTGCGGCCTTGCGCGCAAAGCTAGGGAGGATCGCCGATACCGCGACACTCGCAACTGTTTGGAATTACCTCAACTACAAGCGAACCCCGCTTTCCTCCGCAGACGATTGCGTTGAGAGTTCGAAACAAGATTCAAGCCCCGGTATCATCTCAGCCTCGGATCAGAGGCTTAGAGAGCTCAAAAATCGCATCGTCAGAGACGAGAAAAAAAAGAAGTTTGTAAATCATAGGCGAATAGTAGTCCGCATCTCAAAGAGAGTAGCCCTGGCGGAGTTGATAGGCAAGTACATTGAGGAAAGAAATGCCAAAAGAGCAGTGCCCAAAAAGAGACGGAAGAAGCAATTGCCTCAATCATCGCCGAAAGATCGGTTTACTGACCTCCTCTTCCCAGACACAGTCAAGTATAAAGGAGAGAAGTTAGACGAGAAAACGAAAAGTATGCAGGTAATTGAAGAGAAAGGCCCACGAGAAAACGCCAAGAAAAAACTTGACTATTGGATAGTATTGGAAGAGCCGCTGGCGAGAATGGCCCAGCGCTACGGCATTGCCATCGTGCCTCTCCTTCCTGAAAAGCTGACTAATAAAAAGTAAGTTTGTTCTTAGTCCGCTGCTAGCGTAATGCTTTGTTCCACTAATTATAATTCAGTCTTCATGGACTCCCGCGGCCTCAAATACCACTTTTTCTTGATTACATCGACTTGATTCGACCAGGTCTAAAGGAGCAAGTTTGCAATCTGTCTACCGTTCTTCCACAAATAGTAGACAACCGGCTCCCACCACGAAAGTTAGTACTCGAGACACTCACTTCTAACCTATTGCCACAACTTAGAAGTAGTTCCTTGGAGGAACTTTTCAAGTTCGACACTGACGTTACCGACTCTCGCCAAGCCGATGCGGCAGTTGGCTCTTCCTCTGATCAGGGGCGCGCTAATGAGCAGTCCTACGTCCAAGTTACATCTGAAAGTCTTCAGTCACGCTCTCCCAGTGCAGATTTTGAGAACAGAAATCCGCAGGTATCCCATGCCCAAAGCACGATAGAGTCAGTCCAGGATAGCCGTCCAGACTGTACATCTGAAAGTATTCGGCCGCGCCCTCCCAGTGCTGAGATTGAGGACGGAAATCCATCTAATCCTACCACGGATTATAGCAAGTTTGCACACCCATCAACATGTCACGAAAAATCCGATTATTACCAAGAGCTTGATCAGGAGTTCAGCAGCTTTATGGAAAATCCCTCTTGTTTCAAGGACGATGATAAGTCTGCACAACTGCAGCCAGAGCATAGTAGAGGATTTCTTAACCCCCAAGACTATTATTCCCAAGACGATGATTGGCGTGCACAACGACCGTCTGCTAACGAGAGAGAATTTCTGGACTCTCAAGACAGCGACTTGCAGCGATCAAGCTT
Source organism: Acephala macrosclerotiorum (assembly GCA_014904845.1). Lineage (NCBI taxonomy): Eukaryota > Fungi > Ascomycota > Leotiomycetes > Helotiales > Mollisiaceae > Acephala > Acephala macrosclerotiorum. Next base: position 169,953 of record MU119288.1, read on the forward strand.
AAGTGATACAGAATTCTCCGACTTGGATTCGTTCATCGACTATTCTCCCAAAAATACATCTAGCCTCGCATTTACATGCCTAAATCAATCTCGAGGTCAGAATTTACCAGCACGCTTTGTGGATATGTCGCGAGCCTCAACCAATTGTATAATAGCATGGACTGCTCATAATCAAGACACTGGAATAATTAATCCCAAAGATCTCTTCCAAGCATCCGTTTAGTATTTAGTACTTTCGTACAAAACAAATTGTGGTCATAACTTTGGGCTCAAGAATACTACACAATGAAGCAGTGATATTGTAACCATTATTTGCAGCAGCGAACCTAGTATCAGCCAAGACGTGTACAGTTTGCTTTGACTTTGGGCCCTCTGCTTCTTGGGATGAGAGCTGGCTGTTGGCCTGCACAGGTACCCGTTCTGGCTCTCCCGCATCGTTCTAATTATAGCCCTGGGAATAGGCAGAGAGCCACATCAGGCGCCACAATCGTTGACTTTTACTGTAACGTTGTCTCTGTACCCATAGAATTTCCGGGCAGGAGAGAGAAAGGGAAGTTTCTTGACAATGAAATCTTCAAACAGAGCCCGAACGGGACTAAGGTAATTCAAAATGAATAGACCAGAATGAAATAAAATGAAATAGGAATCAAGTCTGGAAAGTTTGTAATCCAACGAAAGCGTAATACAATAAGTTTTTGAATTCAAATACAACTTCAATTGCTAATTCAAAGATTACTCTCTTGGTGTATACTTGTAACGCCCACGCATACAGACCTGGACCAAAGATATTATGCCGATGAGTGATTCCTTCTGCCATGGACGGGCTAGGAGCGAATGCTGCGACTGTCAAAGTTGGTCTCTTAAGGAGTGAAAAAAAGGAAATAATATACCTCGAGTAGCTCCGCCGCAGAGGCGATTGACGTCGTTGCGAAAAGGAATTTGACAGCGTTTGAGCTTAAAGGCCAGCGATCTAGATTGTCGACACCGATAGCCCCATCCTCCTTAACGTACTTCTGCATCAATTCCATCGTGATGAGCGAGAGGGCCTTGGCCCTGATATTACGAGGCTCGCCCTTGGGCTGTGAGATTACGTGACAACATTCTTGATTTGCTGTGAGATCGCATTAATTTATGCATCACTCGTATTAAGAGGTCTACTCACCGATCTTCACATCGCCATCCATATTCAGTAGGATGTTCGAGCAAGTAAGGGACCAGTGTTCGAATCCTTCTGCCGTGAGGTAAGCCATGCCGGTCACGACCTGCTGTAATCAGTGTATGTTTTTAAATAAACCACGGCAACTCACCTGTCCGAGGATGGCCGCGAGTTGCCGTTCGTCAGGATACGCTGGCGATCTTACGATCCGCTCGAGGGAGATAGGCATGTGCTCGAGAACAATGTAGAGGCCATCGTCGATTGTGAAAGCCTCGAGGGCGGAAACGAGATTGCGGTGCTGAAGTTGTCGAAACACATGCAGCGTCTCTGCAGCTGCTTGGATTGAGAATGCTCTCACATGGACGAGCTTAACGAAAGGGGCCTTTCGAACAGCCACTTTTATAGGGCCACCGAGTTCAACGTCGTAGATCTTTTCGTACCTCACCCACGGAGATTCCCACGCTGCTCGGAGTTGGAGAAGGCCACTTGTCGCAGATTTGACAGTCCTCGACTGCGCCTTTTCAGTCCCAGTTGTAGCATCTAACTTGTTTGCTAGAGAGCGGGCTCCCGTCTTGCTCGAGGCATCACTCTTAGGGGTCGAGCCAAGTGAGTCGTACAAGACAGCACGCTCCGTAACCTTGGTTGGCGATTTGGCCCCTGCCAATGCGAGCATATCGATCTGTGTGCGACGATTATCAGAGGGACCCATCTTGGGAGCGTAGATAAGTGATGAAGTTAGGAAGCCAGTGCGTATGTGCGATGAAGAAGACGTAGAAAGAAAAGAGGTCGAGCAGAAAACCGGATGAGAAGTACGTCGCGCACTCTTGTTGTGTGTGGTTTGAAAAGTACTCGAAGACTCATACAAGTCGAGACTGCTATATTAAGACTTTGACTGAATTAGAGATGGAAAGCAGCAGAATTTGGCTCCCTCATCTCACCTCGAACCGATGACCCTACCCATCCTCCCTCCCCTCCCTCCCCCTAAATACCTTCCATCACCGTCCCAGGACATAATGAATTTCCGGCGTAGCTGAAATACATATTCGTAAGATGCGTCGATCTCGGTTCTCTGAACAAGAGCTGAGGCTCGAGGCAGAGCGATTTGTCAAGTACAGAGGCACCGCACGTGTCAGACTCGAAGTGCTTCATTTCCAGTGGAACGAGCCGAGAGAGCTCAGTCGGAAGAATGTCGAGAGGATAAAGGAGATCTTCCGAGGGGACAAGAAATCATATGAGAACATCCGTCGGCTGGACCCTCGAAACCATATTCCTGCTGTGGTTGAGCAGTCTGACCTGGACGATGCCATCCTCGCTTCTAAGATATCGTCGGAAAGATTGCTGAGTAATCCCGATAACGATCCTCCCGTGCTGAAATTTGCCGCGGGCTATCGCCTCACGTGCCTCCACGGACGTCACCGCATTCAGGCCGCTCGAGAGATCTTACCTCCGACAGATGCATGGTGGACGGTTGACCTATATCTCGCAGATATGAGCATCTCCCAAAGATGCAAGGACGAGGCTTACTAACCCTTTCCCCAGACGCCAACCCGGAGCTCAGAACGACCCTAGTTGAAGAATATTCGAACGAGGAGAAACCATCCGATGGAGAGATCTATCGCAAGATCCGGCAATATGAGCGAGAGGGCAATGTCTACTTCAAGAAGCGGTGAAAAGCCCATCTCTCCGACCATGGACGGCGGGGCCTTCGACAGCTCTGCGACCATGGGGATGGAGAGTTCGTTGCCGCGTTTGACAAGCTGCTAGACATTCCCGGGCTGTGGAACGGCATGAGAATCAGCACGGTGCATAAAATGCTCGACATGAAGTGCGACGAGGTAGGTCTGCTCTCCGTTGGATTGTTTACTTGCTCACGCTACGTACAGGAGGCTCTACACTATCTCGAGCTTATCAGAAAGACCTTCTACAGGGTCTTCGACAAAATCCTCCGTGGAGACGAGACCGCCCTTCAGAGGGTGGATCAAGCCACCGTTAAAGCATTCGAGCTCAAGGCCCCGAGATACTCCAAGCGGGACGCTCGAATCTTGCAAAGGCAAGTGCTGAGTGGCCAGATCTGCAGCTTGTTCAGCCAAGAGGAGCGTGAAGCGATCTGGAGTGAGTTGCGCTCTATCGACTACCTCATCCCTTCGCTCTTCACCTTCTTTGAAGATCTCAAGTACCTCCGCGCGTGCGCCGACTGTTTGAAGCGGCTGGTGAAGGTGTCGCGTAGAGACACAGTCCGCACCGCCTTTGATAGGAAGTTCCCTTATACGGAGGAGGCAGGCGACCAATACGTCGTCGAGGTTGCCGAGTCCACCATCGTGGACAGATCAGGACGAGCTGTGAATCGCTTCGACTTAAAATATCGGCACTTGTGGCTCTTCGCGATGCGGGATTACCGAGAGATGCCGCCGGACGCAAAAAAGAAGAGCAAAGACCTGCTCGCCAAAACTGAAGTCCAGAGAGCGAACGAAGAGGTCTTATCAAGAGGAGCGAACCTAGCCCACCGAGTAGAATTTGTATCTGACGAGATCGATGCCTTGAGGCAACGGTCATCGGATGGTGAGATTGCGCTCAACGCTCTGCTCAAGGCTCGGAAACCTGACCGCTACCAGTACGACCAGACCGTCTTAGAAGCCAATGTGGCGCAAATCGTGAGATTGTTTGCGACAGCTACCCCACTTCCTTGTGAGTATTCGAGCCCAGCTCTCGTTTGTGACAATCCTGATGCGGCAAGAAAGCGATGCGGGTTTCCAGACGAGGATGCTCAGCAACAGGACAGCAAGTACCTCTTTATACCACACATGCACCATGAGAGCGATGAGCAGGGCGAGAAGATCACGTCATTCTTTGTGCGTCGATCTGTATACTTGGCCTTTTTCGGTAAATCGGCGGATCTCGACATGGATAGCGGTCCTGATCTCTTCCAATCCCAGCCACGCGATGCTCAACGAACTAGACTATCAGCATCTCAAAGATCGGAGATGGATGGAATAGAGCGGTCTCGGCGGCAGAGGATGGAGCGTGAAGAACTAGAGAGGGCGGAAGCGGAGCAGCGGGAACGGCAGGAACGGGAGAGACAAAAACGGGAACAAGAGAGATTGGAGCAGGAGAGGCTGGAACAAGAAAGACTAGGGCGGGAGAGACTTGAGCGCGAGGAGCGGGAACGAGAGCAGCAAGCTCAAGAGAGGTTGGAGCGGGAGAGGCTGGAACTGGAACAAGAGCAAGAGAGACTGGAACAAGAGAAAGAGCAAGAGAGACTTGGGCAAGAGCGGCTAGAGCGCGAGGAGCGGGAACGGCGAGAACAAGAGCAGCAAGCTCAAGAGAAGCTGGAACGGCAGAGACTGGAGCGGGAGCAGTTGCAAGAGAGGCTGGCACAAAATCTACGAGAGCGAGAGCTATCAGAACAAGACAAACAGGAGCAAAAGAAGCGGGAACAACAGAAGCAGGAACAGGAGAAGCGAGAACAAGAGAAGCGAAAAAAGGAGGGGCAGCGACAAGCGACACGGGAACAAGAGAGGCGAGAAAAGGAGGCACGAGTACGAGAGAGGACACTCAAAGATTTCGAGCAAACTAAAAAGCGTCACACGCAAATTGATATGGAGAGCGTTGTCTCTGGTGCCGCCGGAAATCAAAGGGGTCTCCCTGCTGCGGGCCAAGAACGTCAACAAGTCCAGACAGATGATCGAGAACTGGTAGCAGCAGGCCCTAGCTCAGACACTGCTCGCAATCCACAGCCTCTAGTAAACGATCAAGTAAGCAAGCAACAGGAGGGGCTGGAGCAAGAGAGAATCGAACGGGAGAGGTTGGAGCAGGAGAGACTTGAGCAAGAAAGACAGAG
>MU119288.1:175096-198056 GCA_014904845.1 Acephala macrosclerotiorum
GAGAGGTTGGAGCAGGAGAGACTTGAGCAAGAAAGACAGAGACTGGAGCAGAAGAGGCTGGAGCAAGAAAGACAGAGGCTGGAGCAAGAAAAACAAAGGCTGGAGCAGGAGAGACTGGAGCTGGAGAGAATAAAAGAGAGATTAGAGCGGGAGGACTTGCAAGAAAGATTGGAACAAGCTTTACAAGCACAAGAAAACTTAGAACAAGAGAAGAGACATCAACAGATACAAGAGAAGCAAGAGCAAAAAGAGCAAGAGGAGGAGACGCGACGACAAGAGACTCGGGAACAAGACAGACGGGACCAAGAGAAGTCACTCAAAGATTCGAAGCGAACCAAAAAGCGTCACACACAAATTAATATGGAGAGCGTTGTCTCTAGTGCCACTAGAAATCAAATGAGTCTGTCTGCTGCCGGCCAAGCACAAGAACGGCGACGAGTCCAGACAGATGATCGATCGGATCAAGAACCGGTGGTGGCAGACCCCAGCTCAAGTGCTGCTCACAATCCGCAGACTCCGGTAAACGATCCAACCACCGGGCAACAGGAGAACCCAGAACAAGAGAAGTTTGATTAGAAAAAGTTGCACGAAGAGCTTGCACAAGAGCTACGAGAGCAAGAGAAATTGGAACAGGAGAAGGAGAAAGCAATGAGACGTAGAGAAAATCGACAGGAACAAGAGAGGCAGCGAGAAGAGAGGCGAGATCAAGTGAGGCAGGAAGAAGAGAGGACAGCCGAGTCAGAGGGAGATGTAGAGCTACCTCAAAAGCGTCCCACCACTGCGGCCGGTCGGGAACCGGAGGCAGCAGAAACTACTAGATCCAAGAGGCAACAGGTACGGTCATACTCTCTATCATTCATTTCAGCGAGCTTACTTCTACAGGTTCCAACTCCACTAGCTCAAGAGAACTCGGGCGTTATTCGAATCACGTTCAAAGTACGGGAACGAGGCGTGTGGAGAACCACTCAAAGTCTCCTTGTTGATTCCTCTGATCCGTCCAAGGTCGAGCGAATAGCGGTGAAGTACATGAGGAAGAAGGAACAGATAAGGTTGTATGATACTGACTTGAACATTCTGACCTTATTAATGTGTTTTCAAGCTGCGATCGCCAACGGAAGCAACATGCTGCTTTTGATTCCAGGGAGGGAGATCGACATCAACGAAGAGCTGGAGTCTTTTGTTTCTCAGTTGTTATCTGAAGTAAACTCGCAAAAGGAGGCTGGCAGCAAGTGAGGTCGTCGGTGATATCAGCGGCAGAGAAACACTTTTCAAGACCGGCAGGATACAAACAGTAAGACTTCATATCTGCTATTGAATAGATACTTAAAATAGGAAAGACTTAGAAAGATGGGACAAATGGCACAAATTAAAGGTATTTTTGAGATTGTTGGTTTTTAGTTTGATTTTCCTTGGAACTTGTTTTCAAATCAGTGCAATGTTTCCCCCGCAAAGTGATTAACTTTCCTCGCTCATCGCTTGTGACAAACGAGGCGAATTGATCTTTTTCATGGCATGCCCCTTCACATTGACATCGTGCGGAAGAAGATTGGTCGTGGGAAGGGCCTCTCAAACGTAATCGAAAGAACGAACTGTGCAAAACGAGATAGACTGGAACCGCGCATCATGGGGGGGAAAGCTGATTGCGAGAAGTCTATTCTTAGAATTGAGGGATCCAAATTCGGCGCCCATCCATGTGGGCTTAGAGGGGCCCGATCAGTCCCCTCACAGGTTCAAATTCGGCACCCATGCCTAGTTTCTAGTGTATTTGTTGGTCGTCAATACAAGAGAGTCCTCAAGGACAACCATCAATAATAGAGGGCACTGGAGTAGGTTCTGCATAAAATGGATGCTAAAATGACTAAACGCAATAACGAGGGCATTAAAAGGAAACGAAAGAATGAGAGCATAAACAAAAGAAAGGATACCTTGGTTAAAAAAGCCTACGAATTAAAGGAGTTCGATGGTGTTGACGTGGCTTTGATTATTTGCAAGCATGGTCGATATACTACGTACAGATCTAGGGACCATGCGTCGTGGCCGCCATCTATGGCAGAGATTGTGAGTAGTCGCTCGATTGATACTTGCGACTGGTGCTAATACTGATCTAGCAAATTACCTATCCTCCCCCGAAGAATATATTGCCACAAGACATGAAAAAGCACAGTTCTAAGAATAACAGGGAAATAGAATTACTTCAAAAGGATGAGAGGAATAAAAGAGTCATAAAAAATAGGACATCGGTAGTCTTGTAAGAGACTTGTCCCTAGCAATTCTCACCCAATAAGCTACACGTTTCTCATCAAAATGCAAAAATGCCCAACAAAAGAAAAGCCCAGTTTCCTCCTTGATCTCACGTGACGGAGTATAATGTACAGTTGCTGTCCCCTGATGCTCTTTTGAGAGGTATAGGGTCGAGGCTGCAAGTAGAGTAATTGAAGCCAAGGTGATTGCAACCAAGGGTTTTGTGGGTCAAGGGATTCGGAGACCGCTAAAGCTTACAAAGCATATGTGGCCGTGCAAACTTGATCACTGCCACATCCGCAAATCACGGAACGCACCTTTCCATCCTTCCTCGCTCCTTATGTTTACTACGTATGACCTCCCCGCTAGCTCTAAATTCAGAGCACCCACTTTACAAGTTATTTTCGCAGTCTCTCCTTCCCTTGTCTGCAGCATACTCCCCTCCACGTATTCCTCCTTCAATAGCCTGAAAGGGATGCTCTTTTAGCTGGGCCATATGTATGTATCCAAAGCCCTGGTATTGTGTGTACAGCGACATAGCTAGATTGGTCGTAAGCTCTATATCTGCAAACAGGACTATAGTGGTTGCTGATTCAAGACTTAGGCGCTGCAGATCCTTTTAACCATGGGTCTACCTTCAATTAAGCCTCCAGTACAAGTTCTTCTCCGCACTCGCCCAGACCAACTTACGAAGATCCATCCTTCTCTCGACCAGGCCGACACGAAATTGGTTGAAAAAGTCTGCGTAGAACTGCATATCACGAATACAACGAACGTTCGCCGTTTAATTACAAAGATCTGGGATGAGAAGAGGCAAGATCGAGTGGATATCATCTTCGACTATGATGTACCTACAAACGGCGAGAAGCAACCTAAGGTTGTAGCGTACGATGTCACAGCCGACGGCCCAGCTTTGACAATCACTCCACTTTTCCATCCGCACATAAGACCAAAAGTGAACACACAAGTGGAGGCGTAGAAATCGTTGAATACCTCACACGGCCTGCCTTTTCCTGGTCGAACGAATGTTCGAGAAAGCCGGCGTGGTCCAGGAAATGCTCCTCTAGTGAGTATGCCCAGGTCTAATATAATAAAAGGCTAATGTATTTTCTGAATTGTGCACCCACTGTATAGACTTCGTAGTGATGAACTTTTGAGTCTTGGTTGATGGACATAAGTTGAGATATCCTACGAAATAGTATGGCTTTAGCATAGAAATGGAGCTCTTTCGCTACAAGAGATTGTAAATTTGCTTTTCTCTTCGTGTTCTTTTACCATACTCCGTCCACCTAAACACTCAACCATCGCTTGCTGACGAACTTGATAGCGTTTGGACTAAACAACCGCAATAACCATCTTCCTTTATCGACTCATCAGCCCACTGAGTTCCATGTAGGCAGTGATAAAAATCAACAATATCTTCCCGGCACTTCGCAATAGCGTCCTGTATTGGACATGAACACTGAGTCCATTGGACGACTGTTATCGTGCACATGACGCTTCTTCTGCGTGAATTTGCCTCTACCAGTAAGCTGCCAGTTTTTAAAATACTCCAAATGTTAAACTTACAAACGAGCAGAATCGAAGTTATTCTCAAAGCAGGCCTCGCGGGTTTGTAGTCCAAATGCTAAGAGCGTCAGAAGTCAACAAATTTGATTCTTATCGTTAGTTATTTGCGAGTGGAGAGTACCTTAAAGAGCAAGCGCAAACTCCAAGACCTGTGATGAGCGTTTGAATGAGTGAGTCAAAGGTTATAACTACTCTGAGGCTCTTCACTTCCGCAATACCATCACCCTCTCCGGCTTACAGCGCGCCGGAAAAAAAAGGTATTGATACTTAATTAGATCTTAGCATATGCATAATACGGCTTTGAAAATGTCACTCGAACTGTTTGTTACGTTCTAGCGCAAGAAAATGTTGCTATAAGGGTCAATTAAGTGGACAATCGCTCAAATTGACATCAGATTTATGCCCTTACGCCCCATCTGAGTGATTCAAATAGGCCTAAAATTTTGGGGTTACATTGGACTTGCTTTGCTGGGCCGACATCGAGAGCTTGAGTCAGAGGTCTCTCCCTCGGAAGCCTCCGTCGCGCTCTTCATTGGTGAAAACTAAAAGGACCATATCTGACAGTATACTCGATTATCAAATCCTACCTTGCCACATCACTTTTGCAGAGTAGTAGCGCACACTACATAACAGAGAGCCTCAACTTCTCGCACGCCGAGTAGTCGAGCCGCCTTCGTATGTGATATGCAGCGTATCACGTGAAGCACGTTCCGAGCTAGTGACGCGGTGTTGAAGCTTCAGGCATTTCGCGATCTACTCCGCAGCAACCTCCCCACTTGATCAAGCTCTTCTGCGATCGCACTTCAACCTAATCAATCTTTTTCAAAAAGCATGATTTGCAACATAAAGCCTCAAGCTCTTCTCCCGATCAAAAGCTGAACGCGCATTTGCAGCAAACCCCTTCAATCAATTACCGCTGTACGACCTCAACTGTGATATGATCACAAAGCTTCAGCGCGCGTGTAGCATACAACTTCGGTAAGTCAAAAGTCTATCAATCGAAAGTATGTTAATATTGAATCGCAGATTAATACCGAGTCTTACCCTCCCCCGAATATCCACGATGCCTTTCACAGCCTTCCATTCCACACAGGCCCAGGGACGCATATTCTGGTTGGTAGTTCACCTCAAAAAACCCTCCTCAGCTCTCGCTCCTAGCGATACGATGCTCTCGCGTGTCAAGGCCTCTGCCAACGATCCTGATATCTTCGTCGATCTCCACACCCCCGGTATTGATGTCACACTAGTCGCTGGAAAAGTCTTGAAGGTCACGGTCGAAAATTTGACATTCAAGTTGGATTGTACGCGCAAGGTCAAGTTGATAGAAGATCTGGCCATGCGATTCCAGCTCAAGGTCAATATATCAGAGGAGAACAAGTGGGAGTTTATAGTTGACGTTACAGTTGGGAAGGATGAGGTATGTGATATATGGCTAGGTTTTTAATTAATAAATGTTAACACGGAGTTAGAATGACAGCTTGGCTGTGCGCCAAGTCATGGATCTGATCTGTGAAAGAGTCGACGCCATCGAGATGAGTTATGCCAATCCGAGAGCAAGAGAGCGCCAAGAAAGCCACGAAGAGCTCAAGTTCCTCGCTGTATTACCAGCATGGATGGATCATTACAAGGTCACCTGTAGGACGCTTGCGCAAGAACGAGCGATTAATACCTGGTGTGATCTTTGTAAGCAAGGCAACAATTCAAGAAACAAGGCCTTTAATGGTTGGACTATTCCACTGCCTCTCTCAAATACGGATTGTGATATTCTTCGGGCTGGTCTGTTAAGTGGTGAGATCCAGATTGCAGAGAAAGGAACCTCGGAGGAGATCAGCGAGCGGAGAGAGAGGAGAGTCAGGGCTATGGATCAGTTGACACAAAGTTTGGCAGAGGATCGTGGATAGCGGTGGCGCATCGAGGCAAGGAAGTTCGCATGGGTTTTCAAGTGTATAATACCTTTTCGCTCAATCACTTCAATCATTCTGCCTGAATGAGTAGAGGCAACTCTTTACTCTGTGAGCGGTCGACAGAAGCTCTTGTCTGTGCATTCTCCCTCGTAACGTCGTTATAGCGCGCAGTCGATCGCCTTCGCCAATGTCAGATCGCGAGCAGCCGGTCGGACCAGTTCGGACCGGCCATCATTACCAGAATGTTCACGTCAGCCTAGGTGCGAAAGCTAATGTTGGACGAGGCAAGCGAGCCGAGTCCTTCAAGCGCAGCTCGATAGCTTTGTGGAGAGCGACTTCCGGGCTAGACTACAGATCTAGACTTTGACAATGCTAGGTCTAAGATTATTGGAGAAGGCTTGGAGAAGGGCATTCGGGTGCAGGAAAAATTGGTGACTGCCATATTGCAACCTTGACAGCTTCACAGCCATGATAATTGATAGCGCAATACACAGTTAAGCTTTGAGAGCTCAGAGCCTGGAATTTGGCTCTAAGCTCAGTTTCAATGTCAAAGTTTGCAACGTAGACACATATTATCAGTTCATCAGTAAACTATGTCACCTACGGACACAAGCCAAAGACCCAAGCATTGAAATGCAGTATAATCGTACCTCAAAACCGCTCCCTTATTGATCCTCTTCTGCGGCGTTTGTCTCGAATGCAGTGACCTCTGAACTTAACAATCAACATCAACGACGCCAAGCTTGCCGAATCAAAATCCGGCTTGCCGTAACGGGATATTCCATTCCATTTGGTAGGTATCTGTCTTCTGGGCGCGGATCTTTCGACTTTATAAGACCAAGCTCACCGGAATTCAACCTTCCAACAGAGAGCTGCTTCTTCTTCTGGTGTTTCTTTTGGCTTTGATCGGAATCTGTTTCGCTGCCTGTTGATTCGCTGGAAGTGCTATCGCTTGGAGGCGGGGTTGGTGGCCGCTCGCGGATTCCTCTACGGCGAGTTTTGACTCCTTGATTGCCCCCACCATCCTGCTGAGATGAGCCAGCCGTATCCTCCCTAGCTTCAGACGTATGCGATTGCGGCAATGAGACTGGCCGTGAACCGGGTTGGTCAGACTCAACCGCCGCCCCTTGAATAGGGTCTGCAGGATAGACCTGTTGCTCAGTCTGCTGCTCAATCTGCTGCTCAGCTTGTTGCTCTTGAGCATATGCGAGGGGTCCATCGTCGACGTTACCCGTGTGCTGGACGAGGCTTGAGCTGCTTGAAGAGAGTGTTTCCACCCTAGAGCTTGGATTCCTCTGAATAGAAGTTGCTGGTATAGCCGTTGAGCTTCGACCTAGAGTTGGATTATTACCTTCTGTCTTTCGTCATTAAACAGGAAGCCCTTCCTTACCAAGGCGTGGGGGATGGCCTGTGCTTCCGCGATGTGTACTTGCTAGTCGGCCACAAACGCCACATTCGAAGTTGCCTGTGGCATGTACCGTGTGCTGCAAGCTTGCAAAGGTATGTCGTTGGTAACTGCTTGCCCCATAAACCGGCGGTTCATTATATGTTGATCTGGTCGACATTATCTTTAGCCTCGTTAGTACTGTGATAAGGAGTGTTTGATTCAAACTGACCAAAATATCAAGAATAAAACAGCTTGAAATATGGGACCTGGGAACAACGAAATATGTAGAGAAAGGCTGCAAATGCCTCGAGGACCTTGGCGAGAGGATGATGGATCATATAAGGTATGGGGCCTTATTCAGACCAGAAATTCAGTGCAAAGCCGGGCGAACATCACGCGATAAAGAAAATAGGCTGTTGGTGTGTGGGGATATTTTTCTATGGGCTCAGGCACGGCGAAGCAAGATGTGTCAGATGTAGCAGTTTGAAGGTTGGTGGTGGGTTGGCAGATCGAATTAATGGTTTGTTCTGGCAAACCAAGTTCTGCAACATCGAGCAATTCAGGGAAAGGTCGAATAAGCTATCCAATTATATATACGTTTGAGCTGTGTGGTTGAGCTTTTGCTTCTAAGGGGAATCTATTGGTTGGCAATGGTTGCCTCGCTGGTTGTAGTATATGATTGCATATCTGAGCAGCAGGGCTATGAGCAACCCCTTAAAATATATGTGAGTCTGAAGCTTGATAAAAGTGTAGTGTTCTAAAAAAAATGCAGTCAACTTTAATCTATTCTTGAAGCTGGATCTTGTCCCAATCAAGGTTGAAGAGGCTGACGTGCTTTTCCGCTCGCATCCAAGCCTTGTCTCTTAGACCCCAGGCTTGATATTCGACATTATCTATCTTTGTTCTTCCCGCCTAGTAATATTTTTTTTTTTTTTTTTTTCCCTCCAAGCGCAGTTACCCTTTTTTTTCTTTTTTTCCGACGCGCAACAAAAATTGCCATTATTATCTGGTCTCATGTGACACTTACCTGATCAGTTGTTTCGTCTGAAAGTGCGATAAGCCTCTGAAGAACCACGGTCTCGGATTACTGAATTCGAATAGAGAGAAGGTTTTGATGCATATTGGAAAATTCTGGACTAAATGCTCCTAAGAGTGTCGAGGAAAGATTATGTGTCGAAAGCAATGGAACACGCTTTGGGAGATGTCACTAGGGAAAGCTCCATATGATTGATTATTTTAGCGATGTGCAACAGCGACCGTCAGCGTGCTGCCTCAGGTAGCCTCGAACGTATTGTGGAGACTAGCCTCATCAAGATTATCCGTTTTTGTTCTTCCAAGCTGACAAATACAAAAATGACGATCAATATTTACAAACTTTTCTGTTTCTCTATTAACATTCGTACGAAGGCCAAAAAGGATACTAGTTTTGAAAATGAGATGCTAGAAGTAAAATATTCCCAGAAAGAAACTCCAATAATAAAAGGTTTCGATGGATTGAAAGAACATTATCAGCTTTATTTTCAATCTTTAAAAATCATCCCCTCAATTGATCATAGTCGCCAATCCCCTAAGAAAGTTTACTCTAATTAGCAAGGTTCACAAGCTTGTAGAATTTGGATATAAATAATAATTCAAGACGGCTCAAATCTCTTTAATGTGAATCCATCCCCAAGTTTGAAGCAGGAAGATATTACGTCATAGCCACGTGATACCCACTTCTGAGCCGTTTTTGGTTGCACATCGCACATATCCAACAATTGCAAAGCGGCGTCCTCTCTTTCAAACCATTGGCAGGCAAGCGACGCGTTCCGTGGCTGACGTGTGCTTGACAGAACGGTCTTTGGCTCGCCTTAGAACGTTCTAGAAGCTAAGATTTTGCAACCTAAGGCACAATTTCAATCACCGAGGTAAGTAATTCTGCACTTCAACTGCACTTCGATCCATTAGACATATGAACAATTAATGACAACCTTATCTAACAAGGAGCGTACAGACACATGGACATAAAAAAACCCAGAACTAAAGCTCATATATACGATCCAATCCGACCCTCTAAATTCGTTCATTCTTGAAGGGCGGCATGGATTCGGACGCCTCGGGACGCTAGAAATAACCATTCATAGCTTCTGTCGACCCCGCGCCGTTGACATCGCGTTCGAAGTCCTCGCCTGCCTCAATTGCGTATTCCAGATGAGACATAGTCACCTGAGCTCCCTCCTGAAGAGCTAAGGCCTGGGCCGTGGAGGTGAGATTTTTAATCTGGAGTGGCACGAAGATGAGCATTCTATTCCTGAGTACGTGTAATAAGACGACCTTACCTCGCGGCCATTCAACTGCTTCTCCACCAGAGATTCAAGACTGCTGCGACTATACACTGGCGGGCCTTGAGGTGTCGCAGCCTTTCCCAGGAAGTAGTCCCATACCCCTCTTCTCTGGTCGAGGCTCAAATTATCAAACTTGATCTTGAAGTGTATCCTGCTTGCAATGGCAGGATCAATCTGTTTTACTCGGTTGGTTGTGAAGAACATGATCCCTTGGTAATACTCCAAGGTTCGCAAGAACACACAGACAAGGGCATTTCGGTTGATATCGCCGATTGAACGTTGCTCGAGGAAAACATCGGCCTCGTCTAGAAGGAGGAGCGCATTCCATTTCGAAGCACGCTCGAAGATGAGAGGAAGTCGTTGTTCGAGTTCTTCAGCGGTCTTACCTAGCTCGCCAGCGGAGACCTGCAGCGTTGTGAGAAGGGAGATTGTCAATCAATGCATAAAGACATACCGCGTAGAGTGGCATTTGAAAATACTCGGACAAGACTTCGGCAGTCAAGGTCTTGCCTACACCTGGTGGCCCGCTAATGTGCATGTTAGCATTATCAGACTTTAACGGAGATCGATCGTCGTACTGCAAGAGCACGTTGAACCCCAGCCCTTTCCCTGCGATGAAGTCGTCAAAGGAAAAGGAATTGCTGGACGCCCGCTTCATATGAGCTTCGAGAAGAGCCTGGATAGCACGCTTTTTCTTTTGGGGGATCTGAAGGTGAGTGAGTGCCGCAGGCTGCCATTCGATGTCTCTAACATCATCGACCGCAAACTCAGCTACATTAAACGCATTAGCTACGCGGGACTTTTGAGTAATGTGCCGGGGAAGAAAAGGCACTCACCCCACAGTTTGATACCAAGGCTGAATCCAAGCACAGTTGGACTGCAGATAAGGAGGTCGTCTCCCTTCACGTCTGATGGTTCCATTCCGTTGCTCTTGACTGAGTCAGATGACTTCGGAGAATCATCGTCCCCTCCTAAAATAAGCCAGCCAAGGTCCGACGAACTCTTCTTGTTGTGCTCATCGATACTTGGTCTGGCGTAGTTCGGGTTGGCCTCTCGGAAGTAAGCCGCGTCGACCATGATCCGGCTGTTTACAAATAGCTTGACGGGATGGTTCTTCTTCATATAGAAGGCCATTCCTTGGTACTGGCAATGGTGGACATTTATGAGCTTGAGAAATTTTCGACCGCATTTGTCTAGATAAGCTCTCGTCTCCTTTTCTTTCTGGTGGTATGGGAGAGGAAAGACTCCAAGGGAGTTGATCCTCTTTGTCCCACGGAATTTCTCAATCCCAAGCGCAGTCGAGACTTCGCCAAACACTTTCCCATCAGAGTCTAAGTAGTGACACCCCACATGAAAGTATTCTACCCCGTTCATTTGCTTTTTCTCCTCGCCAAAATCATACTTGACACATCTTGGCTTGTCAGTGCCGACACAAGTGGTGTATACGATCGCGTTCGGCTTGAAGAGGGCCCACAGAAGGTCATATGTGATCTCACACTTCTCAAGAAGCGCACTGAGGCGTTCGGTGGTGGATTGGTAGGTTTTCTTGATGAAATCGAGCAACAAATCAAGATGCCGAATCGTCGAGTCGTCAAGGGCAGCGTGGTTGCTTCGATACGCCTCGAGATCGGGGAGGTAGTGGAAGAGCAGGTTTTGTTCGACCTGGACGTAGTTAGCAATTAACGTGAGTCCGGTTTCTGACGGGAAAGTTAAGGGTAGTTGTACCGAAGGCTTCTCCTCCCGCAGACAGATGCCCTTGACGTCTTGCAAGACCGACCTGAGGACGTCTCGCAAGCCCTCAGATTTGAGATCAATGTAGTGTGTCCGTTTTTCAGTCTTCTTATCTGCCTTGCTGTCAAGATAGAGACTGAGGCCGAGGCTAGGATACTCACTAATCCGCGTGCGAACCACAAAGATATACTGGTCAAGTTCATTCTCTTCGTCAGGTGGCGTGATTGATTCCACGACCTTATACTTATACGCCTTCGCGTCCCAGCTGTATAAACGGTATTAGCCTTATCAAGGTTGGACTTGCATACTGCGGAAGACAAACACTTCATTGACGGTTTTGAACTCAAGCTTTGAAGCTCGAGCAGGCCGTTCCTCGGATTTAACTTTGTCTGCAGCGGCAGGCGGAGGAGGAGGAGGTCCTTCCTTGGCACCGAGAGACTTGAGAATATCCAAGAACTGTTGGACATGCTCAGGAGTTACAATCTGTGGTGATGGTTGATTTGTCGGAAACGTTGGCGAACAGTAGGTTGAAGTCGCCTCTGAAGCATCCTCAGGAGGCGTATGAGAGCAGGTGCACTTCGTGGCATGAGCAGAGGCCATCTGCATGTCCTTGACGGCTTGGACCAACTCTTGGGCATCGCTTATGGTGTCAAAGCACTTGGATGGTGAGAGATTCGGGCTGCTCGGTGGGGTGGTTGGCTGTGCCAAGGCCAAGTGAGTTTGAACCATCTCCGTTGGGACTTCCGTCGCTGAAGATTCCTCATCCCACCTAAATGGATCGTTAGCAAAGTTTGATTTACACTCCGTTTGAGGCATACCAACTTGGAATCTCGTGCTATCTCAGGCTGAGCATCTTCAGGCTTGGCATCTTCAGGCTTGGCATCTTCAGGCTTGGCATCTTCGGATATTGACCGCTTCGATTTTGTTCTAATGGACTTCGAGACGAGTTGCTCCACATTATCAATGGCTTTCTTAGGCGATTTCCTGTGCACCAGAAGAAACGATAAAATTCCAGCTGGGCTGAATTTCAGCTCCGGTACCCTGGCAGCAAACTCTTTTGCCCACCGCTCAACTCTCTGGACCTCTTCCCTCTGGTTCCCTACAGCTTCATGGACATCTGATAGAGCATTCCTTGGGACAGGAGCGTCGCCTTTCATGGGCTTAAAGATGGCACAGAAGAGGTCAACCGTCATTTGATTATCAGCGAGCCCGAGCTCGATCTTCTTATCCACACGGCCGGGTCGTATAAGTGCTTCGTCGAGGCGTGTGATGTGATTGGTAGTCATGATCAGGATCCGGCCTTCTTGCGACCCTACACCATCGATGACATTTAAGAGGGCAGATAGGGACACCTTTCCAGATTTGCTCTCCTGAGATGGAGAGCCAGTCGCGATCTGGCGAGAGTCCTTTGTTTCAGCGTCGGATCGCTTCGAACTGACGGCGTCAATGTCTTCCAAAAGAATAACGCAGCGACTTGGAAGCTTGGCGAATAGGCTCTTCAGGCTGGCTTCGTTGATGTCAGAAAGGCTAAGGGTGTAGATATCCAAACCAAAATGACCAGCGACGGACAAGCTCAAACTCGATTTTCCAGTTCCAGGGGATCCGTACAGCAGATAACCTCGTCGGTAGGGAATGCCACGGTCGGAATACCATTGTTGGGATGTTGGGTCGAGGAAGTGCTCAATATCTTCTAGCAGCTCCGTTTTCCTACTCTCATCCAGAACAATTGTTGAGATGCGTCTTATATTCGACACTGCAGACCTTATCCAGGCACCATCTTGGTGCTCATAGAGAGAGGTTTTATCCCGAACAAGCTTTGCATACTCAGCGCAGCACTCAGAAAGCAGTTCCTTGAGAATTTGCGGAGACCTGCCAAAGCAGGAAATGGAGACCTCTTCTCGACTGCTGAATTCTCCAGCTCGATATTCACGCCGGAACACGAGCAGACGGCCCTTATACCACATGAAAAAGCGTCCATTCCAAGGGGTGTAATATAGAGTCTTTTTGTTCGAATCTCTGCCATTTGAACCATCATTTCTCGAGCGGTTTAATGAAGAGGCCAACTCGGTGGTGACGAGGGAGGAGCGAGCGTTCTGGGCGAAGCTCTGAGAAGAAATCCACAACATGAGTATATCATATGCATCCTCCCGATATCGAAGATGAACAGTTGAAGCTACTTATTGTCAGAAAGTGGGTTCTCTTATTCGGATAAAGGGAGTTCCTACTGCAATATATCTCAAGCAATCCTAACAAGGACTTGCAAATGCGTCCGCAAGCGAACACAAACAACCCAAAGAAACAGAGCAGAGGAGCATAGACGCTCAGGTCAATGGTAAGATACCATTGGATAGCGGTAGACATGCGCGTGAAGCCTGGGAACAAGAAGTCCAGGATCGAGGCTTGAGCGTCCGAGAGTGGTTGAATTGGTAGGGAAATATTCTCAATGTATCCTGCCATTGTCTTGTTCTGTGAAATGGCAGCAGGATTCAGATGGAATATAGATTGCTTCACATACGTGACAAACAAGATATATACTGAGCAAGAAGGTTTGAAAAGATGACTGGAAGAGCTGGATGCTGAGAATACAGAGGGCGATGATGATGGAAAACTTCAGAGTAGTTCCACCCTTATATATCCGTCTGTGTCAACATCCAGACATGAAAGAAGCCGATCACCCTTGGATGCACTTGTAGCCCGCGGTTGCAGCATGATGTGCTGGCGCCTTGGATAATCAAGATGGCTTCGCCGATTCTCCATACAGCAATGTGGGGGAAGCAAGACATTGATGCAGAGCATTGATAGTGGTCGGACCGTGGATATAGTTAGAGGCAGTTCTCCAAAAATGGAACATCTCCATTGAGTTAAGGCAATGTTGCGAGACATCGGCGCTTGTATGCAAGATTCTCATCCCCGAGGCAGCTAGCAGCCCATGCAGTAATATGGGGAAGCAACACAATGAAGTGGAGCAAGACAGATGCCTTGGATCGAAAAAGACATGCTTGGACGTCAATGTGCAGTAATATTTCAGGAATGATATCTGCGACCTCCCTAGATGGCTCCGAAGTAAAATGAGATACCTCAGCTCCAGCGAAACGTGGATCGTCGACTGGAGCCGGAAGCGCACTAGAAAAACGCCCCATACTCCGAAAATAATATATCTGCATGCCGTATTGTCTTTGTCGAATGTCAAACATCCTATTGTCTTCGCGTATGCTGTCTAAGGGGACCTTCTGACATTAAAGATAAGCGAGATGGGATGGAATGGAATGCAATGCAATGCAACGAAATATGATGGAAATACTACACACTAACCCGTTAAAGCAGGGTGACACCTACCTAGTCGATCCACAAGTGTCGTATCAAGGCTATCTGATGCCAACCAGGTGATCGGAGTGGTTCATTTCCTCACAAACCTCGCGCCGCAGCTGCGTTTGTATTTGTGGGTCTTGAATCATGACATTGTTTCTTCTCCAACGTGGGATTGAGTTCGATGTATAAGAAGAAGCTGCAGAACAAGGCAACCTGCATGCGCCCTCTTCATCTCCCATTGCTCACCGCTGCTGCACTGTGTTCGCCTCACTTCCTCTCATGCACAAAGGCGACTCATCTGCCTTACTGGATCCAGCTCCCCTCAGCCTCCTTCATTGGTCGCCCTCGTCATTCACTCCCCTCAATATTTATGCCTGCCTCGCATCTATCTGTTATTTGTTCCTCATTTGCTGTGTGTATCACTACAATCAAGTTCGCCGTACCGGCATGGCGGCTCTATTATGAATACACTCGCAAGCCTAAGCCTAAGCCCGTTCCTGAGCTTACAATAAGGCTAGATACGGGCATGTCGGCCATCTTCGTCATCCTCAGCTGGTTGCTCTTGGCATTTTCACTCACTAGGCTAGAGAATGGTCTACAAATTGTTCTTTCGTTGGCCGAGGGTTCAACGATCGTTTACCAGGTTGGTTGCCTTATCCTTCTTAGAAACTTCTGCTAACCTTTTCCGAGGTTGGACTTCTGTGGCTATATCGTCCCAATCATCCGCGGGCTCTGTGGGCTCTGTTGATATGTTTCATTGTGGCTCCAATTATCACAGTAATACCCTTAATTATTGTTGGCCATATTAAGGCTTCAAAGATTATACTGCTTTCATTCTTTTTGGCAGAATACTTTGGAATATTTATTATATATTTGGTTCCAATTTGGTTTGAAGACCTTCTTACTTCTAAGAGTCTTTTCTTGTGGAACATGGGGCTTTGTTGTGTGGCCTGGGTTGGTGCTCTTGGCTCTCTAGTTGGCTACTTGGAGGGGAAACTTGACTTTATTACGTTCTTATGGGTGAGTAGTAAGATCAAATTAAGTTGTAAGGGGAAATTTTTCTAATATGATGCACAGATAGATAATGCAACGGCTCTAGTATGGGTTGTGTGGATACTGTGGAGGAACTGGACGTCATTGCAACGAGTTCGATCGCAGAAAGGCTCGAATGAAGAACTTGGTGTTCGATTACAGGATGATTCACCAAGACAGGACTCCACAACTCAACTGGTTGCGCCTTCAGCTGTACATTATGTATGATTCAAATAGGAAAGGTTGATTGATGTTCACTGTAGTAGCACAAATATATTTCGTATATAAACGCATCCCAGTTATAAGGCCTCGACCAGGCCGATACGCTTGCTGCAGGCATGGACGGACTGATCAATACTAACCAAAAGAGTCTCCTTGCCAGGAACGCTTCAAACTTATTGTTCGGAGTATACGGACACGTAGAATGTTGAATAACTATACGCATAATTCTCCTTACGGACTGGTATTACTGATTTTGTGTCCCCAAGCCTTTCACCCGTAGGAGACTGTCTTCTAGTCTTCTTCCCACAAATCCTCTCAACCCCGGTATTTCTTCCTGCGGCGGATGCACCTGTCATAACACACTCGCTTTTGTCTTTCCTGCATGGACACGAATACCCCTCACTTTCGTCTTTCCTATCACCCTGACTTTCGCCCTGACTTTCGCCTTCCTGCACGCCGGCCTTATCATGATAAGTTACACGGCTGGGTCAATGGAAAGTCTGAAAGATAAAGCGACATCTTCCCCTCTGGGTCTTCTCCAAGCCAGACCTACTCAAATCTGCCTTGCATCTCAAAACTTCAAACCTTACGGTATCCCTCTCTTTACGCGCCACGAACCACTATAACATGGCTCCCTCTAAAAACGACGTCTACATGTATGAGGTAGGTACCTGTATAATAGAGGGCTATAAAAAAGGAAACATTTTAACATCAGCTCAGAGACTCGAAGCAGAACACTACGGCCAGCCACCACCACCAAGCTACAAGCTCGAATATTGCCCGCCAACTACCCAGCCACAGCCAGTCGCCCAGAGATGTTTCTGTAATCCAAATAAGTGCTAGTACTATTTCGATGTTTCCTTAGAAGCTTGGTGGATTGTCTGGGCCTGAGGGGATGTCGTGCTACACGGGTATTTGAGATAGCGTTGGAGGCGTTGGATGCGGGGAAGTCACATAAGGAGGTATCCGTAGTAATAATATAATTCTTTACCTTTGGCATTGCAAACGCTTTGGTCGAATAAGACAGGAGGTCCCTTCCGGAAATCGAGATACACTTAAAGGCCCAAAAGTAATAATCAGGATAATTGTTCTCGTGAGGCAATAGAAGACGAATGATGCCAACTCTCTGACCAATACTCCTTCCTTCATCGTCCACGGTCCCGTCTCATCCCCATCATCAAAAGGCTGCTCGCCCTCCTTTCTCTTAGCCTACTTATTTTTGGTTCTGACAAATTCATGGAGAGGACGGCCCAATAATCCATGTTCAGAAGAGTGGTGAGGAGGTGATGGATGGTATCTGGGTTTAGCCGGCATTGTTGGCAGAAGGGTGTGACTATGGGAATATATGAGAAAGATTTTTTTTGGCTGGACTTCATGGATTCTTACAATGGCTTGGAGGAGAGAAGACGCAAGGGGATTTCTGAGCTACGTCCTAGACGTGGAAGCTTTCATTGGTATTAGAGCCGATTTGCTGGTCCGGTTTCACGTGACTGGGTTATTCAGCCTCACAATTCAACGTCATCGTGGGTTGGATGACGAGTCTTTCAAGATTGCTAGATAAAGTGGTGAAACTAAATTTGCAAACACTTTTTTTGATTTGTATTTAAAAGGTTGCAATCAAAAATGGCTTTTAGTAAATGTTATGTGATCAAAAGCTTGAAATTATCCAAGCCAGACTCCACCGCCCTATTTATCTGAACTTTTTTAAAGAATTGTTGTCTCGGCGGTCTTAATCACGTGATAGTGAGCGGCAAGTCGGTCAATCTTATTAGCGTCATCTGCGGAACCCGTGACAGACGGATGACGTGTCAAGATAGGGTTTTTCGTCTACTCATTCCATTCCATTCCATTCCATCTCGCCATCTTCTATTTCACTCCATTGCATTCAGCCAGCCTCGAAATCAGATTCGTCTGCCTCCGCACGAACCATGTCTGATGCCATTTCGGATTGCCTCTCAGTGTCGAGTCCAGAGCAGGATACCACGAAGTCTCAGCTCCTAAGCCTAAAGGAAAAGATTGACGAAATCGTTCAAGAATACAACAAAGCTGGTATTCCAGAGATTCCAAAGAAGTTACGCAAGGACCTCAAGGATCGTTTGACATCGACATGGGTTTTAAGTGCCAGGCGAGTCCCCTCCACCCAATGGCGAAACCAAAGAGCCCAGGATGTGTACCTCCAAGTTCTGAACGCATGCCCACATTTATATATCGCTTTCATATCTGTCATTGCACCAACGGCCTGCTTCCAACCTAATCTCGGGAGAATCGTTGCCGAATTGCTACAGCTTAATAAAGAGACACCAGTACGACTAAAACTGAATTCAGAGGCGAAGGAGTTCTTCACGTCGATAGCAGTGGCTGGTGCATTTACAGAGGACCCACGTTATATTAATTTAATATGCTCGCTATTCCCTGAAGGTGTGGAAATCCTTCTTTATAATTCCTCCCCCCCTTCCTTCTTTTTTTAACCTTTTCAAGTAAGACTAAGTTGACATTGGCAGATCGACGGCCCCAGAAGACTGACAGGCTGCCAGAGCCCCCTTCGCCGACAGAGACTCCAGACCCTAGTATGAGCCACATTTAAACTTCTGCCTATAACCTACATAAAAAAGAAGGCTGCTAATCGATTTCTAGACCATTCACACTCGTCTGTATATGGCTCGTCCGACACAGGTCAAACTTCCCCCAAGATAAGTCAACACAGCGTTGCCCAATACACTGACAGCTTTGGGTCCGAACGTTCTGTGGCAGTCCAATCTCTTGCGTTATGGGTGCAGCAAGGCTCGACCATATCCACAGCTCAACCGGCGTTTCACACGGCACCTGCTCTACTGGAGAACGTCCAAGATATTAGTGCTGTCGTTCAAGCTGTCTCTAAACAATACAAAGCCCTCGACTTCCAGCAACGGGCAGTAACTACATTTGGTATGCTGATTCTTCTTCTGTCGATTTATACTGATCTCTTGCAGAGGGTGCAATTTATTTTGCGGCAGAAAGCATTCCAGGGTCAAAGGAGCGAGAAGCTTGGATCTCCTCGTGTCTCAATCACCTGCGTTTGTTAAAGCGGCTCATCAGCATCAATGAGAGCAACAGAAGTGGTCGGAAACGCAAACGCGAAGCTAGCCAGGAGGGCGCCTCAGACGGGCGTAATGGGGTGATCCGGGCAAGATCTGTCGAGACCACTGTAGCCCCGGCAGCTGCTAATCTTCAGGCGGGAAACGCATCGAGTCTTGATCCATCCCTTTCCCAAACATCAATTGGACTCATACATGACCAAGGAGGAGCGAGTGGGGAGCCTAGTCCGGAGGATGCTAACTTCAGCGTGGTGCCTCAGGCGCAAGCTACCCGTCAGGTTGAAGCAAGTGAAACGAACATAGCGATTATGGCAGATGTAGACAAGTTGGAGACGACCCTGGGAGGCTACCTTTTCAAAGGTATAAATGCGAGCCGTATGAGAAAGGGAGAGAAGGATGGGGGAATGATGACACTTACCGACACTGTGCGTTTACATGTTGCTTATCAAGAAGGGGAGGATTTCAAGTTGGAGGTCTGGCTCTGTTCGTCGATCGGGAAAGCCATTTCGCAAGCAAAGATGAGATCGATTGAAGACTTGAGGAGCATGCTTGGTGATTATCTCTTCGAGGCTATGGATGCTAGCAATTGGAGAAAGGAAGAGAAGAGGAAGGAAGGGGAGAGGAAGGAAGAGAAGAGGGAGGGAATGTCAGAATGTACTGGAGCCGTCGATGTATCTTTTCCGAACGGCAATGATGGTAGCGATTGCAAGGTGGAAGTGATGTTGAATTTCGGGACTGGTACAGGTGTATTGGCAGAAATATATCCTCGTGTTGGTTGAACTTTATCCTAGCTTTTTCGCACTAATTTGAAATTTGTATTCATCACAAGTACACTCCGCCCTGCAGGAAGAAGCACATCCTCTTTGTCCGCATCTGTCCCGTAAAAGGAAAGTTCTCTTACACCTACACCTATGCGACCAGATCCAGCCTTCCATGCCATATATCTATCGTAATCAACTGCTTTGAAAGTATGATATCCGATGGGTTCGTAGTCCCCGTCGTCAGTTTGTTCGGCCTGCGTTTTTCGCATTAGAATTGGTAAGGATTTGGATAGGGTCGAAGCCGACTATACCTCAGGCATTAGAGTGGTGCAGCTGGGTTCAAGATCCAACGTTGTTTGTACTGGGTTTCAAAACCATTCTTCTTTGGCCGCTACACAGATCAGCGATGCTGGCAAGCATGTAAAAAGGAATGCGCACCACTCTGTTGACCCCCACTGAAATGGAGTCGATAGAAGGGTCAAAGGTCAAATGCTAGCGCGTTTGTTGGAGGCTCGAGGCAGGGACGTTCGATTCGAGTTTGGACGTTCTATGTGTAATGCTCGATCTTGACACCAGAGGTGAGACGATGACTGCGAAATGCGTTAGTGTGTGATGCTTGTCACCAGGTCGAGAAGAATGCGAGAATGAGGGAGATTATCGCTCATACAATCTCACGGTGTTATGAGGGATGAAGCGGCTTGTCCTGTATTCACCACAGAGACGTAAAAGATTGCCTATTTTGCGTAAAAACAGGTAATGACCAGTCTTGAAAGTCGGAGGCGGGTCCTGCGCCTTGATAGATACACGAAGCTCGATGGGTGAGATAATGTAGGATAACGAGGCGCCGAGAGAGAAAAGAATCTGATGTCGTCAGACATGTGCAGCGGGAATTTTTTGTAATGGCACAGATTTGGTGGGGTTCGACTTGTCCATGTGATTGACTCAGCAATCCGATAGTGACCGAGAAGACCCCTGTGCAATCAGGCTTCAATGCCTTTTAGGTTGCAAAAGGTGGACCAAGCTGGAAAAAAACATCACAAAAAGCGCGAACCAATTTTTTTTTTTTGGAAAACACACCCCAAAGCATTAGGCAGTCAGAACTTGCCCCGTAAGCCTTGATCTACCCTCGCAGGTGATCTAGTCCAATGTAGCGCCAGTTCTGACCAACCTGAAGGGACACCTGTCACTTCCACAAGCAAGTACCACAACCATCACGACTACGTTCACGGAAATCCTGTACACCCCCCTTCACACGGAAGACTGTGCACTCATCAGTACAATCGCCACTACTACACAGCATATCCCACAGTACATTTCATTGTGGACCGAGAAGCCTCTATCAATAACACGAAGCCCGCAAAAAGCTCTAGCCAGTGACAACGTCCAAACCATTCGAGCTCGAGCGACATATCACCATACACAGAACGCGAAGAGGAAGTCGCTCCACCTCTCAACATCAGGCTAAAAAGTGCTGCCCTCACATTACTCGATCAGTCCCCCACGATTAAGTCGATGCGATTCGATCCGGTGCACAGAGAGTCTGTCACAGCACACAGAGCAGAAGCTAAGATGCGTCTCTCCCCGCCTCTCTTAGCATCACCACAGGCTACAAGCGCTTTGCCCACCCCCCTTCGATAGAGTGGCTGTAGCTCCAAATATCGAAATGGAATCACCACACACAGAACGAGTTAAGGCATGTCCTGGCATGCCCCAACAACCTAGACTTGCGGATATTTGGTCTATATACGCAATTTCACCTGATGACACTACGATGTTGGTTTGGACGGAGTCAAAGACTGAGTTTTCAGGGGTGGCAGGAAGTTGAAAGGAGGAAGGACGGGTATTAGGGTACATTAACTCAAGATGGACAGCAGCAGCAGCTGCCAATGAGCTATACACAAGGAAAGGACGCAAGCAAGGCATTTTCTTGATACGGATATGTACATAGACGTAAATAGAGGCCAGACCATGGGCAGTAAAGAGGGTCGCTGGCTATGTGAAAAGGGGCACGATGGCAAAAGTTCCCTTTCCGGCATAGCTGCAGATTTAGCGGCTGGATCTGAGGATGAATAAACGAACGAACGGCGGACTAAGCTTCGAAGCTTCAAAAAATCACAAAGCACGAGACCTACATTTTGAAATTCCGCAATACCAACCACACCCATCGAGCTGTCCTCCTTCTGGTCATTCGTAGCCTGATCCTTTGTGCATCGCCCCGGTGCGACACAGTGTCATAGCATTAACGTAGCCCCAAGCGACAGCATGGCCATCCAACCCCTCAATGCCAGCCTCGTTTGAAACGTTCGTATCAACCTTGGATGGTGTCTGATCTCTTACTTGCAATTCGAGAGGTTATTCGCACGGAGGAATTGTATATGCGAGACTTTTGTTCACCAACCC
The DNA here is from genome assembly GCA_014904845.1 of Acephala macrosclerotiorum. Lineage (NCBI taxonomy): Eukaryota > Fungi > Ascomycota > Leotiomycetes > Helotiales > Mollisiaceae > Acephala > Acephala macrosclerotiorum. The sequence goes on from MU119288.1 coordinate 197,051, forward strand.
GATATTAACCGAAAAATTGCCCCAAAGTGCACTTTAGGCTGCAGTGCGTCAAATGCGCCAAGCTTCGGTCCAATGTTTGTCGGTCTCATCGGAAGCAACTCAATATCTTTCGCGGCCACATGTTCTGGTGTGGCTGACTCCATCTATTGTGGATGACTTGCTACTTTGATGTATGTGCGTGATCTTTTTCGAGTCATCTCCTGCATCCACCGAAAATGACCGAAACACTCTGAATTGCTATAAAAATGGCAACCTCTCTATGTACATAGCTCAAGCAGTGCGCTGAAAACTCCATTTTCCGACTTCAGAACACGATATATGTCTCGACAATGTCAATTGTTACCACGGATGTTGAGTTCGTTTTATGGACGGAGGCCCAGAGAAACCTGGAATAGTCAACAACGAAGTTCTGGGAACACAAGCTCCAAAAAGTGTACCCTGCAGCAGATGGCTGGGTAGTTTCATCTCAGCAACCACCAACGACTGAACGAGGCGATCGCAGGAGAGTGGAGACGACCGTCGAAGTATTACAAGACTCGCTCCAAAAACTCCTTGTTGTCGAAGCCAAGCACCACAATGCTTCGCAAGACGAAATCCAAGAAGTAGAAGCCCAGGCGTACAACGGTTGTATGAAATACCTCAAGCATAGCGGGCGAACAGCGATGTACGCCATGACAGTTGTTGGAACACGTGCTCGACTATGGACTATACACCGAGAAGGGGATTACTTGGAGCCGTACGTACCAGAAGGCTTCGGGTTAGCAACAATTGCAGAGTACATTGAAGCGAATAGCACCGAAGGCTATCGGGTTATAGAGGGTCTCGAGCAGACGAAGATAGATCACTTGCTACCCCCGAAAAAGAGTCAAATCCTGAAGAGCATCGGGTCACCACAACCAAGCTACACCGCGCTTCCTAGCACTGACATCACCATGACCGGCACCGCAACCGCAACTACCAGCACGATCTATATCACTCCGAACACCAGACGTCTGCCAGACGACGC
>MU119289.1:0-196941 GCA_014904845.1 Acephala macrosclerotiorum
AACCCTAACCCTAACCCTAACCCTAACCCTAACCCTAACCCTAACCCTAACCCTAACCCTAACCCTAACCCTAACCCTAACCCTAACCCTAAAAATCGAAGATTTGCGACATTTGTAATTCTACCTCGCGATATTCCATCGTTTGCTCGTTTAAGAACTACCGAGTTTAGTGTTTTGCAATAGCAACTTTTTCAATTTTGAACAAATACAATTGCCACTGTAGAATATGGCCAAATGGCGTCTCAATTAACTACTAAAAGAACTTTTTGCAGATCTTAGCGAGAAAAACGAAGATTTGATCTTTGTCGTTTTACTTCTAGAAACAAGTATAGTCAAAGAGCACGAGTTGAGCAGTCCAAGTCAAAGTTGACAGGTGACTGTTGAAATTCCCCGGCTCTTTTTACAATTCTCTGCCCTTCTTGCGGACTTTTCTATTGAGCATGGCGCAGAAACTCAAGACGAGTGATTTGAATGGCACGCTGCCAATAGTCTAGCAAATCAGCGTCAAGTACAATCGCCGAATGGCATACTTAAGAGTTAGCTCCGCCTTTTCCTCTTTATCCTTTAGAGCCAAGGTCTCTATGATCTCGTCCATAGTTTGAATTTGCTGGGCAGTTGACTGGATGATATCCCCAGGCAGCACTTGGTCTGACTGAGCCCGCGTAAAATGACCGTTTTCACAATATACTACGCGATAATAGTATACTAACAACTGCTTTATAGTAGTGAAATAAGTGATTAGAGTCGACGCGTTCTTGAAATATCGGAACTCGTTTGCCTTGCTTGATGCCCTAGCATAGAATTCGTTCAAGATATTGGCGCGCTGCTAGGTCATTTTTCGGTCTGGCGAAATGTCGCTACATAACCGGTACGCATCTCTCAAGACAGCCTCAGTTGCAACTAAGATTCGGACGAGGCTAGGATCCTCGGCATTCTCACTACTCGCATCAAGCTCTTTCTTCGGTGGTAGCTTGTACGAGCTCCAGATCTTCTCGTTTTTCAGCGTAATCGTGTGATATGGAAACGCCATCCGCTCGAGCCATAGAACTCTCTCCGACCTAGAATCGCCGAAATCATGGACAATACTAGTTTGCTTTTCAATGTCCCCTTTTACATCCTTATAATCCTTCTCTAGCTTCTCAAACAACTCTTTCTCAGATTGTATCGAGAGAATAGAATCATTGGTTTACTCAGATACCTTTTTTTTCTCTTTATCGTCTGTTACTACAAAGTAATCGATTCGTTCAAACGCGGTGAAATATGTTTGAAGCTTGATTGGCCTTTATAACGCGCATGACTTATAAATAGTAGTTTTGATCTTATGCGCTTGAAGCATATGCTTTTTCATTTCTCGAAAATACCGGGTTTGATACTCGCAATCTAACTGTAGACAGTAAAACTCATCATATACTGCTAGGTGCTTAATCACTTGACATTTATTTTCAATTCGAGGCTTGTACTGCTTGAGCTCTTCGAGCGTTTTTAGACTATAGGTACTGAGCAACTCAAGGGTCGTTTTGAGCTCTTGCTCTAAAAGTCGGTGTGGTTCTGCTCGCAAGTGATATTCTTGACTTCGATGGCCTAGAACAATGCAAGAATGACAGGTATAACATACGACTACTCGGTGGATCGAATTATAGGAAAAGAAGCTCATCGTAAATGTGTTGAGAGAAGTAAGAGAGGTATAAGGAAAGTGGTGTCTGACCCGAATGGTGTCTGAACCGAATGCTGCTTAGTCATCGGGTCACGGGCCAATCCGCACCCCGCGATTCTGGTGTTTGACTCAAACAGCGCCCTCGCATAGGAGGTAGAACTGGAACTCAACCCACTCTCCTGAATTGATCTAGTCTATCGCAAACCCCTGATCAAAACTCACAGTACTACTTTGTAAATATACTGGAAATGAACTGAGAAATGGACCATTGCTACTATCAAATCCGTCGCTGGGAATATCGCAAAATCGAATACTACTAGATAGAATATCGATAGCACTATTTATTAATCGGTCTTGCTTCTCTTACTCTCTTTAGATATATGCTTACTACTGGGCTTTCGATTCGTCTATCATAGTATCACTTGCCTGACACACATTACAATGCTCTTTCCCGTCCTCGTACTTCACTCGATCAATCCTCCTATTCATCTCGTGATCCAAATAAATCCGTCGATATTTGACACTACTTACAAATCGCTCAATTTTGTACTTCTCAATCTACTTCTTTTTTTTCGCCGTTATAATAATGTGAAATTTAACTGCTTACCACTATATTTACTCATATAACTTTTGCAATACCTCTTGTTTTCCAACGAATATCAAAATAATAGTTTTACTCCTCTTTCTATCTCGATCGACTCGACCACTCTCTTGACCATAACTCCACAATTGATAAATAGACCCAATGTAAACTACAACTCGAACATTCGATTAATCAATATTTAATTCAAATGCGTTAATAGCAACTACAACACGTTCATTTGCACTCTCCCACGCCTTTCAAATCTCATCTTTGACGATTGTATTACTCACGTCTCAATAATATGTGTAACAATCCAATACACTATTTACCTTTTAAATAGTAACGATACTGTTACTATATATAATAATCTTAACTAATACGAAATATTCTTCCAATTTCTACTTTACCAATCTACAAACGACTGCAATATTCTCTCTTCCAAACTTATTCTCCTCGTACTCTACCACGGAATACGCAATATTAAAACGGTTGATAAAAGCTCGAAACATGTAAACATCTTCGATTCAAATCTTTATAATATTTATAAATTCTAACTCGGCATATAATAGCAATATAATCGTCAAATAAATCATCTATACTCCCCTTTTTACCAACTCGCTTAATTGCTACATCTTGGACCGGAACTCGACTGTACTGTCCAATACCGTATAACACTTATCAAACACGAACCGATCCAATTAATATAACTTTTGTAACCGGTTTAAAAACGTCTCAAATATTTTACTAATCGCTGACTCGAGCGTGACGATAACAATCTGACTAAAGAAATAGCAATGTCGAGAATCCCATTTTACACATAAAATCCCGATTTACTGACATCTTTCCACTATATACTCTTGCAATGAAACCAATGAACTGATAATAATAGTAGTACCGAAATTTATATTCTTAACTGGCAATTGAAACAATAACGTTTTTCCAACCCCGGTTTCTATTACGACTACAATAAAGCTTTAGTATTTCATGATAGCTTCTAATACGAGCTTTTGCAACCCACGAAATCGTGTTTCACTCTTTAATATCTATTCTAATTCTCGATAAATATCAACGCTTTGTAATCGCTTTCACCGGACTAATTACGCGTTTTGCATCTTTTTTTCATACACTTACCGTTTTCTCTTGACTCTTCTATTTATCCCAACCCCTTGATATACTGACGAAAACCTCAAAAAACAATACTATACGTGACTAATACGACGAAACTTCTTACGGCGATTAATAATAAAATTGTCGCCTTTTATCAACTCTCGAGTATAAATCATACTTACAATATAAGTCCCATAGTCGACTTACAAATCCTATGGATCGTCCCCATCGACATTATCCTCGTTCCAACTTTCACTCTTTTCTAACTTGCTTTTCTTTTTCTCAAATCGGTTTTCTCGACAATACCACCGGGATATAGCAATAGTAATCTGGCGATAACTACTAATATTCAACCCGTCGACCTTTATCCACCTCACGACGATTTACTTCAAAATGTTCCGCACTCGCTCTAATATCCACGCACGAAATTGCCACTGCGCCAACAACCTCCATTGACTCTTCTACTCCTCGTTCCGATTCTCGTCTTCCGATTCCGCTCCCTCTCTCTCCTTGGCCCTCTCCTTCGAAATCTCACTTTCCTTCTACTGCCTCCACTTAAATCCCGTCCACTGCCAGTACTCCTTCTTCTAATTATCTCCCCACAAAAATGGACTACTACTCGGTATCCTCGTCATCTGAAACTGTAACTTCTCCCAAAACGACAAAACCAACTACAAATAATACACTAATAACTCCCCCATCTCCCGTAGCAAATACTAGTAAATAATCTTAATATTTCTACTACTTTAATACTTTTTATAGTACATAACTACGAACGCAATTAATTTCTTTTCAATGAAAATATTTCTCACTTTTCCATATACTGTATTCTTCTATCGCATCTTTAACAATTCCAGTACTCTGACTAACTATCCACCGCACAAATACATCAAAACCCATAATAATTCCTGAAACCGCTTCACGTAACGCTAGTATACGACTACGACTTCTCTTTTCAATTTCTTCGTATCCATAAACTGCTCTCTCAACGGCTCTTCCTTATACATCCGCTCGTACAACCACCACTACTTACACGCTGCAAACTGGTTCCGCTCGTCGTCTAAAAACGACCATTCAATCTTCGTCTCGAACGATTGGTTTACCATCTTATTCCAATAAATTGGCGATACTTGCTTCCCATTCACCTCTCCATCGCTACTCCTCTTCACTACCATCAACTTCTCAAACAACTCCTCTCATACTTCCTAAACCAATTTATAAATCATTCCTCGAAACCGGTCCATACTAAACCAAATCTTGGGATATAAAACGTCGTCCCCAATCCACTAAATCTTCCCCTCCGCGATAGTAGTATACCGAATCTTGAAATCGTACGACCGGCTGCAGTATAATTACTGTATAGACTTAAAATCCTTACCGTCGTAAGCCATAGTCATAAACGCGTAAATCAACCGCCGTATTAACACGTAATAACTGTCTGCTTTATCCCGGGCTTTTTTTGTACTCAAACTACGTTTTTCGTATTGTACAATAGATTCCCGTCGCCGCTCGTACGCCTTTCGAATTACTATCAACCGGGTCAATTTGATCACGATCGAATATTTGGACGTGTAATCCTCTGCATTCAACTACTCGTCGTTTTCCTGCATCCCTAACACGACCAACCCACTAATCAACACGCTCTTGTACTCGTTGTCTTGCAATAGCTGGTTTAACAACGCTATCTATAACCGCAAAATCTACCGCTAAATCCGATCTATCTATTCAATCTCTTCGTCCGACTCTTTTACTGCTTTCTCTTCTCCACTTTCTAAATCTCTCTACTTCTTCTTCCACCTCACAAATTTCTCAACGTTCATTTATACGTTCTCAATATACATTTATTGCCTCTTTATCAACTCATATTCTAATCGCTTTTCTAGATCGACGCTTTTAAACCGGAAAATATAACGTAATAATTGCTTACAAATTTTTGTATACGCCTTTACGATAGTAATATCCATCCAACTATCAAACGATATCCGAACGTTTTTATCTACCTTTTTCCGATTCGTCTCAAACAACGCCTCTAACTTCACCACCGATCGAATACAATAGTATTGTGCGTCCTAAATCAACCAATCAAACGCCTTATATAACACTTCCAACTCGAGCTTATTGTTCTTAACGGAAGCAACCAATTCTCGCAATTCCTTTCGATCAAACGCTTTTAAATGCTCAACTCACTTTACGCGACACAACCATAGATTTGACTCTCGAGTTTTTTCCGATTCAGTAATCTGGCGGCGTACTTCCTTTTCTGCTTGTTGCATGATTTGCTTCAACGCCGTCTTGGCCGCATTTAAATCAACGTCTTCGGACGATATAACTAGACTGGATTCCTTTGCTCGAATCTCGAAATACTGGACTCCGGGACCGCGGACGAAAAAATGCTGGCAATATACTCCGATTCTCCATAGAATTTGCACTTCCCGTTCTACTTCTAGTCGACTTTTCTTTTGCGAGTTCTTCCATTGATATACGTGACGACAATACTCTTAGATCTTTTGTATTTGACACGCGATAAACACGCATGGACTACTATACTGATCTTTCAATTGACATTGTAACTCGTCTTTCCTGGGTTCTTGTAATGTGGGGATAGAGGGGTTACTTACCAGCGGAAACACTAAATGGTTCAACTCTACTCTTTTGGTTTTCAAACCCCGAATAGCTTGAATTTCTTGAATAATACGTTCTCGATCGACTTTGACGACCTTATACTTCCTTTCGTCCTTCAAATAGACATCTATATGACTGGATAACACGGCATACTTGCATTCGAAACACACGATAACTCCCTGTGCTGAGAAATGTACAAACGATTCCATAATGTGAGTATATATTAATCAACTTAATCCTCTGATTAGAAATCTTTGAAATTCTCGCGTCTTTCTAACTACTCTACACGTCTCCTTACTTGACGCGTTCTAAATCCATGCTCTGAACCCATGCGCGTAAAATAGCCGGTCGTAATTTCCGATTTTATGCTTTTGTGCTTTTATACTCACTTTATGCTTGAGATTATTATTTGAGCTGACTTGGTCTGTGCATCTACTTCTCCCATCAAAAATCAACGACGACCACTGTCTCCTCGTAAAACTCACCTTATAATGGGGTTCTAGTGGAAATCTCGACGGGGTTAGTATCGCATATGCCGGGCCCAACTCATACTCGAGTTTGAGCCGCATTCGAGCTTATTTGAGCGTAACCCTAATAAATCAATTTAGCTAAATCAACTTGACCCTCTCGTCAAATCCACGCTAATAAGTTATATGGAGAAATAAACCCACTTGACTCCAAGTTGGTTTTCTCAGCTTGGATAGGAAACATTCCAAATCGAAAAGCTCACCTAGTAATTGGAAATTTCAATCCCTAGACAAGCTGCCCCGTCTCCCCCTCGCTGCTACTTTATCGAGTCGTGCTGGATGATAATTTGATCCAGTTTCATGGATTGAAAGCCTGGAATGAGTCCTGGGCTGGTGATGGACGAACTGAGATGAATCTTGGTTGAAACCAAGGCAAACTGCTGTTTAAAGTGCACTATTATATCTATAACCGTTCTCAAATGATTTGGAAGTCATCGGATGTCGATTTGGCGCTGTCGCATATGAATTTTGGACTTCCGTGGTCTCGAGGAGAACAAGATACCTGGACCTGAAGGCCAGATCCTTGAACATTAAATAATCAACCGAGCAGTAGTTTTCATGACTATTCTATACTTATGCTATCATCTCAAGAAGTCGAGCAAGATTTGTGGTTGAGAAATGCAGCGGGGTACCTGACAGAATGGGTCGCTGTCTGGTTGGCTTGATGTTTGCATTCAGTTATCACTTTGAAAGCCAATAACCTGAGCATTTAGGTGTTCTCCCGAGTGGTTTGGAAGTTGGTTGAAGTCCTGCTTTATGCACTCCTAGAGTAAAGAGGATGGCATGCAATTAACACATTCAGACTCGACGCGTCTTTTCTATCGCCTTCTTACATCTCTCTCAAACCGACGGCTTATCCGAGGATGCTATGACCACTGTATGTATTTTGATATTTGCTTTGAGTATTTTCATCAAAACGTCGTGGAATGGTTGAGGAGAAGGTAGCAATATGACCTGAGACATTCTACATAACATTTTCCCTCCCGTATAGCATTCCATCTTAAAGGGTTGATGGTTTTGCGATCTTATGATACTATTACATATCAACACTTAATTGGAAGATATCTTGATAATCGATTGTTGAGGAATCACCAGGGTGTATCGCGGCCTAAGCCTACCGGGTTTGACCAGATTTCCATCCCCGTACTGTAGTCTTCTATTTGAAATCAGTCATTTGAAGATAATATATTTATACTAAATGTCTGCGGTCCTTTTAAGGACTTTCTATAGTATAGTCGTTGAGCAATTGAAGAGAGGGGATAATGTTTATGCATTTCGAGTTTGATCAAATTTCCGTTCCCGCATTTTATTTTTGGTTACGAGACTTCTTATTTAAGAATCCTAGAGGCCTATTGCATGATTTGGATTGATACGAAGGTTGAGTATAAACTGGTCGCTGAGGAATTGGGAAGTGGAGATCAAGGTCCAAGTCAACCTACGTTTGAACTAACTACCGTCCCTTCCTCGCGATTTCAATCGCAATTCTTATTCATCGGGGGTATTATAGCTGATTTGCACTTCGTGGATGATTTTGGAGACCGTCTACGGTGGGATACTTGAGCCATCGATAGGAGAGTCTAGAGTTCAACCCAATATGCGTTTGATCTAATTCTTGTTTTTATGTTCCGATCAGATGCATTACCGTTAACGCTTTCCATTTAGTATATCTTGGATAGTTTGAGATACTTGTCCATGAGAGAATTTGAGATTTGGAATCTTGAAAATTGGAACATGCTGCCTTTTCCCTTTGGGATTGAACCAATGAACGAGATGGTTTGCAGATTATTATACAATTGAATCTATTGCAAGCATAGAGCTCCAAAGCAGAACCTACGAAGGTTTGAATCGAGAATGTTCGATGAATCCATGTTGTTGAAGGTAGTACGCCGCCATGGCACTCACATAATTGGGCGTGTTGGCTCTCTATATCAAGCCGGAGTGAAGCTCCTTCCTCAATCTGCGACTGTTGCATCCGATGCCGCTGGAAGCCTCATGCTACGATGAGCTTCATTCACAAGACATCCACGCCTTTAATTGAATGATAGCATGAATGAGCAATTTTTGACCAGCCCCCTAAATATTCTAAAGCGCGAATGACATTGTGACATCATCCTCGAGGTCATTGAATTGTGCAAGAGCTGAATGAGCGCAAATAAAACAGCTCCATAGCGGGATGTAGAATGTGCGAAGGCTCTGAAAACAGCTCAAAACATAAACGCGCGAGATTTTGTGCCTCAAAATCTCCTACCCAACGCGTCAAAAAGATGTCATATTTACAGGAAGGTATTTCGAGCATGCATCGTAATACATTTAGAGCAAGTTAGACTGAGCTGAGCTCGCGATCCGCTGTCGCAACGTCGAGATGCTCGGGGGAAAGATTATGTTCCCCTAGGAAGTGGATAGATCAAGGGGAGCGACGAGGTGTGGAAGGCGACGCGAATATTTGAAACTTTAAGATGTTCTCATGTACTCTGAGCTTCATCATCTGAAAGGGAGGTGTGCCTGCCGGTTTTGGTGCTGCGGGATTACTGTACAGCTTCGGAGCTAGCGCAAAGCGCCTCATTTCCCTTTCTGTCTCCCTCTTCCTCCTCCATTTTATTTCATCTTCTTCCATCATCCATCCATCCACCGATTTCATCGCCATCAAAAAATCGTTCAATATCATCATCTCGTCGTCGATGCCATCCGTTGCTCTCATCTACACAAAACCAACTCAGATACCTTCCCCTATACCGCTAGTAAGTGCACCAACATTCTAGAGCGAGTTCTAGCTGACTTCTTGTGTATAAGTCGAATCAGCGAAGGTTTTAAACCAATACGTCTGATCAATTAAAGAGGATTACATTCAGTTAAAAGGGAGTTGCTTTGCTTGCATTATTTATTGTAAGGTTTCGAAAAATGATTTGAATATTTGATTTTCGCGGTATAATAGTCTTCGATAATAAAACTCTTTTTAAAGTCGAATTTGAAAAATATTCTTCGAAGTTCGATTATAAATACCGCGTATAATTGTTTATAATCGAGAATTTTAGTATTTTAAAACTTATTTATTAAAAGTTTATTATTAATACTTTATTATCTAATTTGCCGTCAAAAAAAAAAAAAAAATTGCGATTTGGTAGTCCATGGCAACTCGTTAATACCGTTGGCACCGTTAATACGTGCTTAGTATATTTATTTTTCTCTCGATGGTAGAATTTCAACGGTTATTTAAAACCCTAATTTGTACTACGCTTATAAATGGTTTTATTAACCCATTAATATCAACCTATATTATCTTGGTCAATAAACAACTTGACTAAAGCAACAATCGTTTCAGCGGCCAGCTTCCGATGTTCTGGAACTTCGAGATCAAAATCCCTTGACCGATGAATTATAAGATGTGGAAGCTCTGGCGGTGGTGTTTTGGAGTAGATGTAAGTCATGTATTTGGGTGAGAAATCGGCGTGAAGAAAGACGATGGTTGCTTGGTGTATTGAGATTAAGAAGCGGCTAAGAGTGATTAGATAGACCGAGATGACGGGAGGTGAGGCAAAGCTTACCATCGATCTCTGTTGTCCAAATCCTCGTGTTCTCCACTTTCAACTATAGACATCACCGACCCAAGCATCTCACATACCTGCTGCGCAATTACCCGATCGGAAACGGTCCCCTTTCCCAAAGCATCAGCTTGCGTATACCGAGATTTCGCTTCTAAGCTAGACAAGAATGACTCATTCGTTGACCATTTGAGAGTAAAAGTGTTTCGTTTACGCTGGATGATTGAGCCATCGTCTTGACAAGTACAGGATATGTTCAAGGACTGAAGCTTGAATGCCTTCGGAGCTCTGGAGAACTCGATGCGGGAGTTCGGTGAGGTCTGGCCTGACAGACGGTCGAGCACAGATGAGATGAATTGTGCCGCTAGATCTGCGGAGATTGCTTCGTGTTTAGTGCGGTCAAGCTGAATATCATAGTCCCACCCACTCTCGGAGTGAGGCGTGAAAGGAGATGATGTAGCGTGGCGTGCGCGGTCCCCTTCTGTCGCGACGCTGGCTGGAGATGAAAGTCCCTGGCCTGTATCATACTCTGGTCGATTGATAGGCTTGCGATCTCTTTGTGGGCGGTCATTCGCGGCGCTGGTGAGATTTGGCAAGCGTGACACATCGGCCAATGCAACGTAGAAAGAGTCGAAGACGCCGCCATTTGCACGCAGTTCTGCGTGACTCATTTTGCTGATCTGCAAGGAGGATAGGTTTGTGAGATCTGCTACTTGGGCGGAGCAGGCGTCGACTATATTGCGGGCAATGTGCATGTAAGGCTCTAGAATTGGCAGTGTATGGCAGGGTTGAACGACAGCGCGGAAGGCTTCGAGGTGCTGAACTGTCCAACTGCTGCCGCTTGCATTTCGAAGGGATGTCGCAAGCGTGTGTATAGTATTTGCTGCGTGATTTGGGAAACGGCGGTTGAAGTCATCGACCGTAGATGGATATGGTATTGCTGGCGAAGCCATAGAGAACAAGCTGGCTGTGAAGACGCCAGCGCAATGTACCAAGATTCTAGATTGTTAAGCGGATATAAGTGCCTCCGGCATAATAAATAGAAATCATGAATAAATCAAGATAGCAAGCATAAGGTGGCAGCCGCATTGTGTTGGGTCAAGGTGCGTCTCGGAATATCGTTTCTCCTCGGTCCGACCTGGCGGCCTGGCAACAAAAGGTCGCTCGCATCGCGAAAAATCACAACACAACACCAAACCATGCCTTCCCACCCTCAAAACTCTCGTTTTTCTCCCCCGAAAAGAGGGTCAATCCACGCGATTCTAGTTTCAAATCCTTCCAAGCGTTTGTATACCAACCCACTCGAATGGAAAGAACAATTAGAACACTTGAGCTGCGAGCTTCACCCCCCCGCACTGTCCCTCGACCATAAAATCGTGGGTGACGAAGCTATGCAGAACGTTTTCCTTACTCATGGCTCAGAATGGAACGATATCCGGGGAGCTGTCATTGAGATCCAAGATTGTAGGAAGAGAAAGTCGAGAGATGAGCAAATGCGTAACCTTTTCGCGAAGCTATCCGCAGCGGCAACTGGATTACAACTACAAAGGTCTGCATCTCGTCTTCCACCAACACAATGCTAGACCATAGCTAATTTCCACCTTTGTAGTGATTACGTACCATTTCAATACGATGGCCGTACTGTGGCAGAGATTCGTCTGCCCCTCGTTTTCTGCGATCAACAATCAACTCAGGATCTAGCGTGGGCATATATAGATGGAACTTGGTCTTCGGAGCAGCGATATAACTTCCACAGCCGTCGGAAAAGGTCATTTTCGTATGCCACGCGAGCGGTCCATGATGTCAAAGATCTCCCTCTCGACCCCCTCTACGTCGCCATCTTGATTGCTCTGGCTCAAAAGTCGAGAGGAACAAGACCACCTCGTGCATCCAAGACGCCGGAGAAGGTACGTCAGCGATTTACTAATCCAGCCTCGAGTTGCTGATATATTACCTTACAGGTCTCTCTTTTCGTCCCAGAACACACCGCAGGCACCAGCTCAACGGATAAGCAAAGCGATTCGAGCGGCATGCCTCAAGCTTTAATCACCAGCTTAAAGCAGTACACTGCGACCATCACAGACGAGTATTTGCAGAAATTCGATGATCCCTATCACTTCCACGACAGTGCTCTGCATATTCACCAGGAATCGTTCCCTATCGATTTGCCGTCAACTATGTTCCAGGCAATACAAGCAGCTTCTCGTGCTCAGAATCTATCACTGGTTCCCTCGACTATAGGTAAGAAAAGAAAGGCGCTGGGCGATATCACAGGGGTGGCCAATAAAATACAACGAACGAAAGGGGTCGAGGTGGATAGGAACAAAGGACGAGATTGAACGGCAACGTACACCATCTAGCATCCGCGCTTTTACTGCCGTATTAGCAGAACGCAGCAAGTCTCCGGCAGCATACCCTCCTCCACCCCACGCGTTCGAGACCTAGGAACGTTCACCCGGGAATGAGATCACGAACGAAGCTTGGTATCCTTTCGTCATTCATGGTACAGCTCTCGGGCAAGCAAGGGGGGCATACAATGGGTGAGTGTCAAGGCAGAGCCGTATGTGCCTCTCTTACTTAGGGCATAGGGACATTTTACCAGAGTGTGTATGCCATTCCACTGATGGTCTGGAGTTTATTGACGTCTCATAGTTCGGAAGACTGTGCCAGCCTTACTACCACCACAAAGATCCGCAAAACCAGCCCTTTCGCCCATCATCCACCTATGCCCTCCCTGTCAATGGCGTCCAAGGCCAGGAACCCCAGCAGATGGTGGATACCTAGAGGGAGAGTAATAGGGGAGGGAAACATGGAGAGGAGAGTAATATGGAGGGAGAGTATAGGGGAAGGAATATCGAGTGAGATTACGGCGAGGGGGACATGGAGGGAGAATAATAGGGAGGGTGGCGGAACAGGACCATAGAGGGAGAGTATGATATGCCTCTCTCGATCGATTGATCAACCCTCCTTTAGCCAATGTCACGATATATTCCGACGCCTCCCCACTGATCAATATATGCCCCTTCGAGACATCGAGGCCACTGCTGGCGATGGGCTAGAACGAATGGCAAGGAACGTGTGGTCGTATGGATACGAGTATTGGCTTTGCTTTGTTGGTTTCCATTGTATCAAAAGTCGTATCGTGGTTTAGAGGCAGAGAGGCTTGACTGGGAGAACATCGGCTCTAAATCGGCGTAGTACCTCAATGTCCCTCCATCTGCTCGAGCATCGACGCGAGATAATAATGAAATTTGCACGGACTTTCAGAAACATTCATTCTGTGCCCGCGGTCGATGCTTCTGCCCAACCAGACAGTAAGACGACAGAATTCCCAGTGCCACAAAGGCTTCTAGACTCGAGCTGTCTGACCGCGGAGGAGGGCGAGGTCTAGGACCTATATGGTATTACGCAGCCAGAACACAATACGGTTACTCTACTGACACCTGCAGGGTAACATTCTGAAGCCCTCTATCACCATCCCAGAACCTCGGGAGGAGTCCCTCAAGCACAACAATGGATGTCAAGCGACAACTAAAGCTACAGACAGACGACCTTCCAACCCCATTTCAGCATCGGCAATCAGTCTAGATATTTGTCCCGAACAACCCATCAATCTGCTGGTCGAGATCCGCCTTCTACAAGCTGGAGACACCTAGCTAGAAAATTTGTCATGCCCTCGCTGCACCAAACGCGCCCGCCGACCGTGGTGGGAGGCTTCGAGAGAGTGTGGGTATATGAACTCTTCTGCGAACGGAAATCGTTGCTGATTTTGTATCCAACCAGCTTCATGCCTACCGCTTCATCCTCACAAATCCTATCTCCTGTGATGGCTGAAATATACTTCTTGGCAAACTCAAGCAAGAACAGGCGGCGAAGTTCGGGCGACGCCAACAAGCTGTCAAACGGAGGTGCTGTGAGTGATCAACCTTCCTTGATTGAAGTATTATTTTACAGTCCGAATGCCCTCTTTTATAATGTCCTGCCGATCATCATTTAAAGAGTGAGGCATCGACCCCTGACTTTCGACACAAGCGTCCTCCAAATTTCAAGAACATGATGGCTTGGCACACCATTAATGGCATCGCAGATTCGTCGCATAACTTACATGGTCTGGCAGACGTTCTTGGGTAGAAGAAGTAGACAAACAGATTGACCACATCTCGGACGGCAATCCCCATCTGAAAACCCATTGAGCGACGAACGAATGACTATGCCTCAACACCCACTCGTCAAGTCCGGGGACCAATCAGGACATGTCTGCTCCTATCTTGTAAGGATGCTCGAAACACCAGAATAGGTTTGCCTTCCTAATGGCAAATCATGGGATGAACGAGTTATGGCAGGAGTGTATCATGGATGGATCACGCTATTGAGGAAGTTGGTGGGCTTCTGGGGATACATTTTGGGACAGCATTGGGAAGCAGTCAGTCAACTCCCAGGCAGTAGCTTCAATCGCTGAACACGAGGTTGCTGCTCCCTCCACGTTTGCTGCCACATCGCGAAAGCTCAAATTGCTTGGCAGACGAAGCCATCCTTGGACTCCCTTCGTACTCCACTGGTTCTCGATGAGGCGAGCAGAGCTGGATGAGCTGCCAATACCTCCTGGGCCACATACACGTCGCTATATAGGTGACGCTCCTGGGTACGAAGTCCAGAGCATGCTTGGTCAGGGTAGACGCCTCCACATAGCTAAGCACTTTGCCTCTGGCCAGTATCGAGCGAGACAAGGGAGGAAGAGGATGAATTGAAACGAAAGAAAGGCATGAGGCTTAGATAATTACTTCTATCGGTTCTCAAATCCTATTTTTGACGATACTGGGACTGCTTCCAATCGTTCACTTTCCACAAGTGTGACATGAAGATGTGTCCAGTCCCCAGACTCTTGTCAGGGCGTCAGACTCGTGAGATGTTCGTTTCTTGTGAGTGAGTATGATCAGCCTCGTCCATTTGTCATGTCAATTTTGTTCCCTTGTCGCGCTCTCACTCCCTCCTGTGACCAATTTGCTATTCGTTCATCGTTTATAATTCAATATACTCCTTTTTTTTCTGGAATTGGACCAATTCTTATCATCAATTTGGTGACATATCCTGTTTTATATAGTTTACTTCTTTACTTCAAGGAATTCTGCACTCCCCTCGGCCGATCAGACTTCTCGTCTTTTTCATCTTTTGTTCCGGCTTTTCACTCTGCCGGGAGTATCTGTGCTCCTCTTACCCAGGTTATCTTATTCATTCCATAATTTCACTCTTTGGTAGCCTATCGGGCAACGATCAGGATCAGAGACGCTCATGGCATGTCCTTCATTTACCGCCGCTTCTGGGAGGTGCTGCCTTCATTTCGAGATAGAGCTTCCACCAACAATCCAGCTTCTTTCTGCTCCTTCTAATCCAGCATCGACCCTCCATGTGGCCGCACTTGATCACAAACATTAGTCTTTCACGTGGCCATTCCTTCTGGACTGTTGGTAACCCTCCAACTATGAGAGATTCATCTAGCAAATCCCCCTCCATTTGGTCAGATTTCCCAGCTTCTCGCATAAGTTACGCCCTCTTATCCTGACCCAGTCTGCGGAACTCATAGCATCCTGTTCTGCTTCCAAAATACGTGCTTTTTGGTCTTGCTGAAGTTTGCACCACGGAACTTACTTCTGCTGCTTTATGACCGCCACCTACCTTTTAGCTATTTACGGCATCTCCTCCTGTTCTAGGTTTCTCTGCTCTTCAGTACTGAAATCCTCCTGCGTATGAGATACAGTTCTCGGCATTGGTCTTTTGCGTTTCTTGTCTTCATCGCAGATATTCCTTTGATCAAAACTTTGAAGGCGAACATACTTCTGAAAAAATCGGTCTGGTCGACTACAGCATTATTTACAGCCCCGCCGAGGGCACTCAACGTCCCAGCTTCGCGGAAGCTTCACTACAGCAACTCCAGGGTTGGAATTGCGAGGCCAAAGACTTTTAATTTCGTCCAGGCATCGTCTCTACTGAAAGTATGTGAGCCCAGTAAGAGCAAGAAAATATAGGAATGGAAATATGGGAAGGCAAGCATCACGTCTGCGAGATAGATGATAAACTCCAGAGATTATTTGTTGTATTCAATTGAACCTTGGTTCATGTCTCCTTTGTTGGTTGGTATCCGAGTGTCCTCTCCATTTACGAGTTTCCTAGCGTTCTAATACTCTTCCTGATAAAGCATCACTATCCTCCCACTGGTGGTCTTCCTGTATATAGCATTTCCCACTGGTTGGCAGCTCCCATTCTAGGAGTCACGGCCCCACTGAAAGGGTGTGTTTGCTACTATCCTATTTATCCCTTCGGCCTTCAGCATCTTGTAAGAGGTTGCCTGTGGTCCTCGTGGCCAATTTCGAGAGATTTCAACACGAAGGAGGTAGGCAAGTAATCTATAACATCACCTTTAGATCAGCAACCCAGTTCGACAGGTGGATGCAAACATAAGAACCGAGGGAGCTCAGAGCAGGGTGAGGAAAGATAATTACCATAATGTAGATATTTGTCGAGTCCGCTTCCGCATGATTTCGATTCTTAAAAGCAGATCAACTCTTAGCCTTGAGCTCCTTTTACAAAAGTTGTATGTGTAACCCCATACATTGCTATTCGAAACCCTCTCCGCCAGAAGGCTTGCTGCCCGCACCACACCCCAAAGAAAACATCTGCAACTCAAGCTTCCTTCTTTTCTATCATGTGTTGATTCTGTAAACGTTTGGAGTGTTGTTCGTAGAAGTATTCGAGACTGTTGTGGGTTAGACGCAATGAGAAAGCCGGAACGATCGGCCTTTCGAGCCTCAAAATGGCATAAGGTAGGATTGTCGTTAATCCGATCAAGAAAAGGAGGGCCGTTTTATGACGGACTGGTCAAGGCGAAGGCGTGGGGATAATCTTCGGTTGTCGAATTGACGTTGGTCCCGCCGCTGTGGCAGCAAGTCAAACATTCAAAAACAGCTTGCAAACAACCATAGAGTCCTAGCAGAGAGTATGGCTAGCGGAATCGCGGAACGTTCGGATGTTCGAACGCCAAATCTGAGGTATGTGTTGGAGGTGCCAAGGAAGAGTGCGTGCTGATTGCAGAGCTCGAATGTTAGTAAATAGGTAAGACTTTTTGGTCTACAAATTGTCCAAGGTAAACCGAGCCAATCAACAATCTATCTTGGCATCCGATATAGGGTCTACCGTGTGGATGATGCGGCGGACCCTTTCTAGACGAAGAGGAAGGCTGACAATGGAATGGGCTTTTGGTCGGCGTCGTTGTTTTGCATCGGTCGAGTCGGGTTAAAGGCTGAACATGGACGCTGCTCTGCTGTCATAAAGGTCGACAGCCTATGCAAGCCATGTCAGAATTCTTTAGTTTGATTTACTTGGGCGCATGGTGCGACTAGTAAAGATTTTCAAACCAAAAACACATTATAACGACGAGCATCAGCTTTGCAACACATAACTCTGCGGTCTGCAGACTCGAGATTCCAAGATGGAGAGATTCAGCGAATGACCACGGGCGTATTCAAAACGTTTCGGCCTCTACAATACCCCTTCGTATCGCCAAGCGACGAATCTGCTTACTCGGCGATGGCCATCGTCTCATGACCACAAACAAATCTCTATATAAAAGACGATCATCTCGCATATCCGTAAAAGATTAAAATATTCAATCGTTCTAGGGTTTGCAAATTCAGAATTCAAGCCAGGCCGATTCTCGCACGCTCCTTTTACACTAGAAAGACTGCTTCGTGCCTCTACCTCTCCCGTACAGTGCCGCGTCAGGAGTCTGAGCCATTTAAACGAAAACGCGTAAAAACGCGCTACGCGCTTTCTACTTTCTTCTTTTCTACACACTAAAATGCCACCTCAACGCACTCTTTTGGGCAATTCCTTTAAAAATAGGCAGTTCAATCATAAGCTCACTCTATATTAACGTAGTATTGCTATTAGCATATAATTTAAAGGCGCTAAAATCCTCGAAATTAAAACTATTTTAAATTGTTTTCGCAAAGTTATTTAAAGTACTTTTTCTCTCGCCTATTTACGCAATAATAAAAAATTACAACCTCGAATCGGCAGACTAAAATATTATACTAAAACTAACGAACGATTATTACTTTGATATATATACGCAAACTCGAAAAATAATTATTTAACTTTTAAAAAAAAGTTTAATCTCGCAATAAATAAGTTTATTATCGATCGAGTTTTTAAAAAATATAATATATATAATTAAAAAGTTAAAAAGCGCCCGTTTTTTATAAAAGCATATATAGTTAAAAAGTTAGTTTAGTGTTTAAAATATAAAAAAAAAAATAAAAAAAAAAATAAAAAATGTATATATAAAATAATAAGTATTTAATAAAATGAAAACAAAGAAAATAAATTAAATAAATTTTTTGAATTGCGAATTAAATGTAAAATAAATTAATAATTTAAACTTACGATTATAATAAAAATATAAAAATTATAATTTAAAAATGCTTTTAAAATATAAAATAAATTAATTTTTATATTATAAATTAAAATTTCGAGTTTATAAAATATAAATACTTTATTAATTTTTATTTAAAGATTTTAAACGTAAAAATCAAATTAGTAGTTCAATTTTTAAATTTTAAATATATTTTTATACAAAATAATACTTTTATTTATCGAGCAATTAAAGTACGAAACTAGTTTAAAAAGAATAAAATCGAATAAATCGAAAATTGGCTTTTTTATTTTCTCGATTTAAACTCAATCGAGTATATTTAATAGAAGTTTAAAAAGCGAGTTTTTAAAATGTTTTTAAAGATCGTAAAAAATAAAAATAAAAGTAAACATTTAAAATAACGATTTAAAAGTATTTTATAAGTAGTATAAAATATAATAAATAAAGCGGTTTTTGATAATCTAAAAAAGAATATAGTCAATCGAATTGAGGCTTACATCGAGGTAAAAGGATGGCATATAAAATATTAAAATGAGTTTTTAATATTTTCAAAAGATTTTTTTATCAAAAAGTAGTTAACTTATACGCGAATCAATAGAATTAATTAAATCTCAAATCAGACGAAAAACAGTAAAGTTGTGTAGACTTTTGTAAATTAATATTATGATAGAGTGCGGAGTAAAAAAATAATAGCTCAGACTCTTGACGTGGCACTGTAGCTCTCCCACGAGTCGAGTCCAACAATTATGCCATCTCCATGCCGAGATCTTGGCTTTACGAAAGGGGGGCCCTAAACATCGAAGGCATTGAATTGAAGTTCAAAGTCTCTTCCTGTTCCGAGCAGTGCTCCGAGCAGCCATAACTACGACGAAACAAAAATGAAGTGGTCTGAGTCTTAAAAGATATAACATGGGTCGAGTACTGGACGCAGTCGCCTAAGCAATTTACCTTCACAATAGGACATTATGATCTACTCATTTTGTAGAAACTTTGCATGGCAGGATGTTGGCGGACGTTGAATTTTTTGAGCCTTTCCAGGTGGAATTTCGATATGAGCGCAATGAAACAGTGGCACACAACGGGAAGATGGAGAGGGAATCCCAACGTCAGGCAATGCCAAACATGATGAGACACCCGTTTTTGTTGACAGGAAGATGATCAAGTGCAACTTCCCTCAAATGCATTGCTCCATCATCGTATCCATAAATGATTGTGAAATTGTTTGGGTAATATCGCCGTGCTGCCTCCAGGCCTCAATCCTATCGATAATCCATCAGTTCCCTTGAGCTTAAATCAAAGAGAAAGTATTGATTCATAATTGTAATATTCAATACAGGCCCAAAAGTAAATTATTAATAGGATTGTCCAATATATTCTCCTCAAGAATTTCAGGGGCTCGGTTGTAAGCATCACCACTCGCCTACCTGGCCATGAACTTGGATGAAATTCAGGGGCTCGTTTGGAGGATTTGCCACTCGCGTAATTGGTCTGCTTTGGCAGCCAGTCAGGTGTTCTTTCAGGGGCTCAGGCGTTCGTTTAAGCATCATAGACTTGAGGGAAAGTGAACAATTGGCGAACGCAATGTCGAGTTTGCCACTTGAGCCTTTCTAACATGATCTGGGAGGGTATGTGATGCTAGAGAGGAGAGAAGGAGTATGTTGAAAGACAAAATGGAAGAGGGGAAAGGAGAACAACACCGGTATGGAATCTACTCTTCGAGTCTATCCGGAGGGTAGAACTTTGTGTTGTTGACTTCATAATGTTTCCAGCTACCTCTGCATCATCGGGCTTCTGATCGTGTTTTCAGAAGACGGGAAGGTCGAGGCTTGGTATAGGGGTTCGGAGATGTGGCGGGTGCTCTTCCTTTTGTGCTTGAAGCCTCCCAAATCCAGGCTCGGCTTTATCCAAATCTGCCCGGGAAGAACCATGATTCCACGTATTCTGGTTGTAGTTCCTCTTGTGAGCCCGCATCCGCCAAGCAGAATCATCCTCCACCTACTCCGTCTCTTGATGACGCTCGACAGATTCCTTTCTTGAATAAGGAGTTGCTTGGCAGGAAGAGCATGGAAGGGCAGAGGATTCTACACCCTAGAGATTGTAACACTCCCCTTCTCCGTTAGAGATGTCTGTCTCTTGTAATGCTTTCACCTTTCCTCCTCGTATCTGTCAGTATACCATAGAAATGTCCGTCGAGAATTGTAGTCGAGATTTACCAGTAGCAGGTCGCCAGATGGCTCCAAGTAGCAGGAGTATTGGAGCAGTTTGGTGACATGGTTCAAATTCTGTCTGGTCAGCCTTCGCATCCTTCACAAGAACATGGCAGCCGCATACCTTCAATGACCTCCGAGCATGGCAGACGCCCTTCACAGATCTGCGAAGAAGAAACAGGGCATATGACCCAAAACATTGCCTTCGATTGGCGAATGCATTTCTTTTCCAATGTCTCGGGGAAGACTTTCTTCTCGCAGCCTAAGAATCCTCCGCATAAACCATTGAAACACAATCGAACATAGGAAGTAGGCTCCTCTGTTATTTGGCTGCTATGGCTATATGTAGACGAATACGAGTGTGTGATAGGCAACAGGAGCTCTGGCCAATTGGCGGAGGATGCGGAGGTTTGGCAGCTAATGAGGGTGCGAAGCCGAGACAAAGAGGCACTTGATGGCTGCTTCGTTTTTGAGTTCGATCTTTGGTAGCTTTAAGGATCTACCTGCCACTCGTTTTCGAGCCTTTGATCCTGCTTGCGAGGGATGTCTTCAGTCATGGCTTCGAATAGTTTTCCAAAGGTTGGGCATCAATACCTGGTCTTCTAGGAGCTACCCTTGATCATTGTAGGCTTTCCAGAATGCATTTCAAGCTTAGAAATTGTCGTCTTGTCGTAGAAAAATTCACGCAAACTCGTTGTCGGTTCTGTGCTGATGGATAGTGGTGGGCGTTGCGACGGGCTGTGTGACTAGCCTCGAAGATATCATCGCAGCAGTCTACGAAAATCGCCACAAGTTCCGCAACGAAAGAAGACAGGATACAAGATTTCGGACCTGGAAACTAGTGATGCTCGTTCATGCATTAGAAATCTGCGAGACTGAAATATCAAAGAAGTTTTGTGTGGCAATCTGCAGCTGGTTTGGTGTTTCTGGTACCTTAGCAACAAGAGTTTTTATACCAACTCGCTGGAACAACATTCACACGTGATTTCGCTCCGCAGATATGAAGTTTTGCTTTCCGGCAGCAGGGTTAAAGCTGAGAATACCATTCATGGTGTGCATTCTACTGGAGAAGCTATCCTCGGGGTTTAGCACCGCCTCCCATGGCCCTGGAATTTGCTCTTGGAACTCGCATTGGTACAAGACATTAGGTAATCTAATCCTGCCTTCAGATTACATACATTGGTTCATCAATGATGCCTATCTGGGTAACTTTCGACGTTGTAGCTGGTGATTTGTAAATATTTTGTCCAGCTCCTCCCCTCCAATCCCATTTGTGGTAATATTTTGCACAAAGTCTCCCTGCCTAATCAGACTTTGCATCCAGGAATCAGCGCTCAACAACGACCGTCTCCTTCACCCCACACACGGTGCCGGATGGCGGTGGGTTGATAGTTCTCGCTCGACATTCGAAGCATATAAACATCCGTGTAGAGGGTTTCGTTTCCGGAGATGATTGCCATAGGACCTGCGAACCAGCGAGGAGGAACAGGGCAGGAGGTGTCGCAGCACTACAGCCTTGTGGAAGAGTAATCCTAAGATAGCATCAAAAAGTAAACCCGAGACTGTAGGATGTTCGAAGGAGGGAGGTTGGTCGACGAGAGGAAAATGTTCCAAGGAAAGAGAGATCGTTCGAAGATAGAAGTCTCGAAAAGAGGAGAATATTGGAAGAGTGGAGTTGTTCGAAAAGAGGATATAGTTCGAAGAGAGAGTTTCGAGGAAGGAGATTTCGGAGATAGGAGAAGGGTGAGGTATTAGAATAGAGGATGGAGAAAGCTCCAGTCGCAGACTGGTCTGGAGGAGCTGTTGTAGCTTGGCGGCTGGGGTCCTAGACTGAGCTGGAGCTCGAGGAGGAGACGGCGTGTTCGAGATATTCATCGCGAGAGAGAAGACGTCCTGCAAACAATCAATTAGTACGCGTCCCTGGGTACGTTCTCTAGCTGTCGAGCCACTTGCCAGTGTGTAGTAAGCCATGAAATGGCCACAGCCCCTCGCCGCACACATCTCCTCTGGGTGGAAAGGTTCGCAGATGACCTTGAAATTGGACCTGGATCTCCAAAAGTAGAACCATCCTATGTCCCAGAAGAGCTGCGCTCTTGCTTTCATCCCTCCTACTCTTCAAAGAAATCCTGCCAACTCCATCGCTCCTTGTACTAGATACCGACATTCCTCATGGCTATCTCGAAAGTTGATCGCTACACCAGTTCAACCAGCTCACAGTCGTGGTCCTCGAAGTCTACCAATTAATCAATCAGCCAGCAGAGAACGTGTTGAGGCGGAGGGCTACCGTACCAGGCGTCAGGTAGAAGCAAAGGAAATCTGCTTGGTGCAAACCTCAAAGTAATTTTCCATGTGAAGCTTCTCAGTGCAAGACGTGGGCAATACTCGTTGTGCGTTGGAGGGCGATGGCCTGGCATCGTGTTGGTATTGTCAGAGCCAAGTTCTTTAGACATAATATGTGCCTTCCGGGGAGTTGACTATAGGGTTGCAGTGGTTGAATTGCGGTAGGTTGCGACGTGAGTATGATGTTGTAGTTATTGTGACTTGACTTTGGCATACTTCCGTTGGTCATCAACTTCTTTAATATCTCTGAAATGCTTTTTGGCGCGTGGTCCGGAGGAAGGTCTCGAGTATCGCAGCTTCTTCTGTCGTCACAGCTTCTCCTGCCTTATCCGCCTCCCCTAGCTCTGTTCTCTTTCCATTCAAAGCCACCGCGCTATAACTTTGAGGGTACCGCCCTGGCAATTCGTTCGACGTGTTGTTGCCCCTGCACTAGTCCGAATCCCTGTTCGACGCAAGACATTCACCCTTTTCTTCCTCGCTAAAATGTCCCAACTGAAGTCAGCATCTCTCTATGTCCTGATCACCACCGAAGGGAGAGTCACCTTCGTCTCGATCTAGATGCTGCCCCTGACTATGTCGCAATCATGATCTTCACTCTTGTTGAGAATCGCAATATGGAGTCCTTGATAGGAGTAGAGTTGGAGATAGGAGGATAGAATAAAGATGACGCCAGTGGCTTAGCGGTAAGCAGTGATCGAAGTTCGGTGAGAGGTGATTCGTGTCTATGGTGACGAGGTATGCGGATCAAGGGCGAAGATTAAGGGTCCAGAATGAAGGTGGACAGCAGGCGCCAGGTCGGAAACGAGTATGAAATGGAGTCAAAAATATGACTTTCGAAGAAGAGTCCGCTTGAAAACCCATTGCAAGCAAACTTGGAAATCGAACGAGTGATTTGAAGTAGGCGAAGACGAAGCGTGTAGTAAGGACAAACTCTCTATTACTGTCTCTACACGCTCTGCTAGGATAGTGTACTTCAATGTTCCAAGTGATTTCAAGAGCTTGCGTTCGATCTGATTACTCCATCGATCTTAGACATTCTGCCTTCATCCGAACCCGAGTTTGACAAAATATTACTAAGTTCCTGTGGCTAGGCCATTAAGTGGAGCCAGTAGTATCTTCATTGACAAAGCTTGTAACCTCTTGAAATTCAAGTAGCCGAAGGAAGTCAATGTGAGTTTGTCCCCTCTGTCCCGAGATCAATGTGTCGAGCGACTCTTGCTAATGCTGTAACATTTTGGAACAGATTTTCAAATGTATGTGCAGGGCCAGTAGCCATGAGATAAGTCAAACACTCTATTAATCGGCCACTCCCTAAGTCGGCCGCCTCGCTTAGCACACCGCCACTCTCACACTCCCACTTTAGAATTAAATATTTTAATTATTCTTTAATGAAATTTCTTTAAACTTTGCAATCAATTAGAAGTAATTATAAAGTTCTTATATACTAAAGACGACATTTAATACGCGCTTAGAGATATAGCTAATAGCAAGTCCGAGCGCAAAGCTAGTCTCGAATAAAGTGTACTACGAGTCACACTTTAAAATAAGAAATTAAGTCGCCTTTCTCGATTAAAAGCTTATATATATCTTTAAAAGCTTTTTTTAGTTTAAAAATAACGTTTTACAAATTAAATACTTGTTTAAAAACGCTTTAAATAAAATTTAACTTATAAGTAAATTTGAGCTTTTATTAAACGAATTTTAATTACTAAATATAATATAGTATTATTTAAAAAGCGTTAAATAGTCGGTTTTCTTCGCTAAAATCTTATTTTTAAAACTAAAAAGTAATTTAGAATCGATTTTGTACGCGTTAATAACGCTATTTTTAATATTTTTAAAAATTGGTTTTAAAAACTGGAAATTCTAATTATTAAAACTATTAAACCGGAAAACCGTTAAAATATAAACGAAGTAAAGATTATAAAAAGTCAAAAAGAAAATAAACTAATAATAAAAAGTGTTAAAAAGTACTTTATTTAAAAGAAACAACTAGGATTTAAAGTTTAAATTTTATTTATTAAATATATTTTAATAATCGAAAAAGCATTATATTTATTAGTTATATTTAAAAGTAAATTAGTTTAATAATAGTAGTTTTCTATGGGATTACATTTTTATAAAGATTAAAAATTTATTATAATTAAAAATAAATAGACTTTTAATAATATTATTTTTAAATAGTTACAAAAAGTTTTTATACTTTAAACGGTACTACGTGACTCTAAGAAGCTTCGTTTACTTATATTAAACGATTATAAAAGTTATAAAACATTAAAGTTTATATAAAAGTATTATTTGAATAATATTTATTTATTATTTTTGTTATTATATACTTTATATATATTTTAATCTTTGGATTTATTTGTATTTTTTCCCTTAAAATATACTTCCCAAAAGCGGCTTAGTACTTTAATTTTTTTAAACGATTTAATTTTTATTAAAAAGTGAAACTTTTTGAATTATTATAAACTAGCTCGAATAAATGCTTTAATAGTTACAAATTATAAAATAAAATAATCAACTTTAAAATTATAATTAGTTAAATTGTTAAAGCTTTTTATAAACCGATTATTACTTGAAAATAGTAATAAAGCGATCGAGTCAACTTTAAAAACTTTAATAAAAAATCTAATATTTAAATAAAATTAGAATATATTATTAATTGCTTTTAAAACTCCTTAAAAAAGTAAAAATATTTAAAATTATACTCACCAAATTATAAGACTTGAAATGGCTAATTTTATAATTATTAGAATACTTTTTAAGAAAGTAATCAAAGGCTTAAACGATAAAAACTTTATTATTACACAATATAAGCGTCGAATCAAGCAATTTAAGGCTAGAATAGTGCAATTTGAGTCTAAAAAGCGGCGGAAGGTGGTAACTAGTCCAAATTCTAAGTTCGTCAATATCGAGACTATTTACAAAGTACAAATAAAAGCTGAAGACCGCCAAAATGTACCGTTAGACTCTAATGGCCTTATTAGCGTTGCTTCTACTTTATCTCACATAACTATTAAGGAATAAGGAAGTTATTGGGGTTGGAAGTGGGTGGTAGTGAATTAAGCGAGGCGGCCGACTTAGGGGGTGGCCGATTAATAGGGTGTTTGACTTACGCAAAACAGATTCTGTCGAGGAGGTTCCATTCTATCCATGCCAATTCGTATTCTCCCATATCGATCTCTACAATGAGCTGCCTCCACAATTGCAAATCACCAGTGCGGCGTGTCATACGGGCTACGCTCATGAATAGCACGACCCTACCAAGGCGACGAGGTCGGAGAGTTGTAATGCTGTGATCAAAGAACCACACCAATCTAGAAAGTATACTGTCCAAGCCACCTGCACCTTGGCTAATGATCGATGTCATCTTGGCGTTCAACCACAACAAGTTTGGCTCTGCAATCTTACGCAGAGGCACTATTTTGGTGGAAATGGCATGGCCGTTGACGAGGCTGCGGATGGTTTGGAGGTAACGGGCTGTGCTAGTTCCAACAGGCCGAAAAGGGGTATCATGGAACTTGTTTGCGATAGCTGGTATTTTGACAAGGTTAAAGTGTGGAATATCCGAGATTGTTGGTGGTGATTCGACTTCATCAATTTCCCTGCAAAGAATCCAATCAGTCAGTCAGTCAGTCATCAGTTGAGAGTAAACTCTCAATTGAATGACTGATCACAAAAAGCTCAATTGATTGACTGAAACTGATCAATTGATCAACTACTGATTAGTTCAAAGTGAAGATATAAATTTTATAGATCTAAGATTATAGTATTAATAGCGATTGCTATACGAATTGCGCTTTTTCTCTGCTAATTATTCAAATACTTTTAATGCTACAATAGTTTTCTTGATAATTTAGAACTTTTTGAGGTTATCATTTTAGAATAAGAAAAGATACGTTCACATTTCGAGCTTATTGCTAGTATCGTCATAAAATTAAAAGCTATTTGAGTCAATTCTGGTCAATAGAGCTCTATTTTTTTCTAGTAGTCTATTATCCCAATTTTTTTAGTAGACTTTTTGATATATATCGTTAATTGATTTCGATGCGAAGTAACTTTTGATCGAATTGCGCGCGAAATTATTAGAACTCTATTTTCGAGAATACTTTTAATAAAAAAGAATTAACGCTCTAATTCTAGTGAGTATAAATTACGCGTAGAATTAATATTTTTTTTATATCGTTTATTTTAAAGTTTTTTAAAGGATTTTCTTGTAATTGCGAGAGTAGTTTTATTTATTTAATTAGTTCAGTTTTTCTCGAAGTATGTTTATTTTTATTGCAAGTATAGAACTATTGCAACTACTCAAACTATTAATTGATTGATCTTATTGTAATAATCAATTGTTTTATTTCAAGTCAAAGTAATCGACTTTTGAATGTCTCGATATTAATTGAATTTACTAGTTTTGATTTCTTTTTGTAGACTTTCGAAGTATTCGAGAATATATTCGAGTATAAGTAATTACTTTTATAATGCGCCGTGAGAAGTTTCGTATACGCTATCGTCCATATCAGCGTTTCTTTCGAGGTTTTTAGTGATAAAGAAAAGAAATTGAAAGTACTTACAGATTTTCTCGAGAATTTTTTATTCGATAGAATTAAAATAATTTTTCTTGTAGACTTTTTTATTATTAAAATCTATAAATATTTTTAATTGCACGTAATAAACGTTGAAAAAGTTTTTCAGTTCAAAAGCGTATTAAATCATAGCGTATAATAAATTCTAGCGAATATTATCGTTTAAAACAAGTTTCCAGATTTTCTCTATTATTATACTAATATTGTGAGTACTTTGTAAAGCAACGAAGAGATCTGTACGTTTTCCAAATGCTATAATATGTACTACTAGATTATAAAACTTATTTAGTTTTCTTCGTTGTCGCTAGAGTTATCGTCGCATTAGTATATTTACTTTTTTGAAATCTTTTTTCTAACTTTTCGTATTTTGATCGAATAAATAGATTTCTACAATAAAATTGAGAATATAATTTATACAATGAAGTCTTTTTTTTTCGATTTTAAAATCAAAAACTTTCGCAAGCTCGTTGAGTATAGTATTGTTGTTAATAGTATTGTTTAGAACGAAATAACCTAGATTGTTTTATGTAATGCCAAATCGAGTAAAAAGAAAGAAAATAACGCTAGTTTGCTCTATAGTAAATATTATATCAGTAGATTATCGAAACATTATCGATATATTGTATAACTTACCGATTCCAGTCTTTCTATGGCTTGACAATTCCAGTAAATCTATAAAACGTATTACAGTCTTATAATTTGCATTAATAAAATATACTACAATTTTAACAATACTAATCTTCTCGTACTTTGAACTCTAATCATCAAAAAATATTGTAATACGAGATTTAGTGTAGCGTATCTCTTTTATAATTTCGAGCTTATAGTAATCGAACAATTTATAAATCCAATTAGTAATAATTAAAAAAAAAAAAAAATGGCGATTACGTATTTGTTATTAGCAATTTTAAAACAATTGTATAATCGTTTCAATACTGTTTTCTTATGTTTAATTTTATTACAAATAATCCATTCGAGAAACGCGTTTTTAAACTTTTAGTATTAAAACGAAACAATATATTCTCCAGAATCTCTAGATTTGTTAAATGCTTGAATAATAATAAGTTTATCATTAATTATTTTTCAAATATCTTTTTATTTTTCTAAATAGTATATTGCGATTATATGTTTAATAGTATTATTAAAAGTATTCGAATTGAAATAATAATCGCTATTCTTTTTAGTAAATTTGAAATTATAATAATCTACGTACTTAAAATTAGTACTATAAAAACAATAATTATAAACGAAATAG
This sequence comes from Acephala macrosclerotiorum, assembly GCA_014904845.1. NCBI lineage: Eukaryota > Fungi > Ascomycota > Leotiomycetes > Helotiales > Mollisiaceae > Acephala > Acephala macrosclerotiorum. Next base: position 28,849 of record MU119289.1, read on the forward strand.
TATATACAATTTGCAATACTATATTATCGACTTTTTATTGTTTTTCTTATAAATAAAAGCATATTTTAGTCTTCAAATCCAGTGCGTTCGAAATCGATCGAAAATAATGCATATTATATAATGTCTTTTTAGACTCGGGATATAAATAGACTTATTATCAAATAAAGATTCTCTAAAGACGAAAAGCGAGTAATCGATAAATTTATTGAGATTAAAAGAGAGATTTGGATTGTAATTATCGTTATATATTAATAGAGATCGCTAGTATTTATTTCAACGAGCAAAAGTTGATAGTATAGATTTTAATTACTTTAAAAGCGTAAAGACATTGATAAAAGAAAGCGTAGAAAGATCAATAGAGCTTTCTATAATAATACGTTTTAACTCTAAAAGTATTGATTCTCTAAATAATATAATTTAAATAATAGCTAATAATAATAAAGTGTAATAATTGATCTATAAAAAGTCGTACAATCGTAAAGTTTTACTGCGAATCACGAAATTACAGATTTAAGCCAATTAAAAGCGTTCTTTTATGTTTTTCCGATTCGAATACCTCGTTAAAACACCAAAATCTTTTCTCTAAAAACACCAATTATAATTTCAAAATCGTAAAATAAAATTATCTGAACTGATCAGTCACTGATCAGTTGGTCTAATGGTCAATTGAATGACTAAATAAATTAAAATTGTCAACTGAATAACTGACACTGATCACTGATCAATCAGTTGATCAGTCGACTGACTGATTGGACTCTCTGTTTCCCTGCATAGTATTGCCCAGAGGTCTTCGTCAGACTGGGTGCCAAATACTTCATTCTTTATGAGCTGCTCCTTCAAACGGATGACTTCGGTGCCGAGCTCCTACCTCTTCGTCCGCTCAGTGTGGAGCTTGAGCCTGTTCTCTTGATTGAAGCGAACGACCGAAAGGAGCTGGTCGTTATAATGATTCTGGTCGGGTGTTGGCACTTGTGCAACATCTTCACTCCTGATTGCTGTCCATCAATGTTATCCTCGATCTCTTGCGGCTCGCTTAACAATCGTTCACTCCGATTCTCGGAGATTTCCTCGCTAATCTGCCTGGCATGCCGGTCATAAAGAGCAACTCATCCTTCTTATAACGCGGTGGAGGAGGTTTGATCTTGCGTGGTGATGGCTTCTGGTTGACAGTGAGGGTGTATTGACTGTCTGATTCTCGCTCATTTCGGATCCGATTCTCCCGTTCGAGTGTCCGGATTCTGTTGCCTGCACTCTCAATCACTCTGCATATGTTGAAGGTATCTGAGTAGTGGCACCCAGGGAAACTTTGCATGTTTGGATAATGGGTGAAGGTGGTTGGACCTTGGCTGGTGACAGCAGTTGGAAATGAATGCTGCACGGGATTTAGGCTCTTCAGAATCTGCATGGCCTGGTCGAAGCCGATAGCAGCACATATGGTTTTCAACGCCTTGGTGACTTCTTCGTGACTCGAAACAGCAAAGCCTGTAACTCGAGCCTCAATCCCGCCACTGTGGAGAAAAAGACAGGCTTGTTGCACAGAGAGCACTATTAACCAAGGGCTCATAAGATCACCTCATGGGAAGAGATTGGCTGAAGTTAGCTCGGGCTTGTCTTGCTGCGCTATGCCCACAGTGCTAGCACAAGGGTGCCAACTCCACTCTCAGACGACAGATCCTCGCTGAACCAAATGGATCGACAAAAGCAGCATGGATCAATCGGGCTGTCAAACATATGATTGAAACAACTCTATCCCAAAAGATTGGAAAGTATCAAGGGATCTTTATCAAGAAGTGCTTTGCCTGCGTTCTGTAAGTTTTTGATGACACCAAACCACGAATAGTACTGAGTTGAATGTACAGTAGATACGTGGTCTCTTCGTCGGAATGGGCCTTGTTGACAAACGAGCAGCGAGCTACGAAGGCTATTCGATTGTACTACTTCCGTCGGTTCCTCAACGATCGTTACCTTCTTGGATTGTTGCGGTGGGAAATGCGTGAATGGATTGCCTTGGCGTCATACTGCTATGCCGACAACCGGGAAATGGCAACACGGGGTACGCAAACGGCAGGATTGAAGTTCATGCGAGAGTCAGACGTGGCGGGAATGAACCTGATATAGAAAGAGGTTCTCAATAAGAAATTAGTCGCCACTAAGAAAGCTCTTCTTGTGTTGATCTACATCTCAATTTAAGTCATTTAAAACAATTAGCTTAATACTCTCGTTTACTTAGACAACTTTCTACATATTATCCCAGCCTTCCGCAAGACTACTTTTACGGCATTAAAATTATGTTTAACGAGTTCTCTTCCTTATCGACAAAAGATAAAGTCGGATTTGGTTAATGCATTTCAAATTTATTTATTATTTATAATTTATATATTTTTAATTAATTAATTATTCGTTCGTTTAATCGTTTTATAAAATTTAAACTTCGAAATTAATTCTTTTTTAAAAAAAATAAATAAACGATATATACTTTTTAATTAATAAATTTAATTAATATAATTATAACAAATATTAATTTTCACTTTTATTGATTAATTATTAATAATGATTTATAATTTTAATATTATTATAATTTTTTTTAAAAAAAAATATCGTAATAATATTAAAAACTTTTAATTTTTACGAAATTATTATCTCGTTTGAAAATAATTTTTTCGAAGCCTCGATCCACTCCTCTTTCTATTGGTATACGTTTGTTATAATCTTGTATATTTTTTTTTTTGGCTTCTGATTATTTCTCGGGTAGAATGCTCCTCTCCAAGCTCAGTCAGAAGGTCCTTGCCCTGTTCAAGTACTCGTCGAAAGCCTTCTTCACCCCATTCTTGGACACAGAAGTGTCTCACGCGAACAAGGCCAAGGATCAAGAGCCTGGCTTTCTTAGTAGCACTATCGACTTCATCATCTGCGTCTGTATTGCCGAAACCAGTGCCATCTCTTTTCGGTAGCTGAAACGCTCCCATTTCGTAGTTGGTCGTGTCTCCACACCAGTACAATTTCTCCGAGGGTCCCATGGTACTGGCCGCAGCTTTGAACCATTCCCTGCGCTAATCGATTCTGCGATGCCGAAGGTCCTTATACAAGGCAACAAGCTCTTGTGCCATATCATATGTGGCCCCACGAGACTGGTATTCTACGGGGATGTCTTTATTTGAAGTGAGATTGGAGATATGACGAAATGGATATAGGAAAACCTGCCATGGTGAGTAGTAATTGCAATCTAGAATCTCAGCTATTGTCTAGCAGGAGTAGGAGAATGAACAAGATTAAAAAACCACGTTTATAAAAAATTTTGACCTCCGGAGTCGCAGAATATATATCCTTTAATTTAAGTTTAAAAACTTAAAAAATATTATTTAATTAATAAAAAATAAAAATATTTCTGCTTTTAAAGTCTAATTCGTAGTTTTTAAAAAGGGTTAATCTTTTAAAAGGATTAAAAAGTAGAAAAATGTACAATAAAAGAGAAACTAGGGAATTAGGCCTCGGCGGCAATTTTACTCGCTACTTTTTTCTTTGGGACGAACTTCGTTTTCCTCCATCAAGCACAATGCAAAATGTGAGCCATTGATCTCGACTGCCGTGTTCGAGATTCGAGAGGATATCGTATTTGCTAGCTTTTATTTCGTAACGAGAGTGGGAAGGAGAGAGAATCGCTACAATAATTTTGGCTGTTTGCAATACTACCTTGGTCAGTATGTCGTCCATTGTTTAAATTTCTAATACTTACGCTTTTGGCAAGGTCGAGTTTCCATACGTCTACTAAATTCAAATTCTCCTTTTCTGCGATATTTCCTATAATAGCACTTTTATATCCTCCGCTATATCCTCGATACAGGTTACAAAGTTTTGTCATGCGGCCCATGCTCCTTTCTCTTCATTTCCTCGCAATGGGAGTCAAAAATGTATTGGTGGGATTCCTCTTTGTCGTTTCGAGTTTATAAACTGTTATCCTGCCTCCACTACTGCAGCTCTGCCCAGAATGCGCGCAGTAATATCCGTCTTACCATCTTTGCCACGAACGTAGCCCCATGTCTCTTCTAGAATGCCAGCGCCTTTGGATCGTCTCTAGTTTAAATGCTTGATCTCGTAGGTTACGGATAGCTACATCAAGGCTTCCCGCCTTGCAAAGATGTACCTGTGTATTTGGAGCTGGATGACACTTTCCTGTCGGAACGTTCGAAGATAGCCCTGGAAGTTTTAAGCCTCTCGCGCAATGTTTTCAAGCGGCCCCAACTATGCCCAAACAACTTTTCCATATCTTTTGATTCGACACCTCGGAGAATTTCTTGAGCAGCGGAGAAATGTCTGCCAAGAATGGCCAAGTCCAAAGCTGAATATCCAGCTGAATTCACCGCTGCTGGGTTGGCACCCGCGTTTAAAAGAAGTCTAACGACGAGATAATGCCCTCCTTCTACAGCAACACATAGCGGCGGTGCAGTGCCGAGACTCTCAGTATCTTCAGGAAAGATACCCCAGAGTCCAGATGAGTCTGTGTCATATATTTTCTCGATGCCAGCAACGGTAGCAGCGGCCAAGAGCACTCGTACTGCCTCCACTGCTCCGAGCTTACATCCTACGAGTAAAGATGTTTTCAAAAACATGACTGGTGCCATAGTGCTGACAGATATTGATGATGTACTCAAAGGAGAAGGCGGAACGGGGTTTGTTAAAGAAGACTTGTCGTTCCCGGAATCGAGGTTAGGCGAAACGGGGTCTATTAGAGAAGACCTGTTGTTCCCGGAATCGGGGTCAGGTGAAACGGAGTCTATGAGAGAAGACTCATTGCTCTCGGAATCGAGGTTGGGCGGCATTAAATTCATTGTAAACTCAGGGCGAAACAACTGCAGCTGCTTCTCTGCCCACCCCTGCAATAGCAAGTACAACAATGTTTCTGGCGTATTTGAGCATCCTTGAAGGCACAGTTGCACCGTCTCCCATATTTGTTGCTCTTCGGAAGTTTCCAATGGGGCGTCGCTGTCCAAATGTCCTTTGAGCTGAGAAATTGCGTACTCAAGGAGAGGTCGGTCTTCTAGTAGGTCTATCCAGACTTTGAATTCAGGGGTCGTCCAGGATTTTATTCCCTTCCCCCGCAGAATGTCTTCTCCACGATAGTTCCATGAGAAACTCATTTTCACATAGGCGGCTAGGTTTCTGCTAATTTTTTGGTCCCACTTGTTTTGATTCAAGTCCAAGAATGTTGCCTTTTCATCAAAGAAAAGGAATTCCTTCGCGCTTTCATGAATAAGCTGGACGTAATCATCTCCTATTATTGGTTGAGGTTTCCAGAAGCACTTGACAGCATCCGGATCTGACGGCACAATCTCTATGAACCCTCCACAGATATTCCAAATCAGAGTTTGAATAGGAACCCAACTTGAGGTGAGTTGTCCAACTCGATTCATATATAGAAAATCTGTCTCTTGTTCTGAGGTCGGCTGTTGCCAGTGAAACATAGCAATGGCATCACGGATCTCCTTCACTCTCAGCGGGCGCTTTGAGAACAATGTCCAGGCAATGACGTATCGAGCTTGGTCTAAAGTATCCTTCTTATCACCAATTTTCTGTACCATGGACTGGTAGGATTCGTTCAAGGTTGTTGGCAGACTAGACAAGAGAGTACGGAGTTGTTTGAAAGTGTAGGTTTGAGACTTGACAGCCTTCACAAGCCGTCTAATAATAAGTATAACCCAGAGGATGACCCCATGGGCATGAGCGCGAAGATATTCGCGAATAAAGTCGAGCTCTGATGTATCAGAGAGTGCCAGGTAATCGGATCCAGTGGATTTAGTACGATAATTAGCGTAGGCAGACCTATTGATTAGTTGGTGATTCTGAGCCGATTTTATTGACCTGATTGTGTTTCCGGATGACGACGACGAGTCGCTGTCTTGATTTGATATGTCTTCAGTCTGAGACATGTGCGACCACAACTTGGCTATGCCAGCGCTTATGATCTTTTCAATGTCAGGCCCGTTCACATCTTTCATGTCAATGTGGTTAGGCGTCCGTAAAACTCTCGAGAGATCATCCTCGACTCGACTCAGAGCAATAATTTTGAAGATAGTGCTATAGTTCGGGGAACAGATGCTTGTTAGCAAGCTGAGAACCTTTTGTCGTCGCTGACCCCCAGGCGTTCTTTCCTCTGATTCGTCAATGCCGTCTAAGATCAAAAGGAAGCGACGGGTGGTTCTTCCTTTCGATCGAGGATTCGGACTGCTTCGGGATATGTTCAAAAGAATCTGCCGCAAGTCGTCAAATGACCACACTATATTCTCGTCACAAGCTTTACGACGTGCTCGAAACGTTTCTCGAAAGCATTGCCACAGAGAGTTATCTCTTTGCAGTAGTTGGTACAGGATCGACCGTAACATAAATTGATGACTTGTCTCTGTAGGGCCACCTCGGGAGCTGTAGAAGAAGTCCGCGACATTGTAAGATGCACCTCCTTCCTCAAGCTCCTTCGCATTGATTGAAAGCAGCCTTTGAAGCGTCGCCGCTAGAGTTGACTTTCCACTTGCTGCTTTGCCATATATCCACAACAAGCTCGAAGATGATCCCTTCCAGCGCTCGTACACTGGATGGTGCCATATCCAATCATTCGTGCCGGTAATGGCTGACTTTACAAGGTCTCTCCGGGCGCTTAATTCCCGAAAATACAATGAGTTAAGACAGTCTATTCGCAGAATGATAAATTAGCACGAAATAAGCAATTCAAAGATAGAGTTGCTAACCCAGGATCTCTTTTGTTTTCCTAATGCATGCAGAGAAGTCCACTTTGATGGGCGGTCTATCCACCGTCATCGAGTCTGGCTCGCCAAGAACTAGAAAGGACAAGCTTGGCAAGGAAATATCTGAATAGTTGCTAGCTTTATTGGGAAAAGCGGCTTTTAGATATTTCAGACCGTTACGGAACGCGACGTAGCATTCGTGTGACTGAAGTCCCACCAGCATCAAAATGACATCTTGCTTGATGGCTCGGATGGCACAAGCTAAAAGGCTCCAGAGATGTTGCCAAGCTGTGTCTGGATTCGAAAGAGAGAGCTTCCATTGTATGAGCCGGCCGTTTTCGTCCCTTTTTTCATCTTGCCAATAGTCGACTGGGTGTTTTTGAATCTCCCTTTGTTGAAGATCCACAGCAGATATACATCCGCTGTCTCCTGCAAATATCTGACAAATGAGTGATCGCGCCATGTCAGCTTCATAGCTGAAAGGTCCAGAACTTCCAAGCCATTTTTTGGGACCTGGGCCGAAGGCGAATGGGTCGTAATAGTAGAATAGCTTTCGTCCAATTTCGGATCCCCCGATATCTCTTTCCAATTCTCTCGCGACATTGATTGCCCACCCTGAAATATCATCATACACGACATACAAGATCCCACTTACAAACGTATGCGACCAAGCTCGATAGTCCACCATGTGAGATATCCAGGTAAAGTCCACCTGCTCTAGTTGTGGGACTGTGCTGCTGCTGTCCTCAAATGCCGACACGCAAGATTCAGCACACCATGATCGTGCAAAACGACTCAAAACTTAACAAGTCAAAGGTTAGCTACGAGAACATCACCGTATTAATACGGACCACTGACGAATAACGATAATCTCGCTGGTACGTACAAGCATCATCATTAATCTCAAGCTTCGAAAATATCTGAGTCATGGCATTATGTACGATCTTGTACTTCTGGCTCTCAGCGTACCCAAACTTGCATACATTTCGATGATCTGCCCCAGCTATCTGAACAGCTAATTCATTCGGCAGGCGAAGAGTAGCCGAGTCCTTGTCCACTATCTAGTATAATTAAGCAAAACGAACGAAGGGGGAGTCTGGAGAAAGGGACAAACCAGTTGATTGCCAATTTTCTCTGTCTCGTAGAAAGACCTGATAATGATGAACCCGCTCGCTGGCTGTATGAAAGCTTCGGCAATGGCGGCGAATTCTGGCGAATTCTTCTTCAGAGCCTTCACATATCTGGTATTCCCGACCGCGCCAAGAGTCGTATAGCTAAGCACATTCGTCGCAAGATTTGCCCAGTATCCAAGATCAGCTCCTCGATGAGGAACACCGAAAAATATAGCGCCTGCGGCACTATCACGGATGCCCTTGTAGTAATGAGAGCGTTCATTGGCAAGTATAAGTGCTTTCTTTGCCACAATACCTCCTAAACTGTGCGCAACGAAAATTATCGGTCGTTTCTGCTCCTCTTCGCTTTGTCGCTCTCCGTTTAGATAGTCGAGTAGTGAGCCTGCTGCAGAAGCTATGTCTGATACCGATGAGCTGAGAATGAAGGCTGCGTCGTATCCAAACGACCATATTCGCGTGTTGGGGAATTTCGCCGGCAGGAAGTCTCTCAACCATAGTGACCCAGTTGTTTCGTCAGTCCAAGTGCTCTTCCACCCACCTCCAAGCCCATGAACCGCTACGATACTGTCCAAAATCAATGATGTGATTCAGCCTCGACCAATCGACCCAACTCACTCGACATAACAAGGCGCGCCATCTGGGGGCTTATACAGAGGGAAGAGGCCGAAAGCCTCTGCGGGTTGAGTCTGCGATGTCATTGTCAAAATATTTTCGTTGCATGCGACTAGATTTAGAGTACCTTTCCTCTAGCTGGCTTCTCCTGGACAGTATTTGAAGAGCCAGCCTTGCTATCAGTCTCGCTCTGATTCCCCGTGTTCTCCTTCGTCTTGTGACTCTTGAATGGGTTCTTGAGCAGTCCCATAGTGCGAATTCAATGACACAAATCGATAGGATGTTCCCGCCGAGATACTGGTGGTGAGAGAAGCGGGTTTTCCACATCGAGCAGATAAGGTTGGGGAAGTTATTTGGCCATGAGGGACGGTTACCGCCGTACTTATGCATGATGAAATATACAACATGGCTGACTGGACTCGATTAAATCCCTGACGCCACTTCACTTCAGCCCGCATACGCCTCTCTATCATTCGTCTTGCAACATCTCTGTCAATATCTCTCCAATGTGATCCCACATAGTGAAATGACTCTTGCCCTCGTATTCTTTCAGCACTGCATTTGGTAGCCGAGCAGCCATGTATCGTCCCATTTCAGGAGGCGTGTTGACATCCTCCTTGCCATACCAGAACCTTATCCCAGAATACTTGACCCCTTCCAGATCAAAACCCCAGTGTTTCGTGGCCAATTTGCTGTCTTCGACATATCCCTTAGAGGAACCCTGTCTGTATATTTCCTTTGTGATATTGACTAGTCCTTGAATAAGTTCCTCGCTCCCTAAAGCCTCTCGATCTTTCCTAGGCATATATCTGGTCTGTTTCCGAATCATCTCCTCCGTCTTGTTTGGACTCTCCTCCTGCACCTGAGGAACAACAAATCGATCAAGAATCTGCCTGAAGACCCATGGATGCTTTCCCCATATCCAGAGTCCCGTGCGATTGAGCAAGCTCATCCCTTTCATGCCCGCTTCCCACGGCCCAACGCCAAAAGCAATGCCCACAGAGCGGAGTTGCTCTCGCGGTAGCAGTTTCGCGCAAGCTAATGCATATCCTGTGCCACCACTGACACTAAACAGTCGATATCTATCAAGCTTCAGGTGGTGAATCAGACATTTTACATCGTTCACCCAACCAAGTACAGTACGATTGGGATGAAACGTCGATAGCCCAATTCCTGGTCTGTCAATACCGATCCAGCGAATATTTAGCTTCTCAGCAATTGCTTGGTCGGAAGGCAGCAAACACGCATCAAGGCGGGTGTCGGGAATGCCGTGAATGAATATGAATGGATGTGCATTGGAAGCTTTCGAACCGTACTCTGCGTAAGCTAGATGACGGTTATCGGGAAGTTTGAGAATCTGGCAATTGTCAGGAACGGGGTATCTGAGGTATTCTAGCGGCACGTCTTCCAATGTTGCCGCTGTGTTATGACATTGCGGTGTGTATGGGAGAGAACGGGAATTCGTTGCAGTCGATAGGGAGAAAATTGATTGGCGTGCAACCACAGTTGAGGATCGTGCAGTGTATAAAGTGGTAATGCTTCCCCTGAAAACAGAGCGTAAACCCGTACCCAGAGTGTCTCTTGAGACAAAGTGCAGAGCCATTTCCAGCATCACAACAGATGCAGGCTCCAATTATTGCAATTGTGGAGCATAGTGTATAGTACTAACCATTTTCAGCTAGGCAATTGTTGACCGCCCCTGCTTGACAAGGCTGAAGCGGTTTTGCCAGCGCCAGCAACACCGTCCATATAGAACCAACCAAACATTCGAAAGAAACCGAAGAACGAGCAGAACGAAACTAAGCCCTTCCACTCGAGTTCTACTCTCTCCTTTCTCACGCCAAGTAACTGCATACGCACCTTTTACCTCATCGCACTGTCGTATTTCCGACCGAACGATCGTAGAATCCCATCTGCGACTTCGAAGTTCGCACAACGTTGATTAATTCTGCGCACTCTACGAACTATGGAAGCGCAAGTGGGACATACTTGGGAGCCTGCAGGCCATGATCCAGTCGTACAGGAGTAACTAGGCGGGGAAACATCGACAGAAGTGATAGCAGACTCTCAGGTTCGCCATACGAGACTAGGAAACCGCTATCCCGCGCATCCTCAACATTCTGGTGCAATTCGAGAATAGCCCCCTCAAGGATACCATCAAAGGCAGACTTCATTGCACCTTCAAACATCCAGGAAACAAGATATACAAATTACCAGCAAGTCACAGGATTCAAGCATTGGCCAAAGACGGCAAGGAGAATAGGCCATCCATCTACGGCTTCGTCTACTGCTCACCAAAGGGAATCACGCCCACGAAGAGACAATACCTCACGATCGCGGACCACATGAAGACATATAGCGACATCCTAATTACCTAATCAGCTCTGTGAGCTGGCGACAAGCTAGCCTCTGTCATCGACTACATCTCGCCATCGACAACGAAAGGTTGTAGCATCGGGAGGGATTGGACAGGAAGAACCCGCGGAGAGGGCTATAAGGAGTGGAGGGATTCGAGACCACCGCGCAGATACTGATTCAACGACAATCAGAGGCAGGTTATAGGAGTATTTTTAGACGAGCTGCGGGAGCGATTATCTGATATACCAGACGAGAAAGAGGATGAACCAGTTCCATTCTCACTAGTATACATCGGGTGGACGAAGAATGAAGTAGCAAGAAGGGAAAAGCACTATCCCACGGCGATGCGTCCAGTCCGCTGAAGTTGTAAGTCAAAAGATTCGCGATCAGTGGGAGATCAAATGTTGACTTGACTACAGTCTACTAGAAGCCACCAGCTTGCACCTTTTCCCGACCAAAGACTTGCTTATGCAACGCCAAACGCTCGTGCCGGTTTTAGACGAAGTTGACGCTCGCTGGTCCGAACATACTTGCTCTATTCTAGCAGGATCATACAACTTCTGGGGCGGTCTAAACGGGGCAATTGCAGGACCACAGACAGTAGAGACAAGTTTGCGCAATACAGCCACAGACTTCACATGGAAGAATGCAGCTCGTGCATCTATTGCTCAGAGGGTGTATGCGAGGAACGCTCTGCAGCTCAAACGAGATCTTGAGGTAGACAGATTCTGTGCAAAGTACAAAGAAGATGGGTCGGAGGTAGAGGATTTCGCGCGGGTCAAACAGTCCTTGAAGCAATCGGAGAAGGGGCTAGGTGAAGCACTTCTCGAGAAGGGAGAGGTATGTAAGTCGCTACTTCCTTCCCGTACATATATACAGTGGCTGACAGGATAGACATGAGCTACGCACAAGTGAAGAAGCGAGAGGCAGATAAGTTGACGGAAGTCGCCCGTTCGCTTCAATCATTGCAGTCTCTCCAAAGCTTGAACCGGTCGCTGGAAAGGTCATACCCGATGTGAGGATGGCATTACGAAGAGAAAGACGTAGTGTAGCCTAGACAGATCGATTGTTCTTTAATGTAGGAGCTCACACTAGTTGATATAAGGAAATGGAATAATGGGACAGTTGACAAGATCGTGGTGGGGAGCGAGGACGGGGTCACCAAACGGGAATTGAGGTATGATATTGCGGGAATAGATAATTTTTCCAGAAGTGTATTCGAGACAAGTCCAAAATATCATACACGACGACCGTAGACCCATTTCTTGATTCTCTCATCTTGGTATCAGAGACTCCTCCGAATCGTCCTCTTCTTACTCGTGATACCACCTCCCATCCTCGTTCCAACAAGACACTGCTTCACAATCGGTTGATCCGTAAAATTGCCAGCAGATCCAAGAGGAGTCATCGTCAAGTTGTAAGTCATCGGCGAGAATCCTCCTGCCGCCCATCCAACGTAACCCATATACGCATCCGTGTTGGCGTTGATGAACGTCAATGTGTTGCAGAGATCTGTCAGGCACTTAAACCACATTAGCAGGGATTTCGGACATCCAACAAGATACATACAGAAGTAGAATTACCACCACCAGTCTCACTCAAGATAGCTTCTCTCTTATTTGCTACCAAAACCATAGACAACGGCACGAAAGTATCCTGGATGTGATTCGAAGAGCACTCTAATGATTGCCCGCTTCCGTCTACGTCCAGATACTTGTGAACATCGAAGACCAAGCTCGTGTTGGAGCCATCCGGATTATGGACCGTGCTCAGATTCCTGAAAGAGCCATTGCTGACGAATGTCTGCGCTCCGGTGAAGTCATTCCCTGGGAGGAGGATCATCTGTGTAGCTGCACCGGCTTCTCGAATCGCAGTCACGGCTTCTTGCACCGTGGCCGCCCAGATCTTCATATCGGGAATGGTGTGTGGCTCATTCATGATGCCGAAGACGACATTGGTTTCGTTCTTGTACTGTTTGCTGTTAGCGACGCAAGTCATCAACCAGCCATGGTCCGAACCTTAGCTGCGAGTTGACTCCAGAGGTTGGCAAACTCCGCATTCGTGGGACCACCTTGCCCAATGATCTTGTTCTCGAATCGTGCGTAGTTGTGAACATCGATGATGCAGTGAGCACCCGCGGCAAGAAATTCCTTCACAAGTTGGTCATACTTATTCGAATTCGTGGCATCCAAAGCTCCTGCAGCACTGTTCGAGCGAGTACCATTACCTGTAACATTGGCAGCGCTAGTGAGCGAGATACCGTTGATTAGAAATTACCAGCTGACAGCTACGCTCGTCAGAGAAGCCACTTCCAGAACTGGGAGCACTGACGTAGTCTGAAAAGGTTCAGGTTATCATCCTTCGCGAAATGTGACATCTGAGCTGCTCCATCACTCCCGCCGAGTGTAACCAGAGGTCCTTGGGCGCTCGCGAGATTGGCTGTGCCCTACACAATGTCAGAGACATTCATAGCTCATCCGAAAGCCTACGCACCGTGATAACGACACCAAAATTGAATCCAGCGATGTTGACTCCCTACTGTCATCAGTACAAACATTCTTCAACTCGAGGAGATACATACTGCCAGAGAAGAGGCAGCAAAAGCCGCAGTAATTAAAGAGAATACAGTCAAGAACAACATAATGAATGATAGAAAAGAAACTTGGCCAAGAAGTTTTCTACGTCACGTTTGGCTCACATTAAGGGAAGCACCATGATATACTCAACCACCGTCCAGGGACAAAATCAGGAAATGTCACCGGAAGAGGATGTTATATTACCCTCATCTTTCCTAAACGGTCTGTGTGTGTGACAATGCTTGATCCGTGGAAAAGGCCTTGGGATGGGGTCTGCTAAAGAAAAGCCTTTTATGCCACCGTTGTAGAAGAGGCTAATGATGCCGAATTTCTCCATCAGGCTAATATTTGTTGGCCGGTGTACTCGCTAAATCATGCGAAGTCAAGATGGGATTAAAGCAGATCGAGATCTGAGACGATTTAAGCTTGAAGTGTGAGAAATCGCCAGGTTTTGCATGGGTGCAATATTTGCCGGTTTCGTGCTCGGATGAGACACAGCATGGGACCCTCGTGCAAATCACCATAAGGTTCAAAAATATGGGAATAAAGCCCCGCGTCGATCCTTCGGATGCGGAGAGGAGGTTTTTGTGATGGCTCGATGGCATTTGGCCATGCTTCGAAGCACTTGCTGTTGACAATCTATCTGAGAAAGAGCTCGGAGGAAGACCATGGCACTGATCCATGTTTTGTGGCGGCATCCGTCTTGAAATCTGCAGAGGTCCCTTCTTCATTGAAAAAGCTTTTGCAAACCTCCAGATAACTGACAACGAGCGCACTAGTTACTCGCACTTCTGTTCTGGTCTATCTGGTTTGCGGAGGAATTGACCACCAACCTCGACGACGGTGCGTCTCCCACTGGAGTTCTATTTCCGCGGCCGCATTTCCCCTGCTCCATGCCAAATATTCCTCTTCCTTCGACATTTGATAGTCAGGACAATGGAGAGCGTCTCTATTATCAAGCCACGAAGATCTGTCGGACAAGATGCAGGGCTTGATATTGGGGCGAACTGCGAAGCAGACAATATCCTCATTCCTCCCCAATTCAGTCATAATCTCCTTATATTTATTCATGTGTTCCCAGCCGAGTATTCGTCGTTCGCTCAGTGCCCTGCCGGCTGGCGGAGGTGTCGTGTAGCAAGTCGAGGAATTCGAGTCATCGCGACTTTCATCGAGAGTTCAAGAAACGTGACGCGTGTCGCCGCAGGCACAGAGGATCATTTCCGAAGAATATTCGAGCGCAATATCCAGTCTGTCACTACATCCGTCTCAAGAAGCGCGCGCGTCGAGGGTCGAGTGTGGGATGTGACGGATGTGTGCGAGGAAACAGAATCTCGAGCCCCGAAATCCAAGCAACAACCCCACAATTTCACGTGCTGTTATCAAAGCCTCCTATTAGAGGATGACCACCACTCCTCATCACGCCAGAAGTCATCCGATTCACATATCCATGAGCCCAGTACTCCTATACGATGTTTAGAAAGCAATATATGTTTCCTGCCCCTCAAAATGGAAGTTTTCATTTTCAATAAACATCCTGTCATTGGATTCCAAACCACAAACATTTCGCCATGTCGATGACTGCAGCCGGAAAGAAGTGGGCTGACGGACCCTTCAAGCTTCTCTCCACACCCCGGATTACCCTGAACGCACGTTTTCCGCTCCCTGTTCCAAGGACATGTTTAGTAACTTCTATGTCAGGGAAAGCCAGAATCCGGAGCATCCAAAAATGCCTCCGAAATGGCCTTGATTCACAACATCCTCCTCCGAGGACTAAATTGCATCTACATACAAGCCCCAAACCTCCAATTCTCAGAAGACATCTCAGATTTCATGACCTTCTGTGACGCCTGGTCCTGCACTCTCCACTCTCACCACCTTACCGAAGAAACAGTTTACTTTCCACTCCTCGACTCCCAGTGCAAGGAGAAGGGAGTGGCGAGTAAGAATCACGATGAGCATGAGACGTTCCTTCCTGCTCTGGCGAAGTTTGATAAGTTTGTGGAAGGAGCGAAGGACGGGAGCAATTATGACAAGGAGGTATTTATGGGGATTCTGAATGACTTGGGACCGAAGCTGGAAGCGCATTTGAGGAGTGAAATTGGACTTCTTTTGAATTTGGAGAAGGATCAGGGTATCGATTGGGATTTGTTGGGGAAGACGATGGCTGCGCATTCGAAGAAAGTTGCTGATAGAGTGAGTCCCCCCTTCCGCTTCTAGTTCATGGCTGACTTCCATTTTAGAACAGGGAGGTGCCGTTCCTCATCACGAACGCAGACGTGACCTACGAAGATGGAATTCATGGAGCGAGGTTTCCGCCGTTCCCTTGGTTCGTCCACCAAATCTTTCGATGGGTGTACATCCCAATCTTGAAAGACGCCTGGAAGTTCTCAAGCTGTGATGATTATGGAATGCCGAAGGAACTTCCCTTCGCTATTGGAGGTTCGGAGCAAGTCAAACAGAGAGGGTAGTTGCGTGTATGATCATATATACTCATTCTTCATTATGCATTAACATATATCTTCTCATTACCGCGCATCTCCATCATGACTCGTCGAATAATTACACGTTCACGACAACCCAGCCGACCATCCGGAACACGAGCATTCCAACCCACAATCCTCGCTGGACTCTGTTTGTAGGGGCAGCGCCCGTGAATGGAACGGTCGTGGTAGTAGCGTTCGCGGAGTTGGCAGTACCTGTTGCATTGTTTGGTCGGGCAAGACCCAAGCAGTTTACCATGTTGAAGAAGATATCGATGTTGCCATAAACTCCTCCAAAAAGCTCTTGGCAAGGTCCCATGGTGAAGACTGGGACTCAGTCAAAGAGTGAACACTTTGAGCCTCGTTTCTGCATGGATTGTAAGCTTCAGGATTCAGCGAGGTTGGGCGTGCTTACGTAGGAAGCGTTCCACTGACAATGAAACCATCAGTATTGTCAGTAGGATTGACGAAGTAATCATCAGCCGGGAAACCAGTGATATTGGTAGCCGAAAGACGAGGTCCAGATATGTGGACGCGATAATTCTCTTTGTGATCTGGGTTGGCTCCAACACCTTGAGCAAGAGTGTAACGTGGATCCCAATTCACAGGGAAGTTGACCCCAGTGTTGTATGAGATGCTGGCATTGGTCACGGTGTACTGGCTTAGACCTGAGTTGGTGTAGACACCGGTGGCGTTGCGTTTCTCGCGGTCGGCGGACTTCGAGCTCAAGTACTTAGTATCGGCAGATCCAAGACATCAAAGCCTTGGCCGTGGTCAACAGTGACAATAATCAAGGTTTGATTGAGCTCTGTCAATGGTCAGCAAAGCTCATAAGTTCGGGTTCGATACCCACCTCCCATGGCAGTCAACTTTTCAATGGTAGCCTTTATGATGTCGTCCAACTCCAACAAATCACCTAGCGTACGGTCATAATCCAGAGTATGCATCTGTTTGTCAATAGAAGCAGCCTCAGACATCATGAAGAATCCTTTATCTCCGCCACGTGCGTGACGAATGCCAATGGCTTTCAAAGTCATCCCCTTCAAGCCCGGAAGGTCCAAAGCGGGCTTTTTGTTTCCAGAAGGGTCATTCGTGGTCGTGTTGAGGTACCCGGTGTACACATTTCGGTCCAGCCAAACTGGAAGATTGGAGGTGCAAAAGATACCAAGAGCTTTGGTGGTGTTCGAGACCTTGAGTAATGAAGTCTTATTCAATGAAACGGCATATCCAGCGTTGGTAAATTCTTGGTAATGGTCCTTGCCCTGGAACGAACCAGAACTGCTCGGCATCAGCTCCAAAGAAGACATCAGGTCCGGAGAATGGAGTCCACGTGTAATTCGTCACTCCACGAAGAGCTTGGTCGATCAGGTTGCCGTACTGGGATCGAAGTCTGGTGTGACCAGTAAGAGCGATTGGAGTTGCATCTGCAATGAAGGCAGTGCTGACAACGCCGATAGCACTTCCCAAGATACGCGTAAGAATCTCGACAATGGTTTCGATTTTCGGGTCATCAAAGGGATCAGCACTATGAAACAGCTTAGCTATTGCAGAGGAATCCAAGGCTTTGCCTTCGTACCTTGAATCAGCATAGACACCCATAGCGTTGACAGTGCTCTTGTGTCCCGAGTACAAAGCCGAAGCACTGTTGGCAGAGTCAGTGATGTAACTATCGAGAGAGTGGGTCTGAAGGTATTTAGCAGGATCACCGTGTTGGGGGAGAGTCGTTGACCTACCATTTGATGTCCAATAACTGGGAACTTGTCCATCTGCATCGTGCTTTGATACTTCCCATTAATACTCTTATGTCCAATCAATCTTGCAGCAGCGATCATGTTGGTTGCCATTCCGTCGCCGATAAAAAGAATAATATTCTTTGCTCTCTTTTGTTGCTGGAGAGGTCGAACGAGCCAGTTGGCCACTGTCTTTGTGCTATTGTAGTAGTTCAGTGTTGCAATATACTCTCCAGGTTCGTAGAGAGCAACTCGTCTGTAGACCTTGGAGGTCACGCGAACAACCGATGGAGAGTGAGCGTCTTGTGCAAAGAGGTCCTCGTACCAGGTGAAGTTCCAGCGCTTGAGAGAGGGCTCAGCAACCTTGAAGAATGTTACAGCAGGCTGAGGACTTCCGCCAACCTTCGAGACCGTGAACGACAAGTTGGGATCGGGGATGCCTCCGTTGGCCTCGGATCCATTAATTAGAGCGTGAACCTGTTGCACCGTTAGCCATTGACTCTAGCGAGGGCATCAATTATATCCTCTCTAACCTCCAATCGAACATCGAAGTACTGTCCAGCCAAGAAGTCAGTCTGATCGGGAGGTAGGACGCATCCAAGAGCTTCTTCTCGTCAGCAGCGTGGGGTAGCGGGGTAGCATTTACTCGCTCGGACAACCAAGTCTCTGGAAGGTTTGTGCAGCTGTCAACGCAAAGATCGACGAGGCGGTCAAAACGAGAGTAGAAACCGATACCATGGTGACGGATAAATGCAGAAAGTCAATTTAGTAGCACCCATGAGGACATCAAGGTGCCCAGCAATATTTATACCTTCCATAGTAGCTCCCGACGACCAGGTTCACCTTACTAGAGGTCCCTAGATCCCAAAGCACTCGCGCATTGAGCTACAGCTGCTTGATGCACCAGTTCGTGGCCCAAGAAACATTCAGACGATGATATATGAGACTCGAATGAACCAATTGAGGAGCTCATCGCACGTGTGTTGCGATAGTTCTTGCCAATGCTTGGCCACAGGAGCAACAAGGCAAGTCTCACGACGTACCTGCCCGTTGGAGGTGTCCAAGAGGATTTGGCCCCTCATGGAGCGATGAGGCTGGATGAACAACCCCGAAGATGGGTGTAAATGATGGGAATTGACTTTCTGTCGAACCTGTGGACAAGAAATGGTGACGAGCTTAGTCTTGGCAACTCATGATGGTACCAGAGCATGTATATCGATACAGAGTTGATGCGCCGCAGCTGCAGTTCCCGAGCGGGATGGGCTGTGATCAAGCTCGCTGACCGCTGAGCTATCAATCGAGGACTGGAATCGAGACCTCAATTAGTGCGAACGGATAAAACACGTGCAATTCGAGATAAAGATTCCGCAGGCTTTTTCTTAAAGAGATGCAAGGCAATCTTTGGTGCAGTATGAGTTATCCAATATGGAGAGCAGTCGTTGGAATCAACGGAAGGGTTGCAAGGGAGGAAAGAGAAGGCTGGGGAAGATTGGGCGCATTTACAGCCTGTGATAAGGGTGCATTGTTCTCACCGCTGGCAGCCCTGATCACACTTGACTCCACCACACCATCCGTACGAACTCAACCTCCAACTTTCTATTTCCATTTATATGACAGTTTCGAATTTCAGCACGTGAGTTTCGTTACGTCTTCTCGTCGACTCCAGCCGGCCGCGCACCTACTTAGTGCGCCCCTCCAATGACAATCCAAACTGTCCTTTGGCGAACGAGTCCCCCCCCCCCCCCCCAATCTCCCAATTCTCACAATCTACCTCCGCATAGTCCTTCGTCCTTCCCCTCTACTCTAGCTTATCCATCTCTCCCCCTTTCGATATTATCCCACCATCGATACAAAAATTTTTCTGCGACTCTTCCCAATTCCGTAACCTTACCTTCGAGCCCTTCCGCGAATCCACGAACTATCGCAGCACTGCAAGCGGACATAGCCATGCACGAATACAATCTGCGGGACAGGGCCTGAGACGTTTGTTCATTTGCAAGGAGTTGTGTGCGTTAGAGGAATTGTGGTGCTTAAGTGATCGCAAGTGAGGCGGAGGATGAGGAGGTAGGAGATAATAAGTCCTGGAGCTCGAAGGAACCGCAAGGAGCGTCGGTGCCAGAAGGTGCGCCCTCTTCTGGTCGAATTTGGAACGCCATAACTCTGCGGGCGACGACGTGGAGAAGAAGCTTCCTTCGATCATGTCAGTGATATCGAAGTCCCATATACGTCTCACAGCCTTCATCAACCCCATTAAAGCCTCCAGGCTCCATTGATGTATTGGAAACGCGATTTGTTCCAAACGGAGGAGAACCCATTGCCTGCATACGAAGCACGAGGAGAAGAGGAGCTTTCTTCTTCTAGATGTCGGATAAGTCTCGATCCCGTCGCTAGGGTTTATACACACCGTGTTGGAGAAGAAACCTCTCAACATGTATAATGTTAGTTGCATGTACACACTTGATCAGGGAACTCGCACGCAAGGAAACGAAGACCTAGAAGTCTAGGGATCTTCCTAAAGACTCTATGGTTACAAGGAAAGGGTACCGCATATCACAAGAGCGTGTTTCAAATGTTCCTGCGGTCTTTGGGAGACTTTGGATACACATAGTTCCGCAGCCATCTCCTTGATTAGTAACGCAGTACTACAAGGTGCCTCCGACAGCCTCGCACCCAAGTGAAACTCTCCTCCAAGCTGGGAGTAGGTGGGTACAGATGCGGGGTCTAGACCTAAATAAACTTGTCACAGGGAGTACTGCACGGAAGAGTATTGAAAGCTTCGAATGATGGAGAAGAGCCGACCACTTCTGAGAGTCACAAATTTCCTGTACAGGCAATACCTTTCCTAGCATTCAATCAATACTACTCTTTTCTTCGTCTTCCGGCAGATACCTTCGAGAATTACGACGGAGACATCGTCGAAGGCGACCGCAATGTATCTGACCACTATCAGCATCTTTGGCCTCTTCGTGGCAACGCTCTCCCTCTGTCAAGACTACTCATCTGCTATCTTTATCCCAAACGTGTACGTTGATCCCCAACAGATACCGTCACAAACCATTGTCGCCTCAATTGCCGGCTCGGTATGCATACCTAGCTCTAACTTACTCCCGTTCTTACTCATCACTCATAAAGGGTTCTGGGACTACGCTCTACGCCTTTCACTGCGAGCCCGGGGCAGATACCGCGCTGTGCGGTTTCTCAGGGACTGCCACACTGACGGAAGGTCCTACTGGAGCCGCATATACCATCCCTCCTCAAATCGACGCCAATAACATAACAACTTTGTAAGCTTGCCCCTTTTCCCTATCCTCTGGCATTGCAAGTTCACTGGCTAATACATACTAAACAGCTCTGGCTCTTGGAACTGCACTCGTGTGCTGGCCTCTGCTGTTTGCGCTGTATCTATGAATGTCCCTTCGCAGGATCCTATTCTCATTCCCTCAAGTACAATATCGGGCTCCCATTATTCCCCGGTGCCCGTTCTGATCACGGGTAGTTCGGTGGTAGCCTCGAATACTAGATCCAGCAAAACAGAGGCTGCTGGTGCGGGAGCTATTATCACTGGGAGTCCTGCTTGGATGATCGGAGGTGCGGCGCTTGCGGTAGCCGCAATGGCATAGAGTCGAAGCGTGATTAGAAAGTTCGTCATTTCCTGAGCACATCGGTGGATCTCCATGGCTACCCTTAAGTTGATGGGATTGCTTTGTCATTCGAGACGAAGAAGCAAAGCATATGTCTGGGATACAGTGGTCGAAAAGACTGCTCTGACTCGTATCACTCGTCTCACTGCTTCGCGACAGGAATTGCTATTGGGCCACGAGCTCCGGAAAAGTCGAGATAGATAATTGAACTCTTCAACACACGTTGAGACTAAATGTAAAGAAATATTATCCCCCGATCGAGGCAGCTCAATGATCATTGTGCCAGAATAGGTGAATCATAAGAGAAGGAGCCAAGAACGTTGCAAAAGTTCTAGCGCATTGACAGCCCCTAACGAGCCTGGGATCAAAAGTCTGTGTTTTATAGGGCTTCTCGCTAATAAATGAACGCTAAAACTAAATTTCGATTTTTAACTACGAAGTTAAATTAACTCGGATTTGCTTTATAAACCCACCATAGCTTCCTATAAGTATCGCATTATAAGATTAAATGATTCTGATTTGTGCGGACTTTATAGTTTTAAAATGAAATCGTCGATTTTGGTTTTTGTCGCTTAAAAGTGCCTTAAAAAATGCCTGGAAAACACAGACTTATGATCCCAGGCTCGTAAAGAAACGCCTACAATATCAGCGGGCTTCCACCGCACCAACAACACCAGATGCAAAGACCCTGAAAACCTGCAGCACATCTGCTACACTCCTCCGATTGTACCTAAACACGAGGGACATGTTCCACCAGCTGCGAAACGAGAAGCATGAGCTTCAAGCGTTCTGCGACTGTCTTGCAGTACAATAACATCCAGACATCCAGCGTCAACGACACTCCTCACGATGCTTGTTAATACTCGAGTCCAGCCCAATTTCTCAAACAGCTCTTCATTGGAAGCCGAAATCACGATCAGCGACCGATATCACAAACGATGAGCGGAGCCGGATGTTGGGCGAAAAATGGCATGGGAGGATGCTGCACCAGAGCCCAATGTTCGCAGCGACAGCATTCACCGGCCACATATTGCAGAGGTCGAGGAGAATATGTTTATTACTTCGAAGCTGGGAGTATTACTTTCTGGTCTGGAGGGGAGCTGAATATCGAGGGAAAATACACGGGAGGCATATTACCAAGCTCAATTGGCAACATTTATCAACATCGACTTGACAACCAAATACTCTTGAATTCCCTGCCTCCCACCCTCACGACCATACCCACTCTCCTTCACACCACCGAACGGACTCTCACACGCGCTGAGCAGCCCCAGATTCACACCGACCATACCCACCTCCAGCGCCTCCGTCACCCTCCACGAACGAGAAATACTTTCTGTCACAATGAAAGCTCCAAGTCCAACATCGCAATCGTTGGCCATATCAATCGCTTCCTCCTCTGTCTCGAATCTATACAATCCTACAACGGGCGCGAAGGTCTCTTCTCTAGTTGTGAGCATCTTCGAGCTCATGTTCTTGATGATGGTGGGTTGTAGGAAGTATCCACCCATTCCTTCAAGTGGTGCTCCGCCAAGGATGACTTGGCCGCCATGTTTCTTAGCATCTACTCGATGTCAGCAGGCACTCATATATCGTTTCGCATTTCCTTACCGTTGATGTGTATCATGGCCTTGTCCACAGCTCTTTCATGCGTCAGAGGGCCGATGAAGACATCTTCCTCAGTCCCTCTCCCGACCTTCAGCTCCTTGATCCTCTTCGTCAACGCGTCTGCAAAATCATCATAGATCTTGCTCTGCACCAGGATTCTGTTGGCGGTGACACAAGTTTGCCCGGAGTTCCTCAACTTGGCAAGGATACAAGCCTCAACAGCTGTATCAATTTTCGCATCATCAAAGACGATAAATGGACTGTTCCCGCCAAGTTCCATGCTGAGCTTTTTGATACTCCCAGCACATTGCTCTGCCAATATCTTCCCAACTCTGGTACTTCCTGTGAAGCTCAACTTCTTAACCAGCTTGTTCGTGCAAAGCTCCTTTCCAACCTCAGACACCGAGTCGAGCGTCGTGACAACATTGATCGCTCCCTTTGGGAAACCAGCTTCTTCAGCCAGTACCGCCTGCGCCAAGCAGCTCAAGGGTGTTTCGCCCGCTGGTTTCCAAATAGTCGTACATCCAGCAGCCAATGCCGCTCCAACTTTCCTCGTAATCATAGCGATTGGGAAATTCCACGGCGCCAAACAAGCCGCGACTCCCACAGGCTGCTTAAAAGTCAAGATCCTCTGATTCGGATTTGCGACTGGGACCACCTCTCCATGGGTCCTCTCGGCCTCACCAGCAAACCATTCCAGAAAGCTCGCAGCATAAGTGACTTCTCCCTTCGCCTCCGTCAAAGTCTTTCCATTCTCCAGTGTCAATATCAAAGC
Source organism: Acephala macrosclerotiorum (assembly GCA_014904845.1). Classification (NCBI taxonomy): domain Eukaryota; kingdom Fungi; phylum Ascomycota; class Leotiomycetes; order Helotiales; family Mollisiaceae; genus Acephala; species Acephala macrosclerotiorum. Next base: position 52,496 of record MU119289.1, read on the forward strand.
CAAATCATCGATGTTCTCAAGCACCAAATCGTTCCACTTCCTCAGCATACGGGCACGCTGACGAGCCGTGGTCTTCTTGTATGATTGGAATGCTTCGTGTGCTGCTTCGATGGCAAGTGCTGTATCTGCGGCACCCATTTCTGGAACCGCTGTGAGGTGCTTTAGAGTCGCAGGATCCAGGATATCGAATGTCTTGCCCGATTTTGCGGAGACCCATTCTGCATTAATATAACCTTTTGCTCGGAAGAGGTCTTTCCTCTTAAGATCTGAAAGTGATGTTGGACCCATGTTCAGAGCTGGATTGTGTTCTGGTCTTGCTATTTGGGATTTTCGTGGAATCGGATTCTCTTACCACGGCTCCGTGAGGCTGCAGCAACTGGTATCAAGGCCCACCGCCCCAACTGCAGATCCCCGCGTAAAATTGCCTTCGGGTAGGCATGGCGTTCTTAGTGGGGTGCCGTGGAACGCCTGGGTGCGGGGTAGCTCAAGTGGCTGTGGGGTACAGTAGCACGTAAATGTTTGGAGAAGTTATTTCCGGAACCACAGATCGAACACTCTCGATCTCGAGATTGCAAAAACAGTTTAGAGGGAATGTTACATTGCGCAGCTTCGAGATACTCTGACTCCCGAACATTGGCCAAGGCTTATTATCTCCCAGACTCCTCCCAAGTCACCCGCTCCTCTTTCACATCCACAAATCTCCATCCAAATTCGAACTGAATCATAACCTTAACTTAGGTAGTCCTTGATCTCGCTCTGAAGTTGTAGGAAGGTTTCTTTATCATGTCCTGGAATAACTCTCCCCTTCGTCGTGGCTTCCAAACGCTTCAATCTCTGTGTGCTTTGGAACCAAGCTGGATGATCACTAAGTACTATCAGCATCACCCTTCTGTAAATTCCAGGAACCTTACCGTGCAAGCCATCCTTGGGGAATCCCATCTCTCCACTGTTCAAATTAGCTTCGCACTTCAGGGTCTGGCTTGGGACTTGCTCACATTTTCAATGACATGACAATGGTCGCTGATGAAGAAGAATGTTCCATCGTTGGGCAGATTTAATTGCATCCCAATCAAACCTAAGATAAATAAGCATCATATACAGCGGTTTCGGAATCGAGAAAATACCATCTGTGTGACCTGGGAGATGGTGAAGTGTGATACCCTGGCAGAAATCCATAGTCCTGTCATCGAATGTCTTCCAGTTTAGGTTCAACTGTTTCAGTCAGTGATGAGGTCTCCAAGCTTGGTGCTAGACTCACATTCATGTAATGAGCCAAATACACCCCGACATCTGCTCCTGTCGCCACAGACCAGAACGCGGATCGTAACTCCTTGTCGTGAACCCAAATCTCGATATCAGTTCTGTGGAGGAATTGATCCAGCCCACCAGCATGATCCAAATGCATATGTCCAAGAATGCTGCCCCAGTCAGCCTCCGATGCCTCACAGTTTTTAAACACTTACATCTTCTTAATATCCTCTAACTTATGCCCCGTTGCCTCAACCGCATTCTTCAGCTCATGTCTCGGCTCATACTTGATCCTCGAAAAGACATCGGCGACTTGTGGGCCCCATACTTCGGGGTAATCTACCCCACATCCAGTTTCCCACAGGATACAACCATCATGAGGATGATCAATCAGAACACAATACATTGGCAACTCCCTCCTTTTATTGACGAAGGCATTGTTCTCGGTTGACTTTAGGGAAGTGTTTCCTCCTCGAACGACGAACCCCTCATCGCATTCCAGCCATCCGACTTCGAGGAGATAAGCTTTTGTACCCGGAGGACAGACATTGGAGATGTGGGAGGGTACTGCGCCTGAGTCGAGAGCTTTTTGAATTCCTGCCATATTTTGGGATTTGAGCTCGGTTTTGATATTAATTCCAACGTTTTCTGGAAAATAGAATCGGGTTGGAAGTCGAGAAGAAAGGGATCATGGGAATAAGTTCAAGTCGTACAGCAGCCCCACCTCACGAACTCATATCTGGATGCAGAGCTCAGGTAACCCCTCCCTCCTCTCAATGACGCTTTCCGTTCTTCCATTGCCCCGCATATCTATTAGCTCTCAATTCCGCTATGCTCATTGGCATTCTAACGACTTGGCCATAGAAAAGCGACCCCCACGATAGAGTCCAGAAGTGCGGAAACTGCTCCGGGGATACCGTTCCCCTCAATTGACTTTTCTACAATCAACTGGTAACGCCAAGCGTCAGCCATTCAATCCAGTCAATGGCTGAAACTTGTCTGTGCCTCTTCATACCGCTCGATCGGATCATGCACCTCTTTTCTTACGGGGCGGTTCGCCTTATGTGTCGATTCGCTCGAAACGAGGGCACTTGGCGAGGTGATGCAGCTGCCACTAGAAATCCCTCGGCATCAGTTCCCCGCATTTCTCAGCTCCTCCAGTTCAGCAGTCCGACATCGTCAGCTTGGAACGACCGCCGATTTCAGAGTCTTTTTCGTTCTCCCGCATTAATTGTCATTTTCTGTTCTCAACACCTACCAGATATTTCTGAATCTGAAACAGATAATCGTCACTCGCCAAAATGTCGAACACCATGAAAGCCGTCGTCTTCAAGGGGACCTTGAAGGTCGAGATTGAGGACCGCCCCATTCCCAAAATCGTGGACCCAACAGATATGATCATCAAAGTGAAATACTCAGCACTTTGTGGAAGGTAGGTCCAAGCCATGCTTCGCAAATCTTAAGTCACTGACCCCTCCCCAGTGAACTTCACGTCTTCCGAGGTCACCAGCCCAGCAAGACCGACTTCATCATGGTGAGCTCATCTCAAACCCTCATATCAAATCATTTTCTGACAAATACAGGGGCACGAAACAACCGGTGAAGTCTCAGAAATCGGTTCTGCGGTCAAGAACCACAAAATCGGCGACACAGTCGTGATGCCATTCACGGTCTCATGCGGCGAATGCTTCTACTGCCAACGCGGGTTCTCTTCCCGCTGCGAGAAATGCCTCTTATTCGGTTGTCCTCTTCTCGATGGAGGACAAGCAGAATACATGCGCGTTCCCCTCGCTGATGCTACTGCTGTCAAAGCTCCTGAGGGTATCGATGAGAAGAAGTTGGTTCTGATGGCTGATATCTTCCCTACGGGTTACTTTGCTGCTGCGAATGCGTTCAGAGGTTTTGACGAGGAGACTATCCATCAGAGCGTGGTTGTTCTGATTGGATGTGGACCGGTGGGGTTGTGTGCTTTGATTAATGCTTTGGAGTATAAGCCGAAGGTTGTTATTGCTGTTGATCGTGTGGAGTCGAGGCTGGCGTTGGCGAAGCAACTCGGTGCGGAGCCTTGGAATGATCAGAAAGATAAAGCTGGTATGTGGCATTATTGGGGTGATTCGAAGGCAATGCTGACTTGTGTAGGTCTTGAAAAGCGAGTTAAGGAGTTGACAAATGGTAGAGGAGCAGATACAATCATTGAAGGTGTCGGCCACGCAGATGCTTTGAAAACTGGGTTTGACTTGATGAGACCATGGGGCAATATCTCAAGTTTCGGTGTCCACAATGAGGAGCTTCCCTGGACTGGTAACCAAGCTTACGGCAAGAACTTGAGAATCCAAATGGGACGATGTCCCGTCAGGAGTAGGTGATTTAAGCAGAACATGAACCCTCCCACTAATACCAAGCAGGTATCTTCCCCCAGGCGCTCGAGATGCTGAAGAAGAAGCAGCACTTGCTTGAGTATGTCTTTCGTTCTAGTGGTTAAATCTAGCTGACCGGATATAGCTTCATGACAGACAAATTCATGCCTTTGAGCGAGGCAGTGGAGGGGTATGATATCTTCAACAAGATGCAAGTCCAAAAAGTTGTCTTCGTACCAGAACACTCAAAGTAGGATCTTAGAAATTGCCAGGCGCAGCGAAAGTGTACTTTTATTTTGAGGGCTAAGGAAGATTCGTAATTGATCGATTGTTCAATTCCTCCTGACTCTCGATGCCGCTCTTATTACCGCTCCCCGCATCACTCTGCTTCCTATCTCTGATCTCAACAGTAACAATAGTATGTTTGTGAACTTCCATCTTGCTTCCCATAAAAGGCAGAACACAATCTGTACTCTTCGCATCATTCTCACCATCTTTCGATCTCCAAAAGCTGCCGGAGCTATAGCCTCTCGATAATGACCCTTTTACAATACTCTCGCTGCGTGGACCACCACCTTGGTCTGAAAGCTCAATTGCACCCTATGTATTTCGCGAAAGGCGATTGCGAGAGGCAGTTTCGACAGGTCTCGTTGACAGGAGGTACCGATTCTTCGAGTCTGTATATCCGTAGGATGAGAGGAGATGGGGTGCGAAGCGCTTGAAGATCGGTTTGATTGCTGGCGCAGAAACGCAGAATATCCCCATCGAGACTTCTAGACCCGTCCAGATAAATATGTCGTAGAACACCCCTGAATTAGTGTTAGTGCGGTACATTGACATTGGAAGTGTATGTTACATGGAATATCAATGACTTTGGTGCGGAAGAGATGGCCCAGCCGAACCATCCTCACGATCGCTGCGATGATGGCAAGCCAGCTTAAAGTTATGATGAGGAATAGCGCTGCTCTCCGCTTCTGTGCCATCTTTAAATTCTAGATCCGAGGATGACCATAACGATGAGCCAGCAGTCGGCCAGAATGTTGCAAACACCGTTGACTTAGAAAGCTGGAGATGGATTGATACATATTGGGGGTTCAGTTACGTTCCAGTAGCCGTCCATAGGCTTGCATTGGAAGATCGAGAATATCATAGTCGGGACTGTGTACAGTAAGATGAATCCTATAGTAACATACACCAAGTATTTCGTCGTTCTGTCACTGAAAAGACGCAGATGTAACAGGCAGATCCTGAGCTTAGTGAGCGCGAGAGTGATTTGATAGACAAGTAGAGAACCGAAGCCGATTGAAGTGTTGGCATGATGTATCGGTGGGGCTACTCCGGGGTATCCCAAATGTGATGTCCAGAGCCATATTTGGTCGAGACGCAAGAACAAACGCAAAGAATGAACGAGTCAAACTATGAGGGTCAGACGCAACCAGATTTAACGAGGCCAACTCCCCATGAGATTGTCGGAAGGGTGTCGTCTGCTCCCTAGTTTCCGAGCAGCCATGCTCGAGCATAGACTCGGGGAAAGAAGAATAGAGTCGCAATTAACTCTGGTATGATGTTCCCAGCCAAGATAGCTGGAGCACGACTCGTTCCTTGGAGCTGCAAGACCACAACAACAGTTCCATTAATACTCGAGTACATGGCGGTGTTGCATCGATAAAGTAGACAGAGAGCACGATCCCCACTGTAGGAAACCAAAGGACTTAATAGTTCAGACATAATGCAAGAGTATGCTGAAAGATCATGAAACAGATAGTGATCAATCGATAGCTATGCAAGGCAGCAGGGATAGAATACTAGATTGGTGGGTTGGATGAGCTTGCAGAACGAGCATGTGTCTGCCCTACGGCTTCGAGCCTTGTTCCCATCTGACATTTCGAGCTGACTGCATATTCAAGGTACGCTCGATCAAACACTCTATGATCCTAGGCAAAATTGTCCCAGAAAATGTTTGTGGTTGGGCAGATGCAATAGCACAGACCCTCGGCGATACGTGCTCACCTAGACCATGGAACTTGTGTCTCCGGAGACGAGATCAGAGGGATTTGGAAAGGAGAAAGCAATTGCGAGATGAGAGGATTGCTGAATTGGGGAGACGCTGATCAACTAGAGCATGACAAGAGTCTGTAGCCTTGAGGGTTCGCTTATCTTCTGGGAATAGGATACTCGCATCGATCTCGGTCCAAGGGCATCATTCCAATAGAGATGGAGGCGGTCCTCGAGGTGGGCAATCTGCAAGGCCCTCGCTGACGAACCCACGTAGTTTTGCAGATTAGTACATGGCGGCCCGAGGGCATGGACCCCAGGGTCCAAAGAGGTCGGGTTGCCTTTGGGAAGACATCGAAAGATACCAGGAATTCGATTTGGTCGGAGTGAAACTTGTTGAGATTTTCCGGCATTGCCGAGGTCAAGTTTCTCGCAAGAAAGGTCTTCCAAGATGATTTGAGGCGATCGAGACGAACGAATTGGAACGTCGAGCATCGTTTAGCTGCAGTTATCAAAGCTTTAGTGCCGAAATATCTGCTCATCCTGCAGGAGCAGAAAAGCTGATATTTTCAGCTCGTCCTACACCCTATCGGAACTCAACTACGATGAGAATTTGGGCAAGATGTGCCGTCTTTTCGATTGAGAAGCCTCAGAGTGTGAGCACATGCGAAACGCTGGAAGAGAGGTTCCAAAACTGCAGAAGACGGGCTTCCCACGTGATATAAGCAGGACTTTTTCATACTTTTGTCTTTCTCGAGGTACTTCACCCACGATATCCTTTTTCATCTACTTTTTGAGAGAGTGGCAAAGCATGTATCTTTCGTGGCTGTGGATGCAGAGGCTGGCTGACGACAAGAGTTTGTGTCTTCTCACCCCACTTCCCTCGGTGTTCATTCTCTCGAAACGTCGAACTTGTGGGTCTTGTCGCTGTGGGACTTCACATCTAAAGATGAGGTGCATGATATCTTTCTGGCCATGTTGTCTTCTTTCTGTGGATTTTGTTCATGGTCGCCATATTATCTTCAAGAGTTGAGATAGTTCTCATTCTCATGATGTTGATGCCTTTTCACACTAAACCCAGATACCGCTTAGCTAAATCGTCTTTACTCTTTACCGAGTATAGCCGAACCCCTTTCCTGACCTCTAGGCTTTCTCTATCCTGCCCTCTCTTCTCTTTCAGAGTACACATCTCCTTCATATATCTTCACGTCTGGGCTCCCTCCCACCTTCTCTTCGAACATTATCAACCTCACTACTGCCGATGGAAGACTACATCCTTACCGGTCCCATACCACACCGGCAAACCAATTAACCGGATGGCGGAGCCCCGCAAACCCCGCCTTCCCACCTTCCCACCTTCACCGTCACGACTCAAGAACGAAAATTTTATCACGGGCTTCGAGTTCAAAGCGAGATTCTGTGCCAGATCTCTCAATTAAGCTCTGGCTTGCTGTCATGAGATAAACGGGCCGGTTCTGCCCCGCACAATCCTCCTTAGGTTCCCAAGACTATCCAATGGTGGCATACAAACGAAAGATATTCGGGCCTTTAGAGTAGACGGAGGGGCATTTGTTGACGGCAATCAAGTCAAAGGAGAAAAGGTGGGGTAGTGTTGAGAATTACCAGATCTGAAAAATGGGGAAGGTGAGTGATCTTGGGTATTCTTAAGAGGTGTCCCCCTCTGGTGGCTCAGGATTTTCTCACAAGCAAGAATCTCTCTTTTGCCAAAATGTCATCGAGTTTCTGGAGTTTCCTGACTTTATGCTCCGTTGTAAGCGCGGTGCCGACAATCTCAAGAGTGCTTCCAAGAGCTCCAGATTCTGCTCCGATTGCCACCACTCTCAATGGATCATACTATGGCACTCATTCTCCAACGTATAATGAAGACTTCTTCCTTGGAATTCCATTTGCTCAACCACCACTTCAAGATCTTCGGTTCAAGAATCCTCAATCATTGAATTCGACATGGAGTGGGGCTTTGCCAGCCACGAACTATGCTTGGGTATGCAAAATACACTGGCGCAAAAGCCCATGCTAACGAGGTTTACAGGAGTGTATCGGCTATGGTCCTGATCAAATTGGTTATGAACAGGCAAGTTCCAAGTCAAACTTATCGGTTTTGCCAAGCTGACCAGAAATCCAAGAGCGAAGACTGTCTCTATCTGAATGTGGTCAGACCTTCAGGATACGAAAATGCCAGTCTCCCAGTGGTTGTGTGGATTCACGGCGGAGGGTTCTTCGATGGAGGAGCTCCAGACCGGCGATACAACCTATCCTTCATCGTCGAGAACTCCGTGTCAATTGGCAAGCCAATCATTGGTGCTAGCATCGCTTACCGTCTTGGAGCCATTGGCTTCTTGAATGGCGACGCTGTTGCAAATGCAGGGCTTTTGAATCTTGGATTGAAAGATCAGAGACTTGCTCTTCAATGGATCAACGAGAATATTGCTGGCTTTGGAGGTCAGTGACCCTGTTTATGATGTGCTTCTGTCTAACTTCCGACAGGCGATCCAACCAAAGTCACAATTTGGGGTGAAAGTGCAGGAGCTTCAAGTGTCGGTCTTCACCTCCTGGCTTTCAACGGCCGTGATGACGGATTGTTCCGAGCCGGCATAATGGAATCTGGCAACCCCATTTTTGAAGGTCCACTCAACGGGACCGAAACATACCAAGCACGATATGACGCTTTAGTCGCCGCTGCCGGATGTGGAAACGGCTCAGATTCTCTGCAATGTCTCCGAGAACTACCATTCTTCGTCCTGAATAACATCTTGAATACTACAGATTTCAACAGCAATTGGAACCCGGCTCCTGATGGCGACTTCATTACACGTCTTGGAAGTGAACAGCTTGCGGACGGATCCTTCGTGCACGTCCCGATCATTTCTGGAGCCAACAGTGATGAAGGAACAGCGTTCAGCCCAGTAGGCGTGAACACTATAGACGACTTCATAGCTGTCGTCAATAGTAAGTACTTCCCAATCATGCCCATGACTGTGTCTAACACTTGACTAGCTACAACAAGTACTCAGTATGCCCTTCCGGACAGCCTCATCCAGCAGCTAGTCGCAACTTATTTCGAAGACGACAGCCCCGACTACCTAATCCCAAGCTCCGAAACACTGGGTGGCAACATCACACTTGGAGAACCCTACGGCGCAGAATACAGACACAGCGCCGCCTACTGGGGAGACGAAGTCTTCATCGCTGCAAGACGATTGACAGTCGAGACTTGGGCAGCAGCCAACATCTCAGCATATTCATACCGCTTCAACGCCATCCCAACCGGAATTTCATGGCCGATCGAAGTCACGCACTTTCAAGAAGTGGCATTCGTGTTCAACAATCTTAATGGTGTAGGATATGCTGTCAATCCTTTTGAGAACAAGACTGAGAGCTACACGAATTTGAGTGACTTGATGAGCAAGAGTTGGGCAAGTTTCGTCTATGATCTAGATCCGAATGGGTGGACTGGAAGAGATGCGAGCGTCCCAGCCTGGCCTGCATATTCAATCGAGAACCCTCAGAATATTGTTTGGGACGCCAACGTCACCAGTTTTACGGAGCCAGATACGTTCCGAGCTGAGGGGATCAAGCTTCTGAAAGATAATTGGGCCTTGTTTCTGCGATAGGCGTGCGTAAATTGCAACCGTCGTTACGCACTGCATTGCTAGAGCCTGGTGCCGCGTTTGGTAACAGATTGACATCTTGAAACTGGGAAATTGAAACGGCATGTAATGCCTACCGTGCATGGGTTCATTGCGCAGTATTCCATCTGATTAGCGGAGTTGGAACCCTGCCGAACTCGAAATGATTTGTCAACTCTGCCTAATCAAAGCGGGATTTCCACCAAGCCTTCCGTTCTGCAAGCCTAGCTTCACGACGTTCTAGCTTAATAACCGGTGTTCCTCTCAATTACTGTCTCTGCTTTGACTTGCCTTCCCTTTAATTTGGTACTTCATGGGTATTAGGTCATAACCTTCCCCCATAGCATGGACCAAAACTACTCTGTCTCGGCTGCAGTCCAGTCAATAGAAGCATCAACGAATGGAGTTCTATCATCAATATTTTATTTCTTTATTATCTTCTCAAAAATTAAACTTACTAAGTCTAGTACTTACATTACAATCATTCCAGAACTCCCCTTTGTGCTTATCCGCTCTCTCGAGTCTCGCAATACCAGTTTGTTCGACAACAAAACTCGCAGCCGTAGTCCCCATTTCAAAGCCTCATTCACATTCCCCGTCCTCTCCAACCCTACCGCAAAAGCTCCCAAAAATGAATTCCTCGCTCCAGTTGTATCTTTGACCTTTTCCCGCTCGCCCGCACCAGCTCCTCCTTCCCCATAAAATGCAGGAACCCAGATAGGGTTTTCCTCCTTCGAGATCGCAAAACATCCATATTCGGCCGCTCTAACCACCACCAGACCCTGTCCTTTGCCAACAGCAAACGTACCATCCTGTACCAATTTGTGTGCAAAGCCTTCTAGCTTTTGTTTATCCAAGCGTGATAATGCGTTGTCAAATGCGTATCCGAATAACTTCCCTAGCTCGGCATGATTAGGCGAAACCACATCGACGAATCTCAGAGCGTCATAAATTGAATTCAGGTTCTGCTCGTTACAGATCCGAGTTTCGGGTTCCCAGATGATGGTCGGATGACGGTGAATCCCGGCTTCGTGCCTGAGAGAAAGGAGAACCGGGATGGTGATTGTTACCATTGTGGGAGTGGCGGGAAAGTGGTAGGAATTTGGAGCTAGGAAGGGTGTATTGATGAAGTATGCAGGTTGAATGCGCAAGGCTGGGGAGATTTCTGTAAAATGAGCGACTTGGAGCTGAGTGTTAGCGAGCGACTTGGAGTTTGGGGGGAGAAACGATGTACCAGACATAGCTTCATCTTCATAACGAAGTAAACCGCGAGCAGTTTTGGCTTTTTCGTCAAGTAGGAAAGATAGTGTCACGTCCCATGATTCGAATTCTTCTTTGAAAGAAGGTGGAAAGTCATTGCAGGCGTAAATGAGCCATCCTATTGAGCGTGATTCTGGGGATGGCAGCATGAGACGTGCGCCTAGAATTGCTACATTGAATGAGCTCCAATCGAGGGGGAAATCCTCCGTACAGTTTCATCTATAATCTAGAATTTAGATATTGTTAGGTAGATTAACGTACTGTATACTCCCGGCCCTCCAGCGACATCTTTCAGGGTTGGCTTTGAAGGGAATTGAAGTTCGTCAATCACCAGATTGCTCAACGTCGTGAAAATAGCACCCACTTTCGCCTCTATATTGAAGAGATCCTCGGGGAAAGAGTCGCGAGCTCAAAGATTCCTAAAGACAAAGGTGGAAGCTACTGAATTGCGGAAGCAAATCCGGGCTGAGGCTTGAATAACGGTAAAAGCGGACACGGAAACCAGAGTACAGGGTGCCAGATTCATCGCCACCGCCGCATGCAGCAAGCCCGTAATATGGCTCGTTTTCTGCACCCGTCGCGATGAGATAACTTGCACTCCGACGCGTTCAAATCATAAGGCAGCGACCTATTTGCTGATGCAGAATACCTCCAGCGCACATCAGTAAATCTTTGATCTTTACAATCTCTTTTAGATCACATTGTCGAGAGTGTCAGGTAAACAGAGTTTGATTCGAACTTCAAAATACCATGGCAAGGTAAGCCGCATTTTCTAGAAAACGTTTAAGATTAAGGTTAAGGAATTAGAGGGCTGATAATACTTTATGAGGCTGGGGTTGCGGGAGCAAGTAATAAGCTACAGTCACGAATCCAAGGCTTATGTTAATTACGCGACAACGACGACAACAACGACAACAAAAACAACAGGGCGGCTTTATATTTCTCGGTGTGAGGACGTGGCATCGGACCATCATAGCCGCCGCGCAAAGGTGACTGCTCGGACGCCAGGCTCGACACTCAGCCTGCCGGAGCGCCGCCACACCTGGACAAATCAATTCTACACGTACAGTACGGTACAACTTAGGCGTAGGCTAGGCTCCCCAGCAATTGCTACGGTCGCTCCTGTAGCCTGCAGGCAGCCGAGAATATCTCGAATATCTGGTATAATGCTGTGGGCTCACAAGGGTATCTTCTGGAAGCTGATGGTCTTAATAGTCTGCGGATTCATTACAAGGTCGATTCTCAGTCGGAGATATTCCTTCCTCCTTCAATCGCATTCGATCTCCATAGCGAGCTACACCACGACAGCAACAAAAATGTCTACCCTTCCCAAAGATACCCTCCACTTCCCCGCGGAGAATCGCCCATTTCTCGAGCCTCACCTTCCTCCAAAAGACCTGGGCAAACCATCTCCATACCCTTTCACAACGGTCACTTTCGCGACCTCCCTCGATTCCCAACTCGCTCTGTCCCCTGGTGCTCCTACTGCGCTTTCTGGTCCTCAATCGAAGGCTATGACACATTATCTGCGATCTCGACACGATGCAATCCTGATAGGGGTTGGAACAGCTGTTGCAGACAATCCGAGCTTGAACTGCCGAATTGAAGGAGTTGGAGGATATGGTGGCGAGGGACTCGACGGCCAGCCGCGACCAATAATCATCGATCCGACAGCACGTTGGGACTTCACTGAGAATCATAAGATCTTTCAGCTGTCCCGTGAGGGCAAAGGACGAGCACCCTATATCATCACAGGTCTCACGAACCCTCCTGCCGACAAGAAGGCTATTCTTGATGCTGCTGGAGGCAAGTTCATCACCCTCAATGTCACCACGACGGATATTAACGAACATAAACTGGAGTGGAAGGGTGTACTCGAGGCTTTGGGTATGGAGGGACTGAAGAGCGTCATGATTGAAGGTGGTGGAGCTGTTATCAATTCTCTGTTGGTTCCCGAATACTTCTCAGTCATCGACTCTGTCATTGTCACTATCGCTCCAACCTGGCTGGGTAAAGGCGGAGTGGTGGTATCACCACCGAGAAGATATGACAATAACGAGAAACCGATTGCTGCTGCACGCCTTGAGCGCGTGAAGTGGTATCCTTTTGGGGAGGACGTGGTTCTGTGCGGAAAGGTCAAACTTTGAAAGCTGGAAATGTAAACTACTTACTTCCCTTTTGGTGAACAATCTGGGGGCGCTTATCTGGTGTGGGGGAAAAGAACACTAAGGAATAAATACACTCCGCATGTTCGATGACTTGTCTCGATCAGAAACTGCAATAAAATTTCAGTGTTCGTCTGCGTGCGGTGCATCAAAACAGACAGCCAGAAACCGTGTAAGAACGAGAGCACACCATTTGCACATCTCAACGACTCAGCCTCACCTTTGCTGATGCCCGACTGCACCCGAGCTGCGGCAGACTTCTCTGAAGCAGACCCTTTCTCGTCCAACCAATCCGACAGCCTGGCGGCTCGCCGAAGCACACTGCATGATCACCTCAGCAACTTGCACTATGACAACGATCTTAGAAATCTGGCAGGCTTAGATAGAGGTGCTAGACCAACCTGAAGGCGTTTTTGCCTCATGCACGAAGATGCTGACAGAGGTGTCGACCATCCTTGAAGGACTCCAGAAAAGGAAGTTCGCTAGCCTGATTGCGATTGCCACACAGCGACAAAAATTGGCCTCGTCAAAAGCTCGAATTGAACAATTGAAAATTCTTCTGACCCTTGCTACATCATCCGATCATCTGTAAGTCTGAGTCTCCCCCTCAATAAGCCTACAGCTTTTCGTGGATGCTTGATGGAAATTGCTTCCAATCAGCGGCAGAACCGAAGTGCGCTTATCCGATAACCTTACAGAGCACTTTCAACCGCCATAAAGGGATATCTCCACGAAGCGTTCAGCAGTCTTGAACACTCACAAGGCAAACTTCATTGTGAGCTGCTCCGGATCGACAATCACATCTCCAAAGTCGCCCTCGTATCGGATGAGATGACGATCCGACAGAAAGAGAAATATCAAGGTTGTCAAACGGAGGTGCTGTGAGTGATCAATCTTCATTGATTGAAGCATTATTTTACAGTCCGAATGCCCCCTTTTATCATGTCCTGCCGATCATCATTTCCAGAGTGGGGCATCGACCCCTGGCTTTCGACAAAGGTAATGGCTCGGCTGATGATTTGTCAAATTGTTAGACTGTCGATGAAAAGTTTTGCTAATTCATACCGACAGCGGATCGATATCATAAAACCCTTACGTAGCTCTCCACTGTTGACTATGAAGCCAATCACTTCAATGCCTGCCGGCTCGGGCAGCCAGGCACCGGACTTTGTCTTGTTGAGGGCGATCAATTCATGAATTGGGCCGAGGCCTAGGAGGATCATTCGACCTTCTGGCTCTATGCTATACGTATGATTCCAGGTCTACGAAAGTGGATGTACGCTAACTTGACTTAGCCGGTGCAGGAAAGACAATACTATGGCTAGTACCCCTCACCAGATTCTAGTTATGTAACTCCTTCCTTAAGATATTGTCTACATACTCATATATGACTGGCAGTTCCACGGTCATTCAGCGATTGCAACTCCTGTCACGACCTATCTTGACTAAACCCGAACGACTAGCAAGCGCTATGATAATCTACTTCGACTTCGACTTCCGGAACAATGAGCAGCAACATACGGCTGACATGCTTTGTTCCCTATTACACCAGCTCGCAAACAGCCTTATGCATGTCCCCGAGGAGATCTGTGGACTGTGGGAGAAGTACAAAGGCAAACGTACCCGACCATCCCCAAATGAGCTTCTGCTCGTTCTTGTCTACATTGTGCAGCATTACTTCACGAAAGTCTTCGTCGTCCTCGATGCTCTTGACGAGTGCTCAGAATGTGATATCCTGCTACCCGTTCTGATCGACTTGATGGAGAGCGAAAGTGTCTCGCTCTTTTTGACAAGCCGAAGTGAGCACGATATCCAGCAAGGGCTTGGTCCACTTCCTATCTACTCAGCTCTAATAGAGAGTCGTGCTGTGGCAGCCGACGTGGAGCTCTTTGTGAAGAAACAGATCCAAAATCTGCAGGCTTTGCGGGATCTTGGCCGTGACTTACAGGTGGAGATCACCCAGCGCCTGGTTCAAGGAGCCAAGGGAATGTACGTGACCGCGTTATTATTTTGCTGAAACTAAATTAGCCACATTGCCAATGATCAATAGATTTCGCTGGGTCGTGTGCCGGTTGGATATTCTAAAAAATCTCGGAAGACCCAAAGCTATTCGCCATGCGTTGACTTGCTTGCCTAAGACACTCGACAAAAACTATAATCGGATCTTACTGAGCATCCAGTCTGATGAAGAACGAGAGATTCTGCGCAGGACTTTACAATTTGTCATATTTGCAGCTCGGCCAATGAAATTGAAAGAAGTGGTCGAGGCGGTAGTCATCGAAGACGGTAATGCAGAGCTGGACCCGGATGATCGATTCAATAATCCGGAGCATCTCATCAAGAACCTTAGAAGCCTTCTGATCATCACTGGTGGATATCTCGGATTATCTCATTATTCGATTCAAGAATACCTTCAATCTCCACGAATCGCCCAGAGCCCTGCTTCCTACTTCGCCATGACAAAAGCGACGGCTCATGAAGAGATTAGCAGGAAATGCTTGACTTATCTGGCCTATGATGACTTCTCCCAGGTCCATGCGTATCGGCAGCCGAGTTCGAGCAAAGGCTCCTTGGTTATCCCTTCCTGGAATATGCAAGCAACAACTGGTTCCTCCACACCGAACATCCTGAGATCCATCGGTCTGTAGCTCATCTTTTCGATCGGATTTGGATAATATTTGACTCCCCAAAATACCTCTCGTGGTTCTAGGCTTTTTGTGATAAGACTGTCACGCCGAAGTGGGAGTGGAACACATACAAGATCACAAATCCGGCAATAATCTACTATCCCTCACTATGGGGCCTCCATATCCTCCTGGAACGGCTCATTATTCGTGGCGCTGACGTAAACAAGAGCGGAGGCTACTATGGTCAATCATTACAAGCAGCTGCAGCAAACAGACACCATAAGTGCTTTCAAATTCTCCTGAACCATGGAGCAAATGTCGATGCCGAGGGTGACTACTTTGGTAATGCATTACAAGCAGCAGCCAGCGTTGGCTGCGAGTTCATGACCAAGGAGTTGCTGAAGAGACAATTCTGCGTCACGACCGATGGCGGTGCTTATGGCAATGCGCTCCAAGCAGCTTCTCGCAATGGCCATATTGGAGAGATAGGAATCCTTCTCGATGCTGGAGCTGACGTCAATGCTCCCGGTGGCCCTTTCGGATTTGCTCTCCAAGCAGCGGCTAGTAATGGCCACGAATTGGTTTGCGAGCATCTCATACAAAAAGGTGCCAAAATCAACGCTCAAGGCGGCGCGTTCGGAAACGCTCTTTAAGCTGCAGCACTCAATGGCAGAACTCGTGTGGTTGACCTCTTATTACGCCACGGTGCTGAAGTCGATGCACAAGGTGGCTTGTATAGCACCGCGCTCCTTGCAGCATGTTTGAACGGCCACGAGACGGTAGTGAAATTGCTACTTGTGAAAGGTGCAAATGTCAACTTTCAGCTACGTGTTTATGCAAGTGCTCTTCAAGCCACAGCTATCAACAGCTACGCCAGCATCGTGAAACTTCTCATTCAGTACGGGGCCGATGTCAACCAACAAAGCGGACAATATGGAAATGCATTACAGGCCGCTGCGAGGAATGGCCATGAGCAAGTCATACAAGAGCTTCTCGCGCACGGAGCGGACGTCAACTGTGCAGGTGGCTATTACGGCAGTGCACTGCAAGCTGCTTGTCGGAATGGATTTATCGCCGTGGTGAAATTGCTACTTGATCACGGCGCGGAACCGAATCTCCAAGCCGGAATCTATGCCAACCCACTCCAAGCTGCAGCAAGCGCCAATCAAGCACGTATTCTTGAGTTATTGCTCGAGAAAGGCGCAGATGTCAATGCGATAGGCGGCTCTTATCATACAGCCTTTCATGCTGCGGCTCATCAGGGACATGAGAAGATCCTGCTCACACTGCTTGATGCCGGAGCTGACATGTATATCGTTGGTGGAAAGTATGGGAGTGTGTTGGATGCGGCCAAAGCAAACGAACATAATGAGGCTGTGGAGATTTTGCAGAGACATGCTGCTCTAATTCCTCCTCAAACCATTATGCGAACACTGGATCATGTTGCTGATCCTACTGTGGTGGTCGAGACACATCCTATCCAACATGGGGAAGTTGGCAAGCAACGCATATCAGAGCCTCAGTTGAGTACAACTCCAACATCAACGATTTGCCTGGAACCGGCACAAATTACAGCGCCCTCTCCAGAAAGTTTAAAGAAACCTCCCAAGCAAGTAATCTCAAAGAATCAGCAAATTACCTCAAGGGAGAGATCCAAGTACCTCAACAGAACAGCGTGCCAAGCGCACCTATAGAGGCTTTCGTAGAAATGGAGGATACGACACCAGTATTTACGAAAGAGGCGAGTGGAAGTTCTCCTGGAATCGCTGGGACATTAGAACATGCGCCTCAGGGAGTCGCCGATAGGCAATCTCAAAGCATAACACAGCAAGAACATAATGTGCACGAGCTTCCAAAAGATGCAATCGAGGCAATGTCCGCGCCAGTCACCACCAATCTTCAGGTGGCTAGCCAGTCAAAGAAAGATGTGCTTCCGACAGAGGGCGAGGGTAGGCCAGCAAAAGGGGAAAACTCTGCACAAGACGAAGAGCATCCCACCTTGGTTCACTGCTCCGATGCACAAACCGAGAGACTCATCATAGAGCTCCTGGGGCGCCGTCCAGAATTTCCTCCTCCGAAACAAGGCTTAGGTCTTCCATTCGTTACCGAGAAACAACCTGTTAACCCTCTTGTTGCGGAGGGTGAGGGATCGGGTCATTCGAGCGCAACGATAAAAGTGTGGAAGAGGTTAGGTGAATTTGGGAGTATGCCGAAGGATATTAAGGTTTCAGTTGTGGATATTCAGGATTCACAAGAGATTGAAAAAGCCGAAATGATTGCTTGTTAAGTTTGCTTGAAATGGAATTATAAACTTTTGGCTATGTTTTGTACTTTTTATATGAATTAAAAAGTTTAATCGGATTAATATAGGACCGATTAATTAGGCGAGGTCAAATGACCGATTTTTAAAATATTTCGAGCGTATTTATTTATATTTCTATTTTCTCGAAGAAATATTCGTTTAATAAAATTTATCGAGCTCTAAGTATCGCGCCATTTCTCGTTTAATTATTATGAACTTGCTAATAAGAATGCCTTTTGTTTTTGGTTTTTCTACCAGACTACCAAGCTTTGTAGTTTTGCATCATTGGTGTTCCAATCGATAGTGAGGCTCTTTCGAGTCTGTGGAGTTCACAGTTATAAGCATCTTTCCTCAACGGCGTGGAATAGCTTCTTAAGATCGCAAACACCACGGTTTCCAACCTCTTCAACCACAAGAGCAAGCAACTCTCCTGAAATTCAACCTATTCGCACTTTTATTCGCGCCAAATACCGCTACTATAACCTCAAGTTTCGTCGGACGTTCAAGATGTTTGGGTAAGTCCTCTCCCGGGAACGGACCTCCCGATGACAGACAAACATTTCACTTTCAGCCGCCGTCGACACCAAAAGAAGAGAGGCCACAGATTTCTCTGTTTCTGATTTGGTCACATCAACAACAACAGATTCAGTCCTGTCGTTTCGCTCTCATATATTCTGTCTATCATCACCGTCAACCCCTCGCAAGTCCTCGCTTAGAAAAGGGGTGATTACCTCGCTTCTAACCTCTAGTTCTTCCACAGTCGATGCCTAGAAAAAGATTTATACTTGCTTGGTTTTTATAATGAAGTATGGGAAAGCGGTGTAATGAAGAATATTTTTGATTTCGCCGTCTTACGATCTCGGTTAACTTGCTGGGCGTTCAGGGGAAATGACAGTCTCGGTTCTCGGGCTGATATCCGAATTGGGATGTCTTGTAGCACCCAATCTTAAATTTAAGCATCAATTTTTCCTTGTTGGCGATCTTTCATGCATGCGTGGGGCACAAGAGATTGTCTTCTTCTCGCATTCAAAGATCGTTGTAATCCTTTCTCTTGCCTTGTCGATCTCCCTCCTGCTTCGGTGCCAAATTAAATCTGGACTTTGTCCTTCACGGTCTTTACCTTGCGAGCGATCATGAATTCCTTGACCTCCATTCTTCTATCCTTCTCAGCTCTCGCGCTAGCGCAACTAGACGCCATCCCCTCCTGCGCACAATCCTGCTTCTCCCACGTCGCAGACGAAACAAACTGCATCATCGACGGAGTCCTGGACCCCACCTGCTTCTGCACCTCCTACTGCCTATCCCTCACGAACGGGGGACACTCAACAGGACAAGAATGGGTATATCAATATTGCATTTTCGAGAAGGAGGCTTGTAGCAACAGTGATGCTGGCGATTTGAGTTCTGCGTTAAATGATTTGTGTTATAACGCTGAGTAAGTCGCTTGACCTGGGAAGTAACGAATATGGGCTGATGCAGATAGTGCTTCGCCGAAATACAATTGCGGAGTCATTCCTGGGTCTCCAGTCCCTGCAACACCATCTGTGACTCCAACGGGATCTGTGGTTGAGACATGGGACGGGGGGTATTTGGCTACGATGCCTGTATATCCTGACTACACGACCATCATGGTTACATCGATGGTGTACAAAGAGACGACGTTCACGGAAACATACCAGTCCACCACCTCGACTATCGTTACCGATTACCCTCTTTACCAAGCTGTTTGCCCCATTCGAGCGACAGTCGGCATTCCGCTTTCATATACGGCACCGGCAAATAGCTTGAGCTACAACGCATATACGACTAACACGGGGAATTTGTACAGCCAACTGACTTCAGCGGCTGCAAGTGCAAGTAAAGCCTCAGCGATTGCTGCTGCTCAAGTGACAACGAGTTCGCCAACATTACGCACATCTTCAAGCAGCGCAACGAGCACGATAGGGTCCGTGAATGGAACCAGTACTGCGACAGGAACGAAGAATGCGCCTGCAAGCACTGTTTCAAAGGCTTTAGCTGGGGATCTGAAGGAGGGTCTTAGAGCTGCGATGATTGGTGGCGTGGCATTGGGAGCCGTATTGGGGATGATATGACGACGAAGTCGAAATGAAAGGAGAGACTAGAGTAATGTAATGCGATCACTCAGACCAAATCCCTCGAAAGAATGCCGAAGCCCTGATAGGTTGTGGAACGGTCCATTTATACATAAGTCAATTAACAAATATATTAGAGACGATAAATGAGGTACCAGAGCGTGAAGAAATGACCGGGATTCGGATTTCGGATTTCTTGTAGCGCGAGCCAAACAAATGAAACGGGAACCGAAGTCTGAAAGGGGGTAGCGAGAAGACGAACCACGAAACACTTGAGCTTAGCGTGGGTATGGGACGAGGATTCAGGGGTTAAGTTTGGAGGTTGAGGTTCTGGGGAGGCTTTTGGTGGAAGCTTTTGAAGAAGGCGACTATTATGTTGGGCTTGGGGGCAGCCGGATGGTCTTTTGAATGGATACAGGCGAGAGGATATCGGATGTTCTGGGAATCGATTCGTATATGGATGAGAGCAACATCAGACGTGAGCAAAGCAGTTGTAGAATAATCGATACATTATATCATAATCCTGTCCCTAATACCATCCATCCCAACCGTAAACACCATCAAAACATCCCACCCTAGTTGGAGTACTTAGGATCAACCTTGTTCCTGCAGACCGAGATGATCAGTTTGAGTACTTTTGATTGACTTGGCTTCTAAACACAAAACATGTATTATGTTGTTGGGTTTGACGCTCTCTCGGAGGGCAGATCGCACTAGATGAGAGGTATGAAAGGAAAGAGGTGTGCAATATGCGGGGAAAAGGTGGACGAACCCAGTAGCCTTCTCGTACAATCCTCTCGCACCATCGGTGATCTTCTCGTTGGTATCGCGACCCATGGTGTGTCCGGTCTTCTTCTCGATGAAGTCGAGTCCTAGTATCAACCAATCAGCCACTACTCGCAGATGTTTAGAGGGAGAAGAAGAGCTCACCCTTGTCACCGTAATCTTCCTGTCCAGCAGCGCCACCTTGGACGTTACCAGCAGCGGGTTGACCACCCTGAACACCCTGACTGTTATTGCTGCCAAACGATTCCTTAGCTTTGCTGAGGAAATCCATTTTGAAGTTGTTTGATTGAAAAAGTTCTTGGTGTAGATGTGGTATAGGAATGGGTGCTGGTGAAGAGAGAAACCAAATGCAGGGTCCTCGGAACCTTTATACCCCTCCTCAACCTGGCAGGAATCCCACCAACGAATTCGATCTCGCTGTGTCCCTGATTTCAAGCTTCAATTTGTTTTAAGAAACCAAGTCGACGCTTGTTAAGGATCCCAGCCAAAAGTGATGCTCAGTTCAGCTGAGCTCTGCATAATTCCCTACCCCGTTTGGTATAGTGGGGTAAATGCAAATGCAAGACATTTGGTAGCGGGGTCGAGAATCGACGTCATTCCCTCGATTAGCGAGAAGTGATGTACGCCAAGCCTTGAAAATGAACAGATTCAAGTATTTTTTGTCTCGTCGGATGTTTCTTTTTTCATCAGATAAATTTGATATGAGTTATATTGACATGTGAAGTCAGATCAAAAGGGAAGCAGTTTATTGAATATGAGAGATAGAAATAGAAGAGAGAGATCGTGAAGGTTCAGCAGCTCAGGGGCTAAAGACTCCTCTAAAGCTCTAAGCGAGGAACCATCTCAAGGCTTCGGTGCTGCCGTGTGGCTTGGTAGAGTTTGGTGGTATGGGATATACTCAAGCATCAAGTGCAAAGGCTGTCAAATTGTGGAATTGCCGTTCCTGTGCCGCGTGGACGAGATCTAGATAGGCCCAGCGGATGATCGAGACAGAGGACTTCAACTTGTATGCGTGAAATTGATTAGAGATGATAGGTCAGGAACTACCTGCGATGCCCCTCTGATCGAGTGTGAATGCTTGAACTACTGGACTCTGGATATGGTGCGGGCCTTGTGTTGTCGAAAGAAGGAAGTCGACATGATGGAGTCTTTGCACCATCTCTTCAATCTCGATTGGAGGATATATAACAAATGAATACAAATGAATACGTAGACGCGTGTTATTCAGCACCATTTTGCGCTCCTCCATGCAACAATGCAGACCTGTGCAAATATGCACACTCTCTAGACCCTCATCTACCAGATGCAGTCGAACCATAACCCTATGCCGTAACGCCTGTATATGCGCCCAAATTGTGCTTCCAATATTCCATATGCCTTTCACCTTTTCGTGTACCATCGTATGCTCGTATCTCATCTCATCTCGTCCACCTCCCACCACATTATTCAAGGGGACGATGCTCGCTCGTATCTCATCTCGCCTTGTAACGTCTTCGGTCTTCATCTCGCGTTCTGTAATTCGTCCTCCCCACCACCTTTTCGATCCTCAGTTCTGATAGACCTGATACGACATGATCATCATCCAGAGCAGAAATATGACTCCCACCAACTCAAACGCCCATGACGCTTCCCAACTTTGGCCTATACATCAATTAGCAAGTGCACTTCTTCTTCATCCTCGATCTTGCGCATCTGCTCCCCAATGGAAGAAAATCTAATGTCCCCACTCCTCCAACTCCTCGTAGACCCATTATAGCCGAGAGAAAAAAAGTACTCACAAATACTACTCTGCTCCAACCAAGCCAACGTATTAACATTCGGCCCCGTACTACTCTCCCCATCCACATATAGATTACAATTACTGCTCACCCCACTCGGACCCCAAAGCTCAATGCTATATACAATCAATCCCACCAACCATAGCACAAATAGTATAAAGGAGCCCATTATGACGATCCCGGGTAGGAGTTGGCGTTGGGATATTAGCCAGAGCATGACGAGGAGGAAGAGGATGGAGAGGGAGCCGACTGTTATCCAGTATGGGAAATACCTGTTTTCCAACAATGATATTAGCAAAATGTCCCACTCGTTTCTAACAATGATGGTCGTGGGAGTTTCTGTCTGCCACCCAAAAATTCCAGCAGCAGGAGAAAAGAAAAAGGAACACGAACCAAGGAATCCCAACCTTCAACTGATTCTGCACCGTCACAAAATACGCATTAACACCCAATATCGTGCCACTCCCAATCAACATGATCAAGATCCAGAAGTTGAGTTGCCATGGCGGCCAATGGTATCGTGTGCGGACTCGCTGGACGACGACTTCGGTCATTGTTGATTCTGTTGATGCCATTTTGGATTATTGTTTTGCGCCGGAGAAGCGTCCGGGTCGAGGAGGAGGAAGTTTTAGGTGGAGGTTTCGGAGAGAGGTCAGATGGAGGAAGAAGGTTTGGAGAGGAGGTTTGGATGTTCGAGGTAGGCTTCGTGAACTTCGTTCGCGCCCAATGTCGTGGGTGGTATTGTTGCAATTCTTGTCTTTCCTGCGCTTCTCTCACTCTGGCGGATTCTATCTTCTAAGCCTTGAGTCTTGCCCTGCGTCTGCCAAATATGCGCTGTACTATATCTCGCCTTCGTCGTGTCTTCGAATGTCTCTCGTCCGTTATCGCACCACAGATGTAGCCTTCCGCTTTGCCTTGTCCGAGTACTCTCCGTCCTCTCCAATTGTCTCTTCCCAAGCTTCTTCAATCACTCTCTTATACTCTTCCCTCAATCGTAGCGTGATCCCTCAGGATTTGCGCGCCTAATGACTGCACTGTTCGTTGGCAGTTGGGTTGAGGATACACGTGGATTCGCGACGGCGATTGGCGGTGTTCTGTTGTGGTTCCTCGGCTTGGGATCCCAGTTGTCAAGCTTGCAGGTGCTGGTGCATGTGTTCGCAGGGAGGACTCTTTCGAAAAGTTGATCAGTGAACGAAAGTTTCTTCTTGGAAATATACAAAGAGTGGATTCGAGTCTAGGTAAGACATAGACTATGCGATTGTGTAGATTGTCTGATTGTGTAAAGTTGGTTTTGGTGGGGAGATTGTGAGCTGGTGCCTCGTGCATTGTGACGTGCACTGCAGGTGGCTGGGAAGCTGGGCTGGGAAGGGAGAAAATAAGTGGTGGCAGGGGATGGAGAACACGAGAAGAGCAAGATTTAGGTTGTAAAAATGTCAGAACAGGATTGAATGCCCGACTGGATGTAGAATCGGAAGAGAGGACTGATTTGGTGAGTTGGTGTTCCTCTGAAGGGCTGTTTTGGGTTTTGAGGTTCTCTAGACCCGAGGAGGGCGAAGTCCACTGAACGCCTGAGATTTCAACCCTAGCATACTCCAGAACATGTTGTCTCTCGATATCAACTTCTAGGGAGAATGTTGATCGAATTTCAGAAATCGTCGCATCGCAAAAATCACGCAAGTTTATCCCATGTCCTATGCCCTATTGCCTGATCAAAAGTCCAAGGCCCCGCCTGGTATCACCCCATTACAAAAGAGACTCTCCCAACGCACATCTAACCAACGAACAACCCGACCGAACCGTCTGCTGAACTCCGATATCATCAACGCCCGGCTCCAAAGTAGGATTGACTTCTACCAGATCCATTGCAACCAGACAACCAGTCTCGTGTACGCATTCTGCAATGAAGTCTCCCTCTCGCAGTGTAAGTCCGCCTCGAACAGGAGTACCAGTGCTAGGAGCCCACATTGGATCTAAGGCGTCAACGTCGAAGGAGAGGTGGATAGGTGTGTCGTTTCCGATGTGCCCTAGAGCCATCTCCATAACTCTGCCAATTCCATGTCTACAACTGTCAGCACCACTCCAACATCCCGCAGAGGAACATACCTGTCAATATCATGCATGCTAAATGCCTTGATCCCATGCTCTCTTAAAATCAACTTCTCTCCTCTGTCAACATCCCGCAGACCAATATAAACCAGCTTCTTGACCGAGATCAAATTCTCCTTCTTCAACCACCCAAAAACATCCTCTCTCTCCTCCTTCGCCAAACCCGTCAAAAACGCAACCGGCATCCCATGCACATTCCCACTCTCGCTCGTCTCGGGCGTGTTAATATCCGTATGCGCATCCACCCAAATAACCGCCAACTCCCTATTCAATCTCTCCCGAATTGCCTTCGCAGTCCCCGCAATCGTACCAATCGCAATACTATGATCGCCTCCAAGAGTCAAGACGCATCTGCCTTCTTTCGCATGCGTGTAGACTTGATCGCAGAGCTTGTAGGTGACGGCAGAGACGGCGAGGGGGTTCTTCATTCCGCGGTAATCGGGATCGGAGGAGGGGAGGAGCTCTTTGTAGGAGTGGACGGTGTCATCGTGGAAGAGCTTGTAGCCTAGATCTTCGCATAGCTGTGTCAGGAGACCTGCAGATATCAGAGCTGAAGGTGCGGCGTCGACTCCAGGTTTACACTATAGTTGTTAAAGGTTGCTGCTGATGGGTGAGGGATTTGCTTACTTGACCGCCAGAAAAGCCGACTGCGACGACGCCGAGTTCGTCGCCTTTCGTGAGGAACTTGGGCTGGATCATTGATGTGGTTGTCATTTTGGAAGATAAAAGGGCACGAGTCGTGGTAAATGTCTCGTCGAAATAGAACAAAGAACGGCTTGTGATTTGGTGGGGTAGTGGGGTCGATCGATGACGGAGGAAACCAAACTATTCCTTTTGTTTATGAGAAGAGATGAAAAGGAAAATTGTCTCCAGGAAAAATCAGCATCTTTTATGTAGACCTGGCCAAAATTTGCGGTGTGGGTGCTCGGATTGAGGATTAGGTAAAAGGGAATTCTTGCTGATGGACTCGACCGTTAAGTGATAATATACGCGACTGGAAATTTCGCGCTTTGCCTCTAAGTGCAAGTCCACGAAGTCACGACCGCTAAGTACAGGAATTGACGAGATGAGAGAAGATCTGACAAGGGACGAGGATAAGACAAAAGCCAATCATGAAGATATTTGTCAAACTTTCGCGATAGCAATCCGAGAGTGGCCGATGAATTCCAGCGACAGTGAAGCCATGGCGATGAGATTCTCCAACTGGAATCGTGACGCTGTTCTCGTGATTCCTGTGAGAAGTGATCGTGATGCTGTAGAATGAGGCGAAGCAGCTGGATGGACATTTATGGTACCAGAAGATGCAGATATATTCTGGAATTGGTCTGAAGGGCCAAGGGCGAGCATATTGATATTGAAAGAAGATGGAGAGAAGGAGAAGAGGAGACGATGTCGTACTCGAGATAGCAGGCCACAAACACCCCTGTCACGCACCACCGGAGGATAGTCACGTGCGTTATCGACGTCTTTCCATCCTTCTCTCGTCTCGACGTCCTCTTTCATCCTCCTTCACCAAGAAGACGACATCGAGGATGTGTGCCTCGTCAACTGCATCGTCGCAGACAGTTTCCTGACTCTGGAAGTCCTTCCGTTCATGGTTCCCTCCTTTGCACATGACAATCGTTCCCGGGACTGTTCGCTAATCACGTGCAGGGGTGTCCTATCACTTCAAGCACTTATAACTCAACAACCATTAATCCGAATTACTCTATTTCAAGCTCAAATTGAAAATATATTAATACTTGGTTGGTCCTTTTTTAGTTTTAATACATGCATTAATCCGCTTTTTTATACTAATATTTAGCGTTTTAAAAGTTTTAAATTTAATTTGAGATTAAACTTTTTTTAAAGTTTACTCTATATCCGCGATATTTTTAATCTAATGTCTCTTTTTTCTAATAATATTTTTGATTTATTTCTACAAATTTTCAATTAAAAAAAATCGAGTAATTATACAAATTATTATAATTAAATAATTTTTTATTAATTTATATATTTTTTTATTATTTTAATAATATATTAAAAAGTATTATTCTTTTGTATCATTATTTTAAAGTTGTATTTTTGAACTATTTTCTTATAAAAAAACTTTTTTTTAATAATTTTTAAATAACGTTTTATAATTATACGTTTATTTTTTTTAATAATTATTAAAAAAAAAATTTTAATCTCGTAAAAACAAAATTAAATACTTATAAATATACGCTTATTTTTAAAACTAAAATTTAAATTATTTTTTAAATACTTTTTTTTAAATTTACGAATTATATAAATAGTATTTTTATTTATTTTTATATAAAATATAATTTTATTATTTTAATAAATTTTCTTATAATTTTTTTTAATTATTTTTTATTATTTGTATTATATTGAACGTTTGATTTTATATTTAAATTTAAAATATAATTTTTTACGAAATTTGTATTTAGTTTTTTTATAAGTTTTAAAGATTTTTTAAATCGTATTTCGATTTAAAAAAAAATTATAAAAGTATTATAAAAAATTCTTTTTTATATATTAATATTTCAAATATTAAAATTTAATTACGTATTACGAATTATATAATTCGTAGTAATACTTTTTAATTAAATCAAATTTTTTATTATTATTGTAATATTATTATTAGTATATTTAAAAACAAATTATAAAATATTAAAATTTTAATTTAATATTAATAATTTTATTTTATTTGTTTTTTTCTAGAAAAAGTATTTATTTGTTTATATAATTAAATAAAATAAACGTAAAATTAAAAAATAAATATTAAAATAATTATTATTAAAAATAATAAAAATTATAAATCGAATTATTTAATTTATTATTTAAACGATTATTTAATTAAATCGATATTAATAATTTTTTTTTTAAAAAAAAACGCTTTTTTCAATTCGTAAATTAAAAACAAAAAAAGTATTATTATAATTACAAACGTATTATTTTATTATTAAATAATAAAAAGAAATTTAATTATAAATTAATTATTATTATATATTATAATATTTAATTAATTAAATTAAATTTGAAAAAATTCTTTCAAATTCGATATTTATAATTTTTAAATCAATTGAAAATTTTATTTTTAAAAATATTAAAAATATTAAAAATATTAAAATATTAAAATAATAATTATACGTTTTTTTTTAATATTATTTTTTTAATAATTATTTTTTTTATTATTTTCGTTTTTATCAATTGATTTTTAGATTTTAAAACGTTGTATTTATTTTTGTATTTTAATATTAAAATAATTAGTATTAATAAATAATTCAAATAATTTATTAATATTAAATTTAATTATAATATTAATTGAATTACTATTTTTAATAATTTATCGAATTTCTAAAAAAAAATTATATTTATACGATTGTTTAATAATTATAATATCGATCATAAGACGTTTTTTTTTTAATAATATCAAATTTGATTATATACTCGTAAAAAAGAAAAAATCGATATAAATAATTACGAAAATTAAATTCAATTTTAATCGTTTTATAATAAAATTAAAAATAATAAAAATCGAGATTTTTATATCGATTTTTGTTATTATTACGTATAATTTTTTTACATTTTATTAAATTTTAATAAAATAAATTACTTTATAAATCGAATTGTTTATCGCTATAAATTTTATTATTAAAAACGATAATATATTTAATTTGCGAATTGAGATTTTTATTTATAATAAAAAAATCGTTTACAAAAACGAAAATTTTTATTAAATGTAAATTTAAATAAAAAAAATCGAAATTTATAATCGAGATTATTTATTTGCTATTATAATCGTTTATTTAACGTTATAATTTGCTTTTTTTCGAGATTTTAATATTAAATTATCGTCGATATATTATACGTAATTTTCGATTAATAAATAAAATTAATATATATTTTTCAAATATATTGTTTAAAATATATTTATTTATAAAAATTTAATTTCGTATTAATTAAATTTAAACGTTTATTTTACTTTTTTTATAAAAATACAATTTTATTTTTAATTTTGTTTATTATTAGTTTATATTCGTTAAATAATAATAAAATATTCAATATAAAAAATTTTATAAATTTAATTAATAATTTGATTTTTTATAATATAAAATCTTTTAATTATATAAAAATTTAATTTTTTAAAATAAACGTATTATCGATTTATATATTAATTATTTGGAATAAAATTTAATTATTTTTTATAATAAATAAATAAAAATTACACGTATTAATAAAATTATTAATTATACGTATATTTAAATAATATTTTTTAAATGAAAATTGATTTTTTTAAATTTAAAAAATGAAATTAAAATAACGATAATTCGTTAATTAACGTATTAAATAATCGAAAATTGAATTAATATTATTTTTTTGTTTTTATTATTAGATATTTAAATTATAAAATAAAAATTTTCGTATAAAATTATCGTTTTTATACTTTTAATTTCGTTTATTAATTTTTTTAAATTATTAAAAATCAATTTAAAAATTCTTTTTACGATTAATTTATTAATTTTTTTTATGAAAAATTATAAATAAATCGTTTAAAATAATAATAATTTTTTTTACGCGAAAATTTATAAATAATTATTTATTAAAATTAAAAATATAAAAAAAGATTTTTATTATAATTTAAAACGAATATAATTTTTTTTTAAAATATATAAAAATTTTTTAATCAAACGAAATAAATTAAATATATTTTTTTTTATTTTTAAATTTTTTTAAAAAAATTTAATTTTAAATTTAAATTTTTTAATACATTTTTTTTAATAAATAATTTTTTAATTGTTTTTTAAATTGTTTAAAATTTTAATAAAAAAATTTTATTGTAATATTATTAAAAGTTTTTTTATTTATTATTAAAAACGTATATAATAAATTTTTTTTTAAATAAATATATTTAAATTTAAAAATAAATCGATTAAATAATAATTTTATAAATTTATTTTTTATTTATAAAACGTTATTAATTTAACGAGTAATATAATATTTTCGAATTATAATTATTATATTTTTTATCGTTTTAATTTTAATAATAATTAATATTATAAACGCGTTTTATTATAATATTCGAAAATAAATATTAAAAACAAAAAATATAAAAATAATATTATTCGATTTTATTATATTATTAATTATTTTAATCGTTATTTGAAATCGCTTTTTTTTTTACAAATTAAAAAACTTTTAAAATAATATATTATATATACGTTTTAATAAAACGTAATATTGTTTTATTAAATTAATCGAATTATAAATTTTTATTAATATAATTTTTAAATCAATATTTATATTTTTAATATTATTGCGAAATTCTTTAAAATTGAAATTTGTTTTAAAATTATAAATAATAAATACTAATAATTCAAAGTAAACGTTAATTTAATACGCTCGAAAAACGTTTTATATTTTTTTCGTCGATATATTAACGAAAAACTTTACAATTTAAAATATTATAATCTCGTTTACGATTTAAAATATTAATTTTTCGTCGATTTACAATACGTTTAAATAAACGAAATAATTAAAATTATAATCGTCGTATAATATAAATTTGAAACGATCGAAAAATTTATTGTTTATTTAATATTACTAATAAAATTTTATTATTTTTTTGATTTTTTCGAAATTTATAAAATATTTTTTACGTTTTAATATTCGCGCGAATTTAATAATCGATAAATATTTGAAACGTTTATATAATCGTTTGAATTTCGTTTTAATCAAATAATAAATAATAAAATCGATTTTTATTATAAAAATCTTATAATTACTATAAATTAAACTTTCGAATAAATTAAATAATATTTAAAAATATTTAAATATTTTAATAATAAACGTACGTTGTTTATTTTAAATAAATATATTATTAAAATTATTGAATTTAATTCGTAATTTATTTATATTTTAAAAATAAAACAAAAAAAATACGTTTATTAAAATTATATAAAACGTAATACGTTTAATTAATATATTAATATCGATAATTTTAAAAAATAAAATTTTATCGATTTCGAATTTAATTATTGTTTTTTTAATTTTTAATTTATTTAATTTAATATTTCGAATTTATTAAAAAATTAAATATTGATTTTCGTCGATAATAAATCGTTAAATTATATTAATATCGATTATAATACTTATAAAAACGTTTAATATATAACGATTTATCAAATACATTTTTGTATTAATAAATATAAAAAATAATCTCGATTATATTACAATATTTAATATTATATAATAAATTGATTAATTATCGAATAATTCGATAATTTTAAATTTATTAATTATATTATAAAATATTATAAAATAATTAATCGATCGTATAATATCGTTTTTATATAAATTTCTTTTTTTAATAAATTCAATGATAAATTATTCGTATTTTTTAATAATATCGAAATTTATTTTTTCGAATTTAATTACAAATTATTTTATTTTATTTTTATCAAATAATTTCAATTTTTTGAAATCGTTATATACTTTTTTTCTTTTTTTTAACGTATAATAAATACTTTAATAATTCGAGTTTTTACAAACGAAATATTTTTTTTCGTTTTAATATATTATCGATTTTTTGTAATTAATTTAATTATTATATCGAATATTTTTATTGTAATATTTGTAATTTACGAAATATAATTCGTTCGTATCTCGATAAATTTTTTTTTTTTCGATTATAAACGTTTTTATATATCGTTTAAAAATTCAATAAAAATCGAAAAAACGTTTAATAATATTTTAATATATTTCAATAAACGTAATAAAATTTATTTTGTATAATAATTTCTATTTTTATATTCGAGTATAAATCAAACTATTTTTAGATCAATTTTTAATACAATATTTCGAAGTATTTAAAAATCGTTTTATTTAAATTTTATATTCGAATTATTATAAATATAATTGTATTTTATTAATTGAATATTCAATTTTAACGTTTTTTAATCTCAAAGTTCGATTTTACGATTTCAATTATTTTATCAAAAAAAAATTCTTTTCTAATGAATTTCTAATAATAGAATTTATTAGTTTTATTAGTAAATATAATCGAAAACGCGTTATAATACTTTTTTAATTTAATGTTTACTTTGAAATATAAATTTTTAAATATTCGAATAAATATATCGAATAAATTTTTTTTTTTATAATATTTAAATTTTTATTAAAATAATCAATTTTCGTTCGAATTTATTTAATAATTAAAAAATTTAAAATAATAAAATTTTTAGTATTTTTTTATTTTTTAGTAATATTAATTCATTTAACGATATTAATAATAATAAAATTGATATTAAATATTGAAATTTTAAAATCGAATTAAATAATAAATTTTTTTTCGACGTTAAAAAATATTGATCAAATATTGTAAATTTTAAAAACGTTATTAAAAATATTTTTATTTGAAATTTCTTATATAATAATTTTTATATAATCGATAATTCTAATAAAATTTAATAATTTTTAATTTTATTGAAATTTTTATATTTAAATATTCTATTTATAAATATTCGATTTTTTTTTTTAATTTCGATCAAATTAATCGTATTTTTTTATAAATTGTATTTTTTTATTATATTTAATTTTTCGATTTTCGATTTAAATTATTTTAATAATATTACTTTTTAAATAATTATTTTTAGCGTTTTTACAATTATTACTTTGTTCGATAATAATAAAATATAAATTTTATTATTTCGAAAAAAATTTCACAAATAAATTTTTATATTTTACGAAATTTATACAAATTAATTCGCGATTTAATTAAAATATATTAAAACGAATTTATATTATAAATTATTATTTTTTTTTTATTTTATAATTTTTTAAATTTATTTTTTTATATATTATATTGAATCGACAATAAATTCTTTTTTTAATTAAAATTATATTTTAAAAAAATTTGATTTTACTCGTTGAAAATAATTTATTAAATCGTATTATACTCGATAAATATTATAATTCGACGAATTTTTATATCGTATTCGTAAAAATTGTTTTTAATAATTTCGAATTTCGTATCGTATTCAAAAGATTTTAAAAAAAAATTTTAATTTCGCAAAATATTCGAAAAATTGTTTTAATAATAATAAATAAATTACAATTAAATATTTATTATTAATACGCGATAAAACGTAAAATTAAATAAAACGTATTATATTACAATAACGTAATTATATTACGATATTTTATTCTTTTAAAAATTTGATAAAATTTGATTTTTTTTTTAATATAATTTTAAAAATTTTTTATACGAATTAATTTAATAAATATTTTTTCGTAAATAATTTTATTATTTTATAATCGAACGATTAAATCAATTATTAATCAATATTAATACGTTTAAAAATAAATTACAAAATATTAAAATTTTAATTTAATATTAATAATTTAATTTTTTTTTTTTTTAAAAAAAATATTTATTTATATAATTAAATAAAATAAATATAAAATTAAAAAATAAATATTAAAATAATTATTATCAAAAATAATAAAAATTATAATTCGAATTATTTGATTAAATTAATAAAAATATTATAAATATTTTTTAACGTTTAATAATTATATTTTAATTTTATTATTATATTTAATATTATTTAAATTATAATTAATAAATTTAAAATTATATAAAAAAATTTAATTTTTAAATTATTTATTTAAATATAATAAAATATAAAATATATTTTATATTATATTATATTTTTAATAATTTATATTAATTTTTAATTAATAAATTAAATTATATAAAAAATTATACGTTATAAATAAATTTTTAATAAAATAATTAAAAAACAATTTTTATAATTATTTTAAATTATTTCGAAATTTATAAAAAATTAATAAATAATAAAAAATAATAAAAATAAACGTAAACGAAATTCGTATAAAATAAAATATTTTTTTTATATCGAAAAAAAAAAATTCGTTCGTCGATTTATAAACGAATTAATCAACGAACGAATTTTTATTTTTTTATTTAATATATATTTTATTTTGTAAATCTCGTAAAAGTATTTTTATAAAAAATTATAAAATTTTCGATTTTAATAATATATTTTTATTTTAAATTTTAAATTTCAAATTTTAAATTAAAAATTAAAAATTTAAACGTTTTATAAATATTTAAAATTTTATTAAATAATAAAATTAATAAATTAATAAATTTTTTAATATTTAAAATAAAAACGTATTATAAAATTTTATATTATTAAAAAAAGATTTTTTAAAATTTTCGTTTTTTATATTAAATTATTATAATCGATTTTATTAATTTAATTTATTTTATTTAATATATAATTTTAAAAAAAAAATTTAAATTTTTTTTTAAAAATTATATAATTATTTTAATATTTTAAATAAAAACGTATTTTTAATAAAATTTTATATTAAATTATTATAATTAATTTTATTAATTATAAATAATTATTACGATTATATTTATTAAAAAAAAACTTTTTAAATTTTTTTTTAAAAATTATATAATTATAAAATAATTTTAATATTTAAAATAAAAATATATTTTTAATAAAATTTTATATTAAAAAAATAATATTAAATTTTTTTTTTTAAAATTTTTATTTTTATATTTAATTATTATAATTATTATAAAGTGCGATTACGTATTATACGTTCGTTTTTAATTCGATATTATTAATCGAATTTCAAAAATCGAATATTTATTCGATTTTAATTTTTTTTTTTTAAATTTTATTATAATAATTAATTTAATTAATTATAAATTATTTTATTTAATATATAATTTTTTTTTTTGAAAATTATATAATTATAAAAATATTTAAATATTTAAAATAAAAACGTATTTAAATTTTTTAAAATTATTATTATTATTAAATATAATTATATTTTATTAATTTATATAATAATAAATTAATAAAATTATTTAAAATTTAAAATTTAATTAAATTTTATATAATTTAAATTAATTAATATATTATAATTATAAACGTAATATAATTATATATAAATCGAAATTTTAATATTTTTTATTAAATCGATTATATATTAATTCGAAATTACGAAATTATCGAATTTTTTAATAGACTAATTAAATCGCTATATTTAAATATTTCGATTAAATTTAATATTTTTTACTTATAATTAAAATAATACGTAATTTAATAAAAATTAATATTAGTTCTCAAAGCGAACGATCAATTATAAAGACTAAATATAACGATAGTTTTAAGTTGCTTTTTTTTAGTTTTTTAACTTTTTTTTATTTTATTATTATTTTTGGTAGTATAATAATCGAAAAAGTACCCAAAAATAGATTATCGGTTGTGTAAAGTTATCGGTTGACTAGAGAACACTTCTAGGTGTGCGCTGCGTCGCAGTTTAAGGGATAGGCAACGATATTCTAATGGCTGTCAGCGAATTGGATACGCGCACTTCCCCTTTTTGCAATGCTGCTTTTTCTTCTTCTTGGCGTGGGTGACTTGATGAGTGACGCCCGACTGCAGCTGAAGAGCAGCTGCATCTACACAGCCTCACCCCACATCATGAAATCTTGCATTCTCTGCCCTTTGCTGCCTGTTCTCGCAAAGTTCTTCCAAATTCGAGGTCCTTTCTTGTCGCTGACAGCATCGCCTTACGTTAACCAGTCTCTAGTTGATACTTAGCATATTGAGACGAGGCATCTCAGCAGTCAAACCCTCGCGGAGGTGATCAACTGCAAACGAGGCTGAGGCTGCCAAGTATCATTGAGTTCGAAAGGACCATCAGTTTGATCAGTTCTGTCCATTTTCGCAAGTCTATCCCCTTAATTAATCAACATGCCTCAACTCGGCAAAGTTCAGAACTCTCTTGTCGCAGCGACCCAGGAAACCACTCTAGCTCTTGCATCGCTGAACTTCGACTTCTCCCTCGTAAAGGTTGAAGCGCCAAAAGAGTTTCGGGAGCTAGGCGCATGTCTTTCTTCTTCGCGGCGTGCCGTTGCCGAGACTGGACCTCAACACATAACCGCGAGGAAACTCGGAGCCTTATTTCACTCCGTGATTCCATCCATTCCTAGACTAGTATCGGCATATGGGACCCGTGTATCAGAGATCGCGAAGATGCCAGGGATCAATCCGAAAGGAAGTCGTGCGGATGGACCCTTCGCGGAGCTTGTCGGTGCTGATGGTACTAGTATATGGGCAGCAGCAACCTCAGGATCCAGTGCGATCGCCGTCCATCTCTTGGCCTGTATGCTGGCAAGAATGTGGAGTCCGCAAGAAGCGACTTCGATCTGGGTAGAACTTGTTGATGAACGCAAGAAGCTATTGGATGCGGACGTAGATATGATCACTATTGCCGCACGGTATGTGAACCTGACGAGGGATCAATTGGCCAACTGGGATGCTAGCGCCAGAGCGTGGCTCAAGACAGCAGATGTAAGTCTTTTCTAACGACGAATTCGCTGCGTTTTGACCTTTCTCACGACTCCGGACCATCGCTAATTCTAAATGACACATTTCAAGGAAGCAAAGAAACGCTGTCAAACTCAGCTGATGCTTATTGTTCAAAGGTTTGATCTGAATGTTAACCACAAAATGAGCACCTACAACAGCGTACTGGAGGCATGGTCAACGGCAATGGTGACTGCAAACAAATTAGTCAGCGGGGTACCACAAAGCGTCAGTGAAGGGTCGATGCTCCTTGGCATTGCTTCATGGCATCTATATCCCGATATGTTGGCTCTCGAAAAGTCCAACCAACTTATCGAGCAGAACGACAAACTCGTAGCACAAGGGGGACTCCTCACCGTCGGCCTCCAAAGTTCATCTCCTCAACAAGATCGTGGCATCCACTGGTCACTACCACTGGCATATTTCAGGTACTACGGCGATCCGGTTACAACAACAAAGTCGATTGGCAACCACAGCTCAAGGGTACCCATAGAGCACCTCCTGGACGTGGCCTTGGGTTGCATATTTCGAGAGTGGAATCTGAAAAGTCAGGAGTACCCACTAGGAGCGGCACTCTTGTCAGGAATTTGGACCTGTTTTAGGACTTACTGGCCTGTATTTTCCAAATTCTCTGGCTGTGGCTACAATATAACGAGCAAGCGAGCTTTACAAACAGCGCGTAGCTTCCACTGGTTACGCCATATTGCTGCTGCTGCCGACAGATACCTCGAATCCGAATCCGAGGACAAGTCCTCTATCGAAAAGATGATAGGTTATGGTCACAGGCGTTGCAAACGTTTCTTATCTGAAGACTACAAATCTCAACTGCCGTTCTTTGGCCTGACCAATGCTTCTACTTGGCTGTCTCTTTTACGAGCACCAGAAGAGCGAATAACATTCCTGAGACAGATAGCTCAGAGCTTTGCATCGGGCTCGAAGATCGACAGCATGGTGATTCGATATCTTAGGAAGGGTCGCTCTGCTGGCATGGAGTTGAGCTACGGCTATGCTACGATTCGGCCATTCAAAAGCTCAACGCACCCCCACAGAACACCACGCAATCTAACTCGCTTTACGCATACTTCTACTGAACAACACGAGGGGGAGGAGAATGTGCTACTGAAGGATGGAGAAACCCGGTTCTATGGAGGTCAAATCTTGTGGCGGGATGCTCCGACATTGTTCCCCAAATCTGGAGCTGTAATCAAGGACAAGGAGACCTTAGATTTTATTATGTCCTCATCAAAAGACAAAGAAACCGAGAACGACCTCGACGATGATTTTGTTATAGTTTACCCTCAAATAACTTATGAAGTTAGGCCCTTCAACTTCGTTTTCGGAGACCTGGAAACAGCTGCGTTGTTCAGCAACGGCGATCTTGGAGATCTTCCAGATATATCGAAGCAAAACTTGGAGATCAAAAGTGTCATCAGATCCTTAAAAGAAGACAGAGTAGATCCACAGGTTCTGATGTCACACATGCACGATATGTTCTGCGAAGACAGTGATCGGGCAGACTCTCTGAGAGCACTTGGTCAAGTTGTTGACATATTCAAGCTTATGCCAGGTGCTACTATCTCTCTGGAGGTAGCTGATAAGCCTCTCCATGAGGCTCAATGGTTCAAAGGGAGTGAGGCATATCTCGATACACCCGCAGACACTTGTCCAATGTTATCAAGGAAAAGAACGTTCTCGTGCATCACTTTTTTTGAGACAGGGGGAATGGACATACCACCCGACAACCTGCAGCAAGTCATGGCTATGTCACTCGACAACTCACTCTATGTCGCCGCACCACTTTTATGTGATCCTATCGAAGTTCCACATCAGCACGAAGTCAGAAGAGTAATCGGGAATATCGGTAAAGCCGGAATAGCTTTTCTCATTCCGCCGAAGAGCCCTTTGATCAGGAAGTCCAAGCCGGGAGACTGGCACCTGGTGAACCACCATCCATTCTCTGGCAATGCAGAAGATTGCTTCCAGGACACATCCCTACATCTGGCCCTTACAGACTACACGATACCTTTCACTATGGAGCACGAAGGAGCTCGAGACGCAGCGGCATACTTCCAAGAAGCGCTCGTCTCAGTTTTTGATCGGACCGAGTGGGTTGCTGACCTGGATTGCCTTGGCAACATTGAATCTCCATTGCTAAAACGACTTTCGGTACAAAAGTGCCAACACGGGATAAAGGGGAGGTGCAAATATAGAAAGGAGGTGTTAGACTTGTTGACAAGTATCGATAGCTGGCATGAACTGCTAGATCGTCCAAAAACTGCTGCAATAGTGCGCAGTCACGAGAACTGGATTGGCAGACTTGCTACTGCATGTCTGAGCGTACAGAGAACCTACCCTACAGTGATCGTCCCCCACGAAATTGACTGTTGGATGGAGTATCTTGAAAGCTTGAGGGTAAGTGGCGCCGGAGATTGCGCGGCGGCGGTTGCTGTATTTTAGCATCGATGCCGATGTTAGACGGATGCAATCATGAATGGGAATATGAGGGACTCATTGCGATCTTGTATTGTTCACTAGCTTCCTCGTGGAAACACGAGTATCAGTGTACCTCAACGTTGAACAGTTGTCGCTATCAAACCCTGGGATTTCGCGATCGGGCAATGAGCTTTAAGGCTTCCAAGCGTTAATGCTCGGCACCGCTCCCTAAAGAAGCCCCTAAGCGTACAAGCGAATAGTGGTCAATTACTCCCCTATTACTCCGCACTTGCATTTTCAGGACTTTCGTCTTATCTCTGCAGTTGGAGACGGGGTGTGATATACGTATATTTGAGTAAACCCTTTGAGTCGCTAGTCTTGCATGAAACAAGTTCGTTGCGAAGTCCATGCATATTTAACTACACGTGGTCTAAATACAAAGAGTCTCGAGTGATGCTCCCAGCATAGTAGTAGGAGTAGGAGCTTGATCAGCGACGACGAATGTACAAAGCAGGTTGAGCCCCAAGGTGGGTGGACCCTCAACTGCCATCAACATGAACTGGTTCATTTGGAGGAATGGTGCGGGGTGGGAACTTCGAGCCAACATCAAGTCCCTCCAAGTTCAGTCGTTCTTCGTCATATTCCGCGCAAAGTTGCCTGGCATCTCGAATTGGTAGCTGAAGACAAGATTATTAGCATCCACCCTGTTTCCTCAGTGACACTGTATCTATTCACACGTTAAGTCCGGGAAGCACAACACTTTGATTGCTATGGCTCAAGACATAAGAATAGATCGGCTCTGGGCCATCTTCTTGACCAACATTCCACTCTAGAGCACCAGAACTGAGGATAGCAATTGGCCTTGTGGTTTCGGCCACAATTTGTGGGAAGGGGGCAGGGAACAGAAGTCGACGAGTAAAGTCGAGTCGTCCATCATGATTCAACCCATTTGATGTCCGTAGTCGCCATTTACAATTTTAATACCATCAGTATTGGTTACAATATAAAGAAATATATATTGGGTAATATGAAAAGTCGAAATATGAGACTGCATATTATATTTATCATGATATATATTGCAATATAGAAATATCAAGTCGAAAAGGCCTCTATTAAAATATAATTGTCAAATCAACGTCGGTAGTGACTTCTCCTACAAAAACCTTTGCTAAAATATTAGAATCTTCGATATTGTCGTCGAGA
This sequence comes from Acephala macrosclerotiorum, assembly GCA_014904845.1. Taxonomy (NCBI): domain Eukaryota; kingdom Fungi; phylum Ascomycota; class Leotiomycetes; order Helotiales; family Mollisiaceae; genus Acephala; species Acephala macrosclerotiorum. Next base: position 91,898 of record MU119289.1, read on the forward strand.
GCCTCCATAACATTCAACCACAATTTCAAGTATTTTACAGCTTGAATAATCTCAATTCCAAGACGATCGCGACGATCGAAAACAGCGACCTTTGCCTTCTACAAGAGATATTCAGGGTTTGCAAATATAGCTGGTACTGCCTAAGGCCTTATATTTCTTATCGCAATACTGGCACCGCCATTCCTCGTGGCCCAAGTTATTATAATATCGTACCTGCGGATTTTCATTCGACATATAATCAAATACCCATGATAATAATAGTTTTAGCTTCGCAGAAAGTTCGTTTAGTAGAGCAAGGCTCGAAGTAGTTAGTAATGAAGTTAACGCTGGGCTCGGAGATCCGAGAGGATTATTATTATTTATTGGTACTATTAATAAATTAATAATAGTTTTTACAAATAGCAAAGTTTTTTGCTTTTATTTGAATGAAATTTTAATAATATTCGATTATTAATTAAGAGTTTAAATGCTTAAATCTGAGAAATCATGGATATATATTGTATATTAATATAATAAAAGTGTATTAAAAATCGAAAAACAAAGAACTTTTAATTATTAATAATTTTATAACGTGATATTACAAAATTACAATTTTCAGTTTTTAAAACACGTAATATTTAATAAAATTAATTCAATTACTAATTAATAAGTTTACGACGTTTTATAATAATAAATTAAAATTTATTTACTTTTTTACTTTGTTACAAAATATTTACTTTAAACGAAACTAATAAATATACATATTTACTTTTTTCACTTAATATAAGAAATATAAAAAGTATAAAAGCTTTTTATTTATATTGGCAATTTCGATTATAAATCTGAGTTATATTATATTATATTTATTTATTATAATAAATAAAATATATTGCTCTATTGTACTTAATACTGCATATTATAATTTCTCGCGACTTCTTAGTCCAATTCAGAATACTGAAGACCCTGGAGATAGATTTTTAGCTCTTTTTAGTTGAACTATTTTTAAATATCTCGGATTATTACTAAAGCTCCGTGCTGAACTTGTAATTCAAATGATAAAGGTAATCTGGGAGGTGAAGGCACGGTGAACTAGGCGAGTCTCAAAGCAACGATTTTATTACATCTCTCTTTTTGGAACAGTTCCCTCACAAGTACATCCAATCGCTGACATAGTTGACCTTTCCTAACTCTGCCAACGTTGTCTCGAAGGCTGGCTGAGCGATTGTGGCATTCGGACAGAAATGTGCACGTGCCAAATGTGAACGGGTCTCAGCATCTAGCAATTGCCGCTTCCTTGGAAAGATTTCCTTGAGTTCTCTCGGGTATGATACTTGGCACACGGACAGAAAGTGCACACTTGCTAGGGAATCACTCTATTGGGAAACTCAACTCTGAGCTGGCAGGTCCCGTTTCTTTCTTTGCTTGTTTCAGAGTCATCGAATAAGTACATATAGCTGTGTTTGGCGGGCAGTTGAGTAGACAGATGAGGTTGGCTCGTTGGATGATTTGAGCAGTTCTTTCTTCCTCTTTTAGTAACTCGAGCTTCTTCTAATTAAGTGGATCTCTCAGCATAGCAAACCCAAGCTTGCTAGTGCGGCTTCAGACCACTAAGGGTTGACTGGAGTAATCATAAGACATTCCGGGCGTTGAAAATGAAGGACAATCCCAAGGACGGGTTTATTCATTTCTGAGAAGATTTGATTGCAGAGGTCAATGCCTTTTCAACCTGTAGATGAAATTTTGAAACGTGATAGTCATGGTCGGTTCCAAGAAGAGAATCAAATATTTATAGACAATGATTGAGGGGTGGGAGTTTAAACAACAGCTTTTCGTGGATCCATGTGTTTGATTTTGTATTACGATTAACCTTAGTGGATTTCTTTCGAAAAACGGCAAGCCAAATCTCGGTTCCAAGGACCATACACCCCAATCACTGAATCCACGATCTCATCTTGCAGCACCGCAGACTGACGAGAATTGGGCTTCCCGTCCGCTCTGCCATACACAAACTGTTCTAGTACAGGGCGTTCGATGCTCGGGTGAGGTTCTTCTCGTTGCTAACAGTGAGGCTCTGCGAATTAAATTTACTGGCTTTGCCCATTCGCTTGTAGTACAGGAAAAGATGCTAGCATGCAGAGCAGAATGCTCTTAATGAGATGGAACAGCGAGCAACTGATGAATTATTCAATTCTTGGATAGGGCGAAGTATAGGTTTGAGGATGAAGACTATCCACTCGGAAGCATCTCTCGACCGACCCCAAAGAACGAAGAGAGACAGCTCTTCGGAACCATCATCAGGTATACCTTGAAACTGTTCAGCAAATGGAGATGTAAAAATCCATTGAGCCGTCAAACCAACGCCCGACATCTCAATTTGTCCTTAATTTCTACCATAGACGGCTCACGAAAACGCTTCTGCTTCCACCCGAAGCTTCAACTCCGCTCGAAAGGTGCTCGGAATCTATTCCTCTCGTTCTCCTTCCTGCTCCTGCAGCACAATGGCTATATATACTTAAATACTCACTTAAGCCTCCACATACGACCATAGAAGACGAGATATTGGGCATCCCGTCCGCTCTGCCATACACAAGCCGTCTATCGGTGGATTAGTAGTTGAGTGGGTGACCATCAGCGAATACCCACTGTTGTATGTTTTTTGACACTATTTTTTTGATGTTTGGTGTCGTGGCGTGGTCAGGGACGAGTTTTTTGATGTCAGGTTGGCTTATGTAAGCGACGACGATGTGGGCCTGGTGGACGAAGCCCGAGCTCCATGCTTTCCTCTACTTGACAACATCTCTTTTTGCAGATAGCTTCAAAACGATACCCAATTGGGGGTCTGCGAACTCTGATGCAAGGAGCTACCGATATCGAAAGTCAAGTACGAATCGGCAAACCTGCCTATCTCGACCATGGAGCTAATTCCGCAGCCCTACTCGTATCCCGCGATCTCAAGACCAATGGAGAGCCAAACCCCAGATCATCCAGCAAGATCAAAAGTTGGTTCTACAGACGGCAGCTTGGACCGGATGCTACGCCGACGATTGTTCCGGAAATAAGACAAACAGCTTGTTTGTAACATGATCCCACGGGTGTTACGATCAACAACATTCCACTCGACGGCACCCTTTTCGCCGACGAAATACAGTGACCCCTCACTTCACCAGCTTGGCTACTAGAGTACAATATAAAAGCCACTCGATGTTGTACATTTGCTAAATTTTGCTTTACATACTGGACTAATTGCAGGATACTAATAACAGAAAATGAGAGCAGCACAATACTACGGAATCGAGGATATCAGAGTCGAGGATATTCCAGAGCCAGTCTGTCAGGAGGGCCAATTGAAGATTCAACCTGCTTTTGTCGGAATCTGCGGAACAGGTACCTACATTCTCACCCCCGAATTCCGCAATTGACTTTCAGACATTATACTGACTTCACTTCAGATCTTCACGAATACCTCGGAGGACCGACATTTGCCCCAGTTAAACCACATCCCATCACGAAAGAAACCCTCCCCGTTACCTTTGGCCACGACTTCTCGGGCACAGTTCTCGAAGTCGGAAAAGGCGCCACAGCTTTCAAACAAGGACAGCACGTCTCGATACAACCGACAATCTATGACGGAACCTGCGGAGCCTGTAAGCACAGCTTCGAAAATGTTTGTTACAACGGCGGATTCGTAGGACTTTCAGGATGGGGCGGAGGACTCAGTGACGCGGTGACGGTCCCGGCATCTTACTGCCTTCCATTACCAGACAACATCCCCCTTGATGTGGCAGCGCTAATTGAGCCTCTTGCTGTTGGCTGGCATGCCGTCAGACAATCACCTCTCAAACAGGGCGACGACATCTTGATCCTAGGAGGAGGGCCAATCGGTATAGCAGTCATACAAGCGCTTCGAGCAAGAGGCTGTGGAAAGATAATTGTCAGCGAGTTATCTGCCTCACGCCAACGATTCGCGAAACAATTCGGCGCAGGCGGGAAGTCGATGTAATCAAAGAAGTACAAAATCTCACCGGCGGTGAAGGCGTGGACATTGTATTTGATTGTGCGGGAGTGGCGGTTGGTTTGGAGGCTGCCTGCAAGGCTATCAAAGTCAAGGGCACTGTAGTCAACGTTGCTATTGTGAGTCACCCCGTTTCCTCCCGTTGTGTGCGACATTCGGAAGAAAAGGAAGTCTAGAATCCCCGAAGAGATTCTCCGAGGCAGAACGGCGGTGGTACTTCGTATGGAGGCATTCAGTTAACGTTTTCAAAGTGGGAAAAAGCCGTTCCATTTCAGCCCAACGATCTCGTGTTTCGCGAAGGGAAGTACGTCGCATGCCTAGGCTACGTCCAACAAGATTTCAAAGATGTGATTCAAGCCATTTCTTCCGGTAAGATTAAAATTTACTTTTCTCATTCACACTAAATATTTCCCGAGATTTAGCTCAGGGGCAACTGCTGCCCGAAAGTCCCCACCAGTGCCTGACAATCTCACAGGAAAAATGTCGCCGGGAGCCATGATCACAAGCAAAATTTCGCTCGAAAATGTGGTTGAAGGTGGGATCAAGGAGTTGATCAAGAATAAGGAGAAGCATGTCAAGGTTTTGGTGCAGATATAATTTTTAGCGATGCAGAACAGGCGATGCAAAACGTGCAAATGCCTGGCGACGGGAGTGGGTGGGACTTGCATGCAGATGAGGGTCAGGACTGGAACCACATCACCAGCCACACCTAAATGACAAGATATCGAATTGGACGCAAGACACTTCACTTCACGTCAAGTCGTTCGCCTCACTTTATTTTTCAAGTCACAAGTCATGTCAAGTGAATATATATGTATGGGGGTAAGGAACAGAATTATTGCCATCTATCTACTCGCAAACCGAAAGACGACAACCGCCCACCCATTTCCCTTTCTTCATTTCTCACTCATTCCCACCGATAAACCCCATCATCATAAAGGACCCTATGCCTGCGATTCCCTGGCCCAACCGAAAATCTCCTTTTTGGCATCTGTCGTTCCCTAAGTCTCATCTTCAACGCCTCCTCCTCCTTCTCCAACATCCTCTCCTTAATCTCCCTATCCCTCTCTTCCATGCGTCTTCTAATCTCCTTCTCCTCGATAATCGCTCTCTCACCTGGACTCAATCCCGCTATTCCCCCTACCCTAACCTCATCAATACTCCTCTTCCTAAGCGGTGGCAGAACATCATTTGGGTCCGGTCGCGACGTTGTAGTAACAACCGTTGGCTTTAGGATCCCACGACGAGGTGGAGAAGGCGGAATAGGAACTGGTGGTCGTCTCCTAATCTCCTCATCCTGCGCTCGAATCCGTTCCTCCCGTCTGCGCTCAGCTTCAAGAACCTTAATCCGATCCTCACGTTCCTTATCCCTCTTCTCCCGTTCCCGTTCTCGTTCGCGGACCTCGCGTTCAGCGGCAGCGAGGGCGCGTTCCCGTTCTCGTTTCTCCATCTCCCGATCAAGTTCTTCACGTTCACGTTTCCGGCGCTCGATCTCTTCGACTTCGCGACGAGCGCGCGAGTCGAATGATGTGTGGGATGAGCTGGGACTATCCCATCCGAATCGCTCTCGCGATGTTGATAGTCGGCGACGGCCACCGACGACTGCTCCGACGGAAGGAACTCGTTGTCTCCTCTCTGGTTGTTGAGATTCACGAATGACTTCTCGTTCACGGACGATTTCTCGCTCTCGTTGTAAAGGTCGTTCATCGACTATAATAGGGCGACCACGTTCACGGGGTAGGCCGTCAATGATGAATGGTGGTGAGGCAGGAGAGTTAGGGACTGAGAAGGTCTGGTTGATTGTTTGTGGTGGAGTTCGAGGTGTTGGTGGTGAGTCGACGATAACGATCCTTTCTTTTCGGTGTTGTCTCGTTGGTTTTAATGTAGGAACCTCTCTCTTCCTTTCAGATGGTCGTCGCCGAACTCCACCTTCTCGATCATCACTGCTAACAGATGAAGATTGACGACGATGATTCGAATTTCCAGCAGATCGAGGAGGAGTCTGAGGAAAGGACCGTCGATGAGCTGTCATCATGTACTCGGTAGTCGGTTCCCCGAACTGGATATTGCGGACGGGATTCTCGAGTGTGGAGAGCTTGGCGCAGGGGCGGGACGGAGCGCCGTATTGACAGATCTCTGTGTGTCGGAACTCGAGTTCTTTGCCGTCTGGGTAACGGTCTACGTAGACGTTTGTTACACACATTGTGACGGTGGTCTTGAGGTGCTCAGGGACGTATGGCTTTGGTGTTGTGTTGGGATGTCGACTACTATGTCGAGAAGAAGACTAATGTGCTCAGTCTTGGTGGGGTTGTGGTATGTTTGTGTTCTCTGAGAGATGTGCTCGATATTCGAGGTTGGTATTGTTCTCGATGAGAATGTTGCTTGGTATGGAACCTTATACAAGTCGATGTTCCAGTTGCTTGGAATGTAGTAATGCTGTTGTTGGATACCTCTTATAAGGAGGCTTAACGTCCAAGGGATTCGTGTCAGTCGCCGAAATCAGGGATAAATAATAGTACCACTTCTGTATTGATCCGATGGACTAGAGACATGGAGTCGACATGTATAAAAGCTAGAGTGGGTATATATGTTGAAAAAGGGGGTGGTACTGATCGCGAAAAGTGTAGGCGTAGGCGCAATGCGCAATGCGCAAAGAAGACTGATTTCTTTTTTGACTGGAAGGTAATCTGAGTAATACAAGGCTGTGAGTGGTTTGCAATACCCGAATGCGATTTGCCTCCGTACTGCAATGCAAGCGCAAGTGAGGACTGATTTGATGAATGATAGGAAGGAAGAGAGGAGGGGAGGGCATTGGCTCATGGGGCACGCGCAACTCTTTATATTTTCGCTGGAAACAGTCACAGTCATTCGGTAGCAAGCATTTAGGCAGACGGTGGAAATTGGGGGCTTAAAAAATGCGCGAACCAACTGCTCTCATCCTCGTAACATCGCACTGGCCGATTCGAGGATGGTGTGGGAGACTGACCAGTGACAGGCGAAGAAGTTGCTCGAGGCTGAGCATCAGCCACAGGAAATGACCCTGACTTGCTACAGATGCTTGTCAGGATTACACAGCACGGCCTGCCATGGCCCAGCGGGAAGAAGAAAGTGCGCCCACTGAAACATTTCGTTTCCTGGTGTTTCTGACCCGTTCAGGCCTGGCGTTGAGACATTCCGTCTGCGGGGGGTGGTCGGAGAGCGAGGGAGGCATGGCCATGCCATGGCAAGGGAAGATATTTGCCCTTTGCCCTCTCACCTCTCTTTTATTGGGGGGACACAAGAATAGAATGCCCAGGGGTCCGGGGCCTTTGATCATACCGTAGTAACCGTACGGGTCGGCGCGAATTCTGTTCCCTTCCTTACGGGTAACTCACCAATGCCAGTGGCCAGATATTGCCGTTGGGCATGATTGACCATGTTTCGCAAGGAGGAGGGTGCAAGGGAAATTTGGAAGAAACCCCAAGCTACCAACCAGACCTCTGGGATCGAACTGCTTTGCGACAGCATGGAAGGAGGTCGAAGGTTTGCGACAGGCCACTTTGGGGTGTCGGTCACCTCTCTTGCATACCCTCCCTCGTGCGTCTGCAGTCTAACGCGGGAATGCAATGCTTGTCGAGGAGAACTGCAGATATCTGCAGAAATCTTCGGCGACTCCACTAAAGCTATTCCTCAGCCCTAAGAGGCGTTTATTTGTCGCAAATACCACAGTCGAATTTGCCTGCACGGTTCATCTGAACGACGATGCTTTTGTAGTACAGTAAGTTGCAGCGGACTGTCCCAGCGGACTGCGGTGGGCGGGAGGGGGGAGGGGAACGCCGCTAAGAGGCTGTGCAACAACCCTATGGAAATTTCCTTGCGGCAGATTAGGCTGTGCAAATAACCTCTCGATAACCCCGTATCATAAGCTCTACAGCCAACAGTGAAGCTTCATCCCCGCCACACATGCTAGTCCTGAGTGTGTGCAGTAGTTCCCGAGTTCCTGCGGATTTGATCGATCTTCTGATTGTGCCATCGGAGACATTAGAACACGGCCATGAAGCCGATGACAGCGGTCATCATTCGCCACGGACCTGCTGGAAACCAAATCCTCCACGCAGGTACACCACTGGGAGATGCGAGACTCCAGGAGGATTACACGGGAGTGAGAAGATCATTTGGTAGATCAGCGTCCTAATAGCCTCAGTCGCGTGTCATCCTCACGCTTGCGACGACTCTCTGAGGACTCGGTGTCCGACTCCAGAGTTCAGAGCAGATGCGCTAATTAGAACTGACCTTGGAGCATGAAGCCAGAAGTTTGGGCGAAAACTACTCGGTGACCCGATCGTGTTTCATGCTGTCAGCAGACCCGCCATCCAAGACTTCGATCATCTCGAGCATCAGGCAATCGTCATCCCAGCGATTGATGTTGGCTTCTTGGTTGCTGGAACCTGTCAGCCGCCGCGGACGGAATTCTGCACCCCAGAAGAGACCCTGGACGAGCTGGACCACCTCTCGCTTCCCACTGCTTCCTGCGAGTTTCGCACCCGACATCTCTCCAGCAGTCAGCCTCACGGGGCTGATTTTGGGGAAGTGCCTGGAAGGGAGGGGGTGCCGACTTTCTCCCATGCAGTCCAGATCGATATCTCCCACCGTGGTGGGGTTACCTAAGGTGCCTGATACTGCAGCGTGACCCATCTTTCACGTAAATCTAGGTTGCCTCTGGTGGATGGCGTCTGGTCTGGAAATGCGTATTTGGGACGAATGTTGGTTGTTGGTTGGTAAGTTGTGTGTGTAGGTTTGGTGGTGGTGGTGGTAGTGTCGTGAAGGAAGAGGGCAAGAAAGAAAAGCTACGATTCAAGATGCCCTCCTCAAGTCAGATGGTGCTACTGTGACCTTAATTCGGCCGGCCGAGTCGCATTAAGGGAAAAGCGACCTCAAGCTCAACACCACGACCAAAACCAACACTCACTCGTATTGCGAGACTTCATCGCGTGTCATATCTTGCGAGCGCGAACGCTACGAAGGCATTCACTCGAGCACACACCCTCTATTCTTCTAATTTCGGTCTATTTGTTTTTATGCCATTTTGAGGTCTTTGAACATCTGCTCATCGCAAAAGTCCGCGAATCCTCTGTGAGTCATAAATGCATCATGCACGAGCCACCACATGCATGAGCCACCATCGTGCATATGGACTGCAGGAACTCCAACAGTTACCCCCACGATGCTGCAAAGACCAGCGTGAGGAGACGTTTAGAATCTTGTCACGTGGATTCGTATACACAAAAGCTTCTCGCGAATTCCAAGTTGCTAATCTTGTCCAGTTCGTGTCTTTCTGTTCCAAGACTTCCGAGTAGGCTGGCCTCGTGGCCACAGAAGAATTCCCAGTGGATTTTGGATATGCAGGACGCGTAATATCTAAGTTGACCCTCAGCAGAACCGTTTCCGCCACAAGGCCAGATCGAGGTTGCCATAGCAAGAATATTGAGACATCGTTTGCCAAAACTCCGATTATCAATTGCGCCATAAAGAGAGGTCATATCTGTCACGTTGATCTCCGTCCTCCTGCTTTCTCAATTGAGTACCTTCACGGAAAATCTCGTTGAGGTACTTCCTATGTTTTTGTCCTGCAAGATACGGATACCAAAGCACACTCTCGTCCACAAGATGAACGATGACATAGTTCTGATTCATATGAAGATCAAGTTGACGCAGAGGCTTTTTCCAACCAGATAGATCAGCCACATGCATGGAAATTGACTTGTCTCTCGCTTTCCATCACTGAAAAGAGTCGATTGAAGAACAAGTCATTGCTTTTAGGATCTCCTTGCCGTCTCCTATCCGCCCGCATTCCAGTCCTTACAAAGTTACATTCTTCACATTTCTCCCTTCTTGGCCTCAAGCCCTTCAGTCGTTCGCTTCAGTTCACTGCCAAGCATACGTTCACCCTGATTCCATCTTCACTTGGCCATGTTATAGATTCTATTCTTTTCTGCAGTGTATTCACTTCTATCTTCTTCGCCATGACTTCTTTTCTCCGCCAAGCTCGCACCCGATACATGAACCTCAATCGAAATTCACGAATCCTCCTCATTTTCGCCAGCGCAGTGTTCATGCTCCTATGTTTCTACAGCAGTCGCGAGATACAATCCTTTCCCGAAGAAGTCATCGAGCAACATGTCGTCAAGTCCTCGAACGGTGTGTACAAAATCCCGAAAGGGCCGCTACCAAGTGTGAACTTGGTTGTGGCAGCGACATCAATAGAGGACTATTCTTGGGTCAAGGACTTGAAGGTCCCTGGGATGGTAGTCATACCTTACATCGCGGATAATACCAGCGCACCACATCATGCTATCAAGAACAAGGGCCATGAGGCGATGATGTATCATCAGTATTTCTACGATTTCTACGATAATCTGCCTGACATCTCGATTCTCATACACTCGCAACAAATGTCATGGCACGTTGAGCAGTTGCTCGATCAAAGGTACGTTTCTTCCCATCTTCTTCTCTACTCCAGCACGGCGAAATACAGGGCTGATGGATGATGATCCAGTATGATATTCTCAATCAACCACCTCGACCTCCGCGAAGTCCAACGCCGCCAATTCGTCAACCTGCGCGTAACCTGGGGAATCGGCTGCTCCACCCTCTCCATAAACACCACAAAAGTAACCGAAGAATCCGGCAACCAACCCGAACAAAAAGAGATGCAAGAAGCCTTCCGTGCCAACTTCAACATTTACGACATTCCCGAAATCCTAGCTACTCCTTGCTGTTCTCAGATCGCTGTAACGAAAGAGAAGATTTTGAGTGTGAAGAGGGAACAGTATAAGCATCATATTGATTGGTTGGCGGAGACGAAGTTACCGGATTCAATAAGTGGCAGGACGTGGGAGCATATGTGGCAGTATTTGTTTTTGGAGAAGGCGATTGATTGTCCGTTGGAGCATAAGGCTTATTGTCGTCTTTACCACATCTGCTTCGGTGGGCGAGAGCAATACGATGAATGGATTGAGCTTATGCAAGGGAGGGAAAAACTTGAGAAGGAATTAAGAAAGTTGAGAGAGGATGAAGATCAACAAAACAAGGACGAAGCTGAGAAGAAGAGGAAATTTGAGGAGGAGCAGAAGAAAAAAGAGGAGCAGGCGAAGAAGGAGAAGAAGGAGTTTAAGAAGACGGAGTATAAAGTGGAGAAGAATGAGGCGGCGGAAAATGCGAAGAGGAAGATGAAGGCGTGGTTGGAGGAGGAGTTGAAGAGTGTTAAAGAGGCGATTAGGGTGAGGAGGGAGGTTGCGGTTGTGAGGGGGTCGATGGAGAGCAATAGGTTGGCAGAGGGGGAGGATCTTTATGGTGATGATTTGGAGCCGGGGGTGGAGGCGAAGATTTTGCCGCCGACGAGTACGAAGGGGGTGATTGCGGAAGGAACGGCGGCGGCGAGGTATGGTGGTGGGGTGAAAATATAGATAGATATAATGTTAATGCGTACAATCATCACTTACTATGCCTCTCCTTGAGTATGGAGGGTCTCGTGGTACACCCTGTCTGTAACCGTGATCAACCCAGATACCAAATCCACATCGGGTCTGCACAGAGAGTATGCATATAGATTTCAAACATTACTGTATTCATATATCATCACCCTTCACTTCATATCTTACTCAACAGCGCCCCCAACACCTCCTTCGTCCCCGCACTACTCTCCTTCACAACCTTCGCGATCCCCCTAAACTCCTCAATCCCCGCATCCCCCATGCACTCATAAATCCAACTCTCACTCGTCGTCACAACCGCCCCCTCCCTCCTCAACCGTTCCAACGCAACCGGTACCTCCTCCCTATTACAACTACTCACCCCATCCGCCAACACATAAACCTTATGCCCCTCTTTCAACAAATCAATCGCAGTCTGCGTAACACAAATATGGCTCTCGATTCCCACGATTACTATTTCGGACGGGAGGGAGGCGGAGAAGTGTTTGGAGATTGGGGGAATCCACATCGAGAAGCGGGTTTTGTCGACGTGTTCGATCGCGGCGGAGAGGAGGGGGAGGAGTTCGGAGCAGGTTTCGCCGAGTCGGGGACGGTTTTGGGTGGTTGCATAGACGGGGATGTTGAGGACTGAAGCTGCTTTAAGCATTTTTTGGGTGGTGAGGATTCTGTAAGAAAACGTGAGTGAGCGAAGGTGAGAGGGAGGAGAAGAAGACGGACACTTTATCGTAGTTCCATATTGCGGTTCGGAACTTCTCTTGAATGTCGCAGATGCTGTGGGGTTGTCAATTGGGTGTTGGGGAGAAGGGGAGTTGAGGGGAGGACGGACAATAGAGCTGGCCTGGCTGCTTGGGGTCAGTTGTCGTTTGTCTGGAAGTTTGGGAAGAAGACATACTTAGGCGTCTTATTGGTTTGTCTGCCATGGTCACAGATTCTTCGAAATATCTTCAATGTGTGTCGTCAATTGAGATGTTGATGTCTGGGAAGAAATTCGGTCTGGGGTACATCACCCCCACCATTGCCGAGGATGCCCCTCGCGTCCGATAACTTATCGTTCACCCGAATCCGTGAGTAGGACTCTCTTCCTTGACAATAGCCAAACAATTGAGAAAGTCAGTCTCCTGGTATTTATGGCCATCGAATTTGTCTTAAATCGCAGAGTGGATACGGTTTTAATTCCCGTCCCAACCTTACTTTATAGCCTCCCTCTCCTTGCATGAAGTTCGATATCGCCTACGGTCATTCTATCTTCTTTCTTCAAGCAATGTACCTTGAGGAGCCGTGTCTGCTTTGGGGATCATGTCTGGGTGAGGGTCGGAAGGCATTGCTTCAGCCACAAAAAGCTATATTTTCAGCTCTCCTTCTCCTCGGAATGTTTACGTTTTTTAAAACGTATATTTAAAAAATATAATCGAATAATATAAACTTTCGATTTTTTATAATTCTCTCCTATTATTTTTACGTGCTTGCATATTTGGTAATTATTATAATCACTAATCACTTAAAGTAAAGTGTATAAATCGAGTAATCTGTGACCAAGGATAATAAATGTCATAGGCTAACATTAGATTTCCACTTCCCTCCCGAAACTCGCCGCTTCTATCACCCCCTTAGAATATCTCGTGCACATCTTCCAGCGTTTGGACACGATCCTCAAAGAAACCTTTCCCACTATAATTTGATGAATTTCGCAAAAATAAACTTCTACTACCAGTCTTTATACATTGCGGTTCCCTTGCGACTTTCCAGCTTGTTGCGCGGCTCTGCCACTTCCCTAATCATTCGAGAGCCGCTGCAGTGTAATATCAGACATCTGGCCTAGCCACTGCCTCGTTTCAATCCCAGCAGTGACTTGGGTAGCCGAGACAACATTTTCAGGCGAGACGATCCTCGAAGACGTTGGTCCGGATCGTAGCATCCTCGCCCAACATCCCAGCCCCTCGTACGAAAAGCGCTTGCAGTCTGCTATCGATTTCTTCGGGGTCGATGGTTGTGTTCGTGAAAATATCCTTACATTTTTGGAGGGTATTGGCCGTAGCAATAGCCTGTTTGGGCGACATGCTAACGATATCGCGATGGAATTTTTCCAAGAGGTTGGATTGAAGTTGGCCTATGTGCTCTAAGGTCTTGATGCAGGTAGCAAGGCGTTGCTCGGTGCTCTCCTTCTCCTCTTGCAGCCGGCCTCGCTCGGCTGCAGCCTCGTCCGAAATCCACGGCGAGAAGTGGACTCGCACGTCTTGGAGGTGATCTTCAAGGTTGGTCGTCTTCGTCATCGTCTCTTTATATTCCTTTACAATAAATCTTTTTGCCCACCATATGCGCTTTCATCATTTATTATAGCATTTGATAAGAACCTATGCTTAAAGCCTTGATTAAGATAAATCCCGTGGTCAAGTAGGCACCTTGAGAATCTCAGAATCGGAGGAACTGGCATGTGAAGTAAGAACTCCCATGATCTTGTTCGGACATTAAAAGCTCTGAGTAGGTCAGGTATCTTGAAAGTTCATCCTAGTACGCAAAAGGAACGAGGACATTGAGCTCTCCTGAATGTGTTGAGATAATTGAAATATTTATGTCTTGAAGAATGTCTTAATATAGCTGGGGCACCGCCATCTCAAATATCAATTTCTAGTTTCGTCTAGTACTTGGTATATATGTGCCGTGAGATGCGTCAACCTTTCAACGAGAGCGCGTCTTGAACAAAGACTTGAATCGTACTTTGATGGTCTGCTTACTGCCCCGCGTCTTGCTTGAACCACTCTCAAGTAACAACTGCGATTCTTTTGTTTCCACCGTCTTGCTTGAACTGCTCTCAAGCAACGACTGCATTTTTTTTGCTTCTACCGGGGCCCACCTAGAGAACTTGTTCACCAGTGATGACACCGAATACTCCGTGTCATCACGATCCTTACCAAAAGCCTCGCGATCAGCGCCATGGAGGAGCATGTGGGTAAAAATGATAGCTCTACTGCGCATGTACAGACTGGTCTTCTCAGGATCTCGCAGGAATCGATCGCCGAATTCTGCTTGCCAATTCAACGCACGCTCCCACACTGTCTGGTGTCTCCAATTCTCATTCGGATTTGCTCCGTGTTGAAGGATTGTTGCTACCGTTTCTTCACTGATCGGGCAGTGGCGCATTTCCCTTGGTGGGTTTACGGCATAGTCCAACAAGGGGCGTCCCTTCTTATTCTTTAAGATTTCGCTGTTATCCCTCAGCTTTGCCGCTAGGTACAGATTCAATTCGAACTGCGCTGCAAGTGAGAGGAAAGAATTATAGTCGCTGGGATCCCAATCAAATTGGTTTCCAAGGTTAGACCAGTGGCTACTAGGTTGTCGAATATGGTCTTGCTCTTCAATTGAAAGAAGAGTGAAGTTTTGTTCTACAAGTGAAGCCATGGACAGGTCAAGTTGATCAAGTAGATCTGCGTTATGTTGCCGCGTTTGAGTCTCAACATAGTGGGCGAGCACCAGAGAGTAAAAAGCAATTCCGATAATTGGTCCAAGATCACATACACTCTGTGACAGGCTCAGGAGCTGCAGTTGCAAGATGCCGGATCGAAGCAACGTTGTAAATGGATGGAATGGCGTCCCAGAAGTGTAGCCAAGCATGGTTGCCCAAATTTGCGGGCTTTCGACGTAGTCTCTCGCTGTTCGGTGAAGGTATTGGACCTTCGCTTGCCATGCCATCGGTTCTTTGTATCCATCCTTCTGTTCCTCATCTGTAAAGTGGGACTGAACCTCTAGTAATCCTGCACAACGGACACTCAGTCGGTCTTCAGTCTCCATACAGAGTAACTCGATGTCCCTGTCGGCGCTGGTCGAGCTAGCACAATTGATCCATTCCGATGCGTCGCTATCTGCCAGAGCAAGGGCTAGGATAGTGAGTAGTTCATTTAATACATGTATAAATGGCCCGATAATGCGTTTCTCTTCTCGTTGTACTCGGACCAATTGGAATATCTCAGACCCTCGAGCTTTATAAAAAGGATCAATTCGATTAAGCATGTGAGCGTACAGATCTTCGAGATCCGAGGGCAAAAGTGACAGCCTCTTTTGGAGGTCAGCGATCCCGTCACGATTACCAATGCCTCTCAAAAGAGACTGAACGACCAGCTTCACCCATAAAAAAACGCCTTCTGCCTTGGCGACAATTTCATTTATCAGCGCTGGAGCACGCCTTGGTTCTCTGACAAAAAGCTGTTGGAATCTTGCATGATTCGTCAATTTATCGCTGACATAATGCTTGATATCTTGCTGTGTCAAGTCTTGCAGCCGCAAGCCAGGCGAGGAAGAGAAAGCATCTTTGAACGCGACAAGCGGCCTGCTTGACAAGCAGACCTTGATATTGCTTTTGGACAAGGTCGTGAGACCTCGGAAAATGTTGGCAAGCTCTTCTGGGTCGCCATCGTATTCGTCAAGTCCGTCTACCAACAGGAAAAGCTTGATAGGAACAATATCTTCACGAGCAAGCAAATTCAAAGCCTGCATCAGCCTTTTCGAGGTCCATGGATTGGTTCTGGGGTTGATATTAGACTCTCTGGGGAGCGTGAAGTATTCCCTCGCCCATTGCCACGGCAAAATGACGGGTATCAGCTCACGATGTTGATGGAGGACTTCGTAGAGCAGGGAACGAAGGAATCCAATTTGAGACCGCTGATCAGCGGTACCACTATTCCAGAAGAAGAAAGCAGCGCTGTTTACTTTAAGAGGTTGAGCCCAGGATGTAAGCAACTCCATTGTCCTTGGGTGACGCAGTATATATCTCATCAAAGTGGATTTTCCAGAGGCTGCCTTGCCATTGATCCAGTAAATCCCATTCCCGTCCTTGAGCCACTCCACAAAATTGCTCCAAGTTCGTGAAGGACATATTGAAGAGCTGTCGCTAAATATCCACTCATATGTTCGCGCGTGTGCTTCAGCAACTTCCTCGATACGATCTGTCATGTTCGGAAATGCCAACTGTTGGAGAAGGCGGCGCTCAACATTCAGTCGCAAGTCTCGTTCTTCCATACGCTTCTTGTCTACGGCATGCTCCTCGTATTCTGAGTTTGTCATCGGTGCATGCCCAGTATCCCTCAACGCATCGATAATTATAGCACGAGTTTTTTCGTGCTGGTCTATGATCGTGATCTCTGTCCGGCTCAGCATTTGGGCGATAGCCATTGTCTGCTCGTGGAAGTCCTTCACAAAACTGCTCTGATTATTAAGTAGTGCCGTTATAATCTGCTGGGTCTTTTCGTCGAGATCTGTGAAGCGCTGAGACATTCTCACGGCCACTAGGTCAAGATTTTCTCTTTTGGAGATGTCAGAAACGGCGTGCGATCAATAAATCTAAGAAACATACCGAAGCCCCACCAAGACATGAGTTTCCAACGTTGACTTAAATGCTCCCAACCTTGCGACTAAAGACCTGATCTCGTCTTCTGTCCATGCTGTTTGTAGGGCCTGCCAAAGGCTCTTCCATACTGTGCGCGTTCCTTGTACCTTTAGACTCTCGAGGCGATGAAGTAATTCCTTTGCAACCTTGGCGCACTCGGTGCACAAGCCCTCCAGCTCTTGCTCGTGTCTGGCAGAGCGCACGTCTGACTGCGAATGTTCGAATGGCCTTTGCAATTTCGTGCTCAGCTTGAGGAAATCCGTCGTGAGTAGTTCCAACTCCTCATTGACCGCAGTGGCTCCATTAGCAGAGTTGTAGAGGACGTAGCCTTGTCGGAGAACCTTGGTGCTGAAGTCTACAAATTGCACGATATTTCCAGCGAGTGATATCGCAGACAGTGGATCAAGAACCATGTTGGTAATTTCGTTGTATAGCAGATAGAGGGACGTCAGGCTTTAGACAAGAAGGCATTGAGGTTTGGTAAAATAAGACGGACGAGATGGAGCTGGGGCTGTCATGCAGAGCCACGACGCCTTGGAATTTTATTCGCCGCCCTGACTTGGACAGAAGCAAATCGAGAGAATTTTTGAGGCAAGAAAACGAGAGACATGGCAAATAGAAAAACCAACAACCCATACACGAATCGTAAATGACAATAGCAAGAATTTAAAACAATCCTCCCAAAACACTCGTGTTCTTCACGATATGACGACGACCTTCATGGCAAATCTCAGAGACGACATCACGCCCACTCTACTGGGAATCACCCTGTGCCTCTTGCCTGCTAACCTTGCAAACTCCACTTCGTACATCAAAGAATACACTTCTCCTGCTTTTCGTCCCCTTAAAAATGATAGCGCAACTCGCGGCGTCGTACGAAGAGTACTTGCTCCATACCCTACAAAAATCAACGTGAAGCTTTGCCAAGCCCCGCTGGCGAAACAGCCAAAAGCAGTCTTTCCCGGCGCAAAAAAGAGATGGGAGAGTTGAAGCTGCCCACAGCTCACGATGTGGTCCGAATGCATTCCTTCCTCCCTTCCTCGATCCCCTGTGCCTGGAATGTGCAATTGGGTTGAGGAGCAGAGAAAGACACACGCGACATTCACACCTACCGTCCGCCAACGCAGGCCTTCCTCCTCTCACAACCGCGTTGCACTTTACCTCATCTACAAATCCCACACCCAGCTCGCCATGCGCACACCCCCGCGCCTCAGACCGATACGCACGAAAAGCCCACCTTCTCTCACAAGCCGACATCGAATTCGAGAGCTCCCATCGGCCCCACAGCACCCTCTCAGGCATTCACTATGATTCCTAAACACATCAGAAGCAACAGAAGCTTGCGCGCGGCAAAAATGGGATATATACAGCTCGCGGGGCTCGCAGAGAAAAGTCTACGACCTGGTCATGGTCAATGACAAACTTGACCGGCTCGAGATCCGGCTGTCCACGCTCTCTTTGTCCTTGCTTCCCCCTCTTCCGCAGACCCTCCCATGGACTCTTCCTCCACATACAACGCGCCTTAGCAGAACTCTCTGCCTCCTCTATCTGCCGACACCTGCTTTCGAGAACGCCTTTCTTTCGCGTTTACCTGTACGCCCCGGCTGGGTTGGTTTGGATTGTTTGTGCTCACGTTTACCGTCGCAGGTGATATCGTCCTCTACAGAATGCCGTCTTCTGTTACAGTGGTACGAGAGCCCATGATACACATGAACGCGGTACGGTCAGGCTCTGCATGTACCCTATTTGGATAAAAGTTTGATGGGAGAAACCCCTGCAGTATGTCTTCCTTGTACCATAGGGGATTTACCAGCCACTAACCTGGGCAGAGGTCGAGCAACATCTTATGTTCCATTACCTTCCGGAACTCGAATCACATCTAAATAGCGCTGATACAACGTCCGTGAAGCACCTTGATCTGTTAATCGATAGCGTGAAGACGGTCTACGTTCCCACGACCAAGCGTCTTCTTCCACTCCTGGAGCATGGTGAGATCACGTGTGATCGGCTTTGGGCGCTCTTTAAGCTAAACACCCCGGTCATACCACTGCCGACGTTTACCATTTACCTAGTCTTCTTGACCGTTCCCTTTCTTTTTTCTCGTCGTAATTCCTGTTTTCGTCTCGATTACACACTCTGTCATGAAGACTTTTACCCAAGGGCAAATCAATACCGTGGAATGTCTCCTTTCGAAATTGGTAGAACTTCCCTGCATATTTTTAATGTTAATTCCCTTAAGCGTTGTTACCTATCCGTTAGCAAAGTATGCAAATCTGAAGCCCCATTCCTCGGAACCAAGTTTTATAGCTCTTCTTTTCGAAGATCTACTGTTTTTGTGGCTTTACTTTGCCCTCTTCATGGGACTTGTTTTGTTGCCCGTGTTGGTCGTTTCCGAAAAAGTAGATGTCTTTTATTTTTGGCTCAGACCTGCGGTCATTTGTCCATAAATGCCGCGTTGTATTTCCCTACGTCAATTTTCTCATAGCTTTGTTACATTATCGTCTTGTATACGATCCAACTTTGACAGCCAAGCCCTCGTGGACTGATAATCTTGGGTAGATGCTTCGTAGCTTTAGAATAGAAATAATCCTAAGCGGAACTCCCACCAACGGCTTACGCTTCTCGGTCGAGATCATGCGAACCTTGATTTCCAAAAGTTATGTTACTCCAAAATCTTCGCTGTTGCCGAAACATGGTATCCGGTTGACTTCTATTGAAGTGAAGGGGTATCGCACGTTTAGAGAGGCCTTGCGAGTCGTGAAGTTCGTTTCCAACAGCTTTAATAAGTGTAGATAACTATAGTTTCCTCTATTTGACATCCGCAACTTTAACCTTCGCCCTCTCCAACCACTTCACATCACCACCAGCAGTAGCCTTCTGAATATTATACAATTCATCAATCAACGCAGGAACAAACGTCCCCGGCCCCCTAACATCCTCCCTCTCCGCCGCAATCTCCGCCGCAATCTCATAATGTAACAGCCCCGCCAAAGCAGCAAGAAGTTTATCCTCCCTACTCACAGCCAACGTAATCGAGATGATCGTCCCAAGAACACATCCACTCCCTGTAATTCTCCCTAAAAGCTCATGTCCATTGCTCACAGCAAACGTTCGTTCCCCGTCACTGATGAAATCGGTTGCTCCAGTCATAACAATAACGTTCCTCTCCCGAATAGCGAGATCTCGAACCAAAGTCGCTTTCTCGATGTCAGAAGAAGTGCTCGCTCCGCTATCAACTCCCCGTTGTTGAACCACACTCCCAAACACAGTCTTAATCTCCCCCTCGTTCCCCTTCACCACATCAAAGTACCCCGCCGCCAACAACGTCTTCACAGCATTCCTCCTCACCTCCGTAGCTCCTGCACCAACAGGATCGAAAACCACAGGTCCTCCTTCTAAATTATAAGCATTTAACGCTTGTGCGTAATTTTTAAGTCCGTCTGGGGTTACGGTTCCCATGTTGATTACGAGGGAGCCGCCGAGCTTGGATAGGTCGATGGCTTCGAGTCCGTAGTTGGCCATTATTGGAGAGCCGCCGACGGCAAGGGCGACGTTTGCGCTGAAATTTTGGACGACGAGGTTGGTCATGTTGTGTGATAGTGGAGTCTTTTCGCTGACGGACTTGATCACAGCTCCAACTTGTCCGGTGAGTGCCTGGGCATCGGTGGCTTTGTTTGTATTCGCGAGTGACGCTGCTGCGAATGGTGGGGGAGATTTGATGAGGTTGAGGAGTTTGGATGCTGAGCTCTTTGGGTCAGGAGAGGCCATGATAGCGCTGACGATTGCTACTCCGTCGAGGGGTTTTGAGGGGTGGGCTGATTGGTAGAGGACTCGTTGGATTGTTGAGGCGTTGATACCACCGATTGAGACTGTGGATACGTGGTTATAGTTGTTTGATGCCATGGCGCCGAGGATCTGTTTCGTTCCTGCTGTGCCGATTGTGTTCTTTGTGTTTGTTTTCCTGTGAGGTGCTAAGATCTGTGCTGGCAGAGATGAGGTATAGCGAACTCACGTTGGGGTTGCAAACATTGTTCCTACGCCGAGGTAATCTGCTCCATCTTTACATGCTGCCAGTGCTTCATCGATTGAAGAAGCAGTCACTCCAATGATCGCATTTGGTCCAAGTTGTTTCCTGGCAGTGGGAAGATCTGGTCGACGTCAGAAGACCAACTTTCCTTCGAGAGTCATTGCTCAACACATACCGATATCATCTTGGCCAATATGAACCCCCTCACACCCAACTGCTAGTGCAACATCGATTCTATCATTAATCAAAAGAGGAATGCCATGCTTTTGAGTGACAGCATGAAGTTTCTTGGCAATAGAGATGAGATCTCCGGTATCGCTGGTCTTGTCTCGATACTGGACTATTGTGACGCCACCCTGAAGCGCCGCTTCGACTACTTTGACGATGTCTCTGTCGCCGAGAATAGCTGGTGTAGAGTCTGTCACCAGATACAGGGAATAATCGACTTGCTTCGGATCTAGCATCTTGAACAAAGCTCCGTATGGAGGACGTTCCCTTGCGGAAAGTGGGTGCACGGAAAAGACAAAACACGGAAATAGAGTTTTGTCGGGCTTCTCGGAGTATAATAGGTAGAAGTACTACAAAAAGAAGTCTTGATAGTTCGTTAGAAATGAACGAATTGAGGTTTGAGAACATGAAAGGAGGTACATGGTAATGAAGGACAGGTTTATATTCGGAAACGATTAGAAGATGCTACAGAAGAAACAAAACACCCACCAGACAGAATAATCGACTAGCAGATCCCAACAACCTAAAGCCTCGAAAACGCCTTTCGGCAAGAAGCACTCGTCTCGTCTCCAAAGTACGTATCACGTGACTACTGACTGATCTTCTCGGGAGTCAGCGCTTGGTTGGTCGTAGTGAAAGACAAACACATTACAATCATCATGAAAGTGTTCATACAGGAACACGAAATATTCATACCAGGTCTGTTTACTCACTTTGTTCACATTTACGCATGTGAAGTCCAGGTTCAAAAAATTCTTTGGCGTCACGACATGGACGCCTGCCTAACGCATTACAGACTAGCCCCGGAAACTGGAAGCAGCGACCTTCGATGTGAATCCAGGCAAAACCTTTGCTTCTTCTTCTTTCAACAACTGTCATCCACAAAACCCAGGACGCTTCCAAACACAACTCCTGAACAACTCGTCAACTTCAACAAAAGAACAATAGTTCTGATATCCATTCAGAACGACCCCAGAACCACCTCGAGAGCACTCGCCACCCCACCTACTGGCCAGTCATCCACGACAGCCCGAACTCGCAAAGGAAGACACCTTCCACGAAACCATCAACAAAGACATCGTCAAGTCAAAGATACATCTGCGTTATATGTATCTCACACCCAAAGCCAACGACCTCAGACATCAGCCGCCTCTCGAGCTGCAACCATTTCGCATACCGCGGAAGCCTTGTAGCCCCTACTTCAGTAGCAACGGCTAAGACCACCTGCCTTCGACGAATGTCGCGTTAACAAGAACCCAAAGATCTATCATCTCCTTCAGTGCTCTTCTCGCTCCTCCTCCCTACGTCCTCTGCATGTCATATGTCGAATCATCCGGTCGCATAGTCGTCGAAATCCTACCCTGAACCATACACAAGCAAATTTGAAGTCATCCCCGAGCTACCCGCAACCATGGCTACCATCAATATCCGCAGCGATGTGAAGGATCCCTTCTACCGTTACAAGATGGAGAGACTCCAGTCCAAGATCGAAGGCAAGGGCAACGGTATCAAGACGGTCATTGTCAACCTTAGTAGCGTCGCAGCTTCTCTCGCCCGTCCTGGGGCTTATGTTATCAAGTACTTCGGCTTCGAACTGGGAGCTCAGACCAATACCAACCCTGCGGACGACCGCTGGATCATCAACGGTGCCCACGAGGCTTCCAAGCTTCAAGACTATCTTGATGGCTTCATCAATAAGTTCGTTCTCTGCAAGAAGTGCAAGAACCCGGAGACCGATGTGGTTATCAAGGATGGACGCATCTTGCTCGACTGCAAGGCTTGTGGTGTACGCTCTGATGTTGACCTTCGCCTCAAGCTCAGTGGCTTCATCTTAAAGAATCAGCCAAAGAAGGGCAAGAAGGACAAGTCTGAGAAGAAGGCCGCTCGTAAGGCCAAGCAGAACGGTAGCGCCAATGCAGAGAACGGCGACAACAGCCCAGGAGATGATAATTCCGAGAACGGATCCAACGAGAATGGTGTTGACGACGTTGCCATTGAGGCAGGCAGCGATGATGAACTCACTCGTCGCATCAAGGCTGGTGCTGAAGAGCTTGACGAACCCGTCGAGGTTAAGGATGATGAATGGACTGTCGACATGTCTGCTGAGGCGGTCAGGGCTCGTCAGCAGCAACTCCCAGATGACCTGAAGCAGAAGCTTGTGCTCGGTGGTGATGAGGACGATGAGGATGGAGAAGGCGGTGGCAACTCAACCTATGATCAGCTTGGCAACTGGATCACTGCAAAGGTAGAGGAGAAGGGTGGTGTCGACAAAGTTGATGATATCGATATCTACGTCAAGGCGAAGGAGCTCGGCATCGAAACTAAGCACCGTACACTCCTTGTCTTGGTCCAGACAATCTTTGACGACAACATCGCCAAGCAGATCCCTAAACGTGCTTCCATGCTCAAGAACGTAAGTGCTCTATCCATGCCGCGCTACCGGAAATTTCACTAACACAGTGCATAGATGATCACTTCTGAGAAGCATCAGAAGGCCCTCCTCGGTGGCGTCGAACGATTCATCGGTCTTCGTGGCCAAGAGGATGCCGCTTTCTACGATCAGACCTCCAAGATCCTTCTTGTTCTCTATAACGAGGATATCCTGCCCGAAGACGTCATCACCAAATGGGGTGCTAAGGCCAGCAAGAAATACGTCGATCTGCCAGTCAGCAAGAAAGTTCGCAAGTCTGCCCAGACTTTCCTGACCTGGCTTGCCGAGGCCGAGAGCGACGAGGACTCGGATTGATCTAGTTGTAGCTCTTGGATCTTGTCTCTGAACAGACTTTGGTCCTATGGCAAGCATGATTGTGGGAGCTGTATTCATATACTAGATCGCTGACTGAGGTCTTCTTCGGAGGGTTCCTGTTTGCAATTTTTGTTGTTGGGTGCATCCTTAGATCACTTGTTGTACTTAGATTGCCTGGCTTTGGTTGTTGTTGATGTTTTTGTGCTCCTTGACTCTCGACTCTTTCTCTTTGGGCTCGCAAAAGTCTTGTGCTCATCGTAATATTTGCATATGCATGAATTTCCACTCCTATCTATTCATGATCTCATTGTGATGTGACTGCAGCTGTCGTGATCTACCCACCGGCCTTTGACACGGGCTCCTACCCAGTAAGATCATGTCATGGTTGGATCTGGTGCTATCTCTACGCTACAGCTCTAGCATCTAGACTCACAAACTGATACCCCTTCATAATCGGGACTTCCAACTCCACATTCTTTCCCTCCCTCTGCAAAAATAACCATACCGCATCTGCATTGATCGCGTCCAACACCCCCCTGACATCTTCCCTCTCCCATACCAAATCCCCAAGCACATCCAAAACCTCATCAAAACACTCATCATCAATCCTCACATATCCGACCACAGCAACCAACAACCTAATAACCGCCTCCCATACCTGATGATTCTGACTATAAATCCCTCTCCCTCCTCTCCCTTTCCCTTTCTCTTTCTCTGCTTCTCGTTTGGTGTTGCGAGCTAGGGTCATAATCGAGGGAAATTCATCCTTTATCCGCGTCGCCAGGAAATCTCCGGCGGCGCGGCAGATAGTAGAGATGGTGTCGCAAGCAGCAATCTTCACGAAGGTTTCAGAGTCGTACAGCCGGGTGATTAAGACGGGCCAGAGATCGTTGACTAATGGTAAGAAGGAGTTTTCGTCTTGGTAGAGAGAATTCGAAGAGGTAGCGAGCAAGGAGAGAAGTTTTGAGCGGAGGAGAGGAGAAGAGGATGTTAGGTAGTGTTGGCTAAGACGCGCGATGGAGGTTAGCATGGTGTAGGTTTTTGTTGGTGCGGGGGGTGCGAGTTCTTGTGGTGGTGGTGGTTCTTCTTCAGAATTTGGGTCGAAGTCTTCGTCGTCTTTTGGGGTCGATGAAGCTTCTGCTTCATCGAGGAGGGTTTTGGCGGATTTCCAGGGCGTCTTAGGGAAGTCTTTGTGTGGAAGGTCATCATCGGGTTTGGGTGTGGGTTTGAGGAGCTTGAGGATGTCGTTCATTGTCACGGGAGGAGGTGCCTTCTTCTGGTGGTCGATGGTGGGTGTGTCGGTGATCTGGAGTTGGTTTGACTTCGAGCCTACCGAGACGATTTCTCCAAGGACGGAGAAGAGGGCATCGACAAGACGGTGGTACCCGTGGAAATTGTCCAGCGCTGCAAATATAGACTCCACGACATCATCGAGATACAACAGTAAAGATGGGCCAGTAAGGCGGATCATCATAACTAAGACTTGAGGAGCCTGTGGTGATATGTCGAAGGTATTGAGTCTCAATGAGATTGCATTGACCATGTAGTCCACGTTGTCCACAATGAGTTCGCTCGTATTCTTGTATCCGCAGGAGTTTGAGATGATGTTGAGAGAAGTGATGGCATGTTCTCGCAATTGGGAATTTGATGACCCCAGAAATTGAGCAACAGGGTATAGTGCGTCGACCAACCCTGTCTTGAAGTCTTCTTTCATCCGTTGAGCGGTACCAGCCATCACTTCTAGAGCAATGGCTTGCATTCGCCAATCTAACGTTCTATCGTCGTTGGTGAGGAGGGATATTGAATACTGGAACAACTCCTGGTTCGCAGCTTCTTGTTCGTCAGATAGAGTGAGGGCTGATTCGAAGAAGTCGTCAAGATCCTTGTTCTTCGATGATGCAGACATCAATATCTGGGAGGACAACCAATAGGCCGAAAGTAGACTGGGTCCAGTAGCATTTCGAGCGTACTCAAGCATCTCATTTGCCATGTTGATCTGCGACTCTCTCGTTCCAAGATTGCCAAGCAATGCTGTGAGCTGGTCTCGAGTCTTCAACTGACTTTGTTCAGCCAGTACAACAGGTTTGAAGGCAAGAGATGAGGAATTCTCGGTAGCTAAGATCATTGCAGACTGACTGTTCAGATTAAAGTCTTCTTCTTGTAAAGGTTTCGTCCGAGAAACTTCCAGAGTGACAGTAATGCTGTCTCGTAAGGAATTGCCGAGAAAATCCCCCAGGATAGAGGATTCTATGTTCAGTCCGCCAAGTATTCCGTGCGCTTTGGAGAGCTGACCAAGAGCAGTGAGCTTCGCGAATTCATCATTCGACTGCATCACTCTAGGCAGACTAGTGACCCAATTGTAGATGGTATTCTTGATCAGGTCACTAATATCCGGGTGTATAGATGCTAGATCTATGAGAGACGTAGCTTGGTCGCTCATATTGTCTTCGGCATCAATTCCCATCAAGGTCATGCAAGTCTCTACAAGCATGCCAGCAGATTCAGCTAGTGTGTCATGACACTCGTCTAGTATGGAGATGCATAGCCGATTGAGAGATTTTCGTACTTCCACGGACTCGTGGCTTCGGAGCCTAATAACGTTCGAAAGTGCCAACTTGATCTGAGCCGTTGTAGCTTTGAGCCACGAGATACTTAAGGTCTTTTTTTCAGCACCTTTAGCAACCTCCGCATCTAACGACTGGGTATCTTTTCTGATATTTCGAGTCCGAATGTCACTTAAAAGAGAAAGAAGAACATGGCCGAGAACTTCCAATGCCTTGATCAGAGTCTTTCGAGACCTTCGCATAGTCGTTCCAGGAACGAGACACTTCGTGAGACCAGAAATTGTTCCCGGCAGGAATGTTGATAAAGCTTCCTGGTCCTTGATGCAAGACCAAACAGCATCCAAAGCCTGCAGTGCTTGAAGGTGCACCTCCATGGTCGGTCCATCTGTCACTCCATCGAGAATGACAGTTATGCAGTGCCCTAATGCAGGTATGGTTCCAGATTCGATGAGAGCTGCGGGTCCTCCTGCTGTGACAGCCAGGTCGTGAAACAAAGCCGCCAGTGAACCGTATGCCTCTAGCATCAGCTCCTCAGGCGCCGGCGGTGCTTCCTTTCCAGGTACTCCGCCAGCAACGAATGTGAGCAGGATCAGAAGCTGCTTGGCAAGGTCCAAGGAGATGGCCTGCCTCCAACCATACTCCAACAATATCCTCACACATTTTATCGTCAACTCTGACAGCCTATCCGTGTATTTCTGCTTTCTTCGTAGAATCTGGGAGAGCGGGAAGAAGACATATTCGGCCAGTTTCTCGTCGAATACGCCATCGCTTCGTCGGCACTTTGCTTCGAGTACTGACAGTAGCTGACTGACTGACTGCACTAGTGCTTTATGGCTGCTGGAACTGCCATCGTCTCGAAGGGCGAGCTGGGAGAGCTCTACGCATCTGGGCTTGAGCTATGGAATGGTTAGTTGTGGTCTGAAACTGCCTATGCCTCATGCTTACTTCCTGAAAGAGGTCATTTCTCGCAGCGCGAGGCCCAGTATCCATGATGTGCGCCAGATGAGTATCATGTTATAGATCAAATTTTTAGTCTGGGAGCGACATTTGTGAGGGAGGACGGCAAGGCTGAAGGTTCCGCCTTGCGAACAAGGAGACTTGATGCCTGAGGCATTATTTCTGCTCGAAGTCTTAAATAAACTCTCAGTGCCCAAATCTTCAAATTTATTTCCTTCGTGGGCAAGAAGCGATCATCTACTACTCATCATATTGAGCGGAAACGCAACAACTGACTCCAAGTGGACATCGCAATCTTTGGTGAAGCCCCAAGTATGCCCCGTAGAGCGTATCATCCCGGCGTTTTTGGCCCCCTTGTTGTTTTTGCAAGTTAAGTCCAGCTAGTGGTCCACCAGAGCTCGCTGCCGCGTGAGAAGGGCTGATTCTGAATTTCTGAGAAAGCTTGCGGAGCCTCGATGTCGAACGGCTTCGAAGAAGTCAGATCGTAGGTGATGGCTTGCCACGGTTGAATCTGACAGATGTGCGAGGGGACAAGAGTATTCTGTTTCGCCTTGGCCTGGTCTTCATTCGCGATCGGTTGCCCCCTTACCAGTGTGTTGGCCCTCGGAATTCACGAGGCTTATTGACTGAGGCGCGCTCAGTTCTTTATCAATGAAGCGCACTTGTTAGCCATTTGACCTATGCAGCAATGCATCCCGGATTGCCACATGCTTGTCTGAGCGAACGCCGGATAAAATCCAGTTGTCTGCATTTTTTTCTATTCTGCTTATTACAACTATATTACGAAGGTACTAATGGCTTGTTATTCATCAGCTCACAAATCGAGATGCCACAATGTGGCGGTACTGTCGATTGGCACAACTTGAACACTATTATTACTATCACAGTACTTCCAGATATTGTGGGACTAGGCGTGTGTCCGTCCCAGCCTTGACAGTGTCAAAATCTAATCACCAACAGATTCTTGTATCGTTTATCGTTACATGCGGAGCAGTGTTATTAACCATGATATTTGGGTATTTCTCAGATAGTTTTCCTGGTGACCTTTTGACACGGACAGACCTGGCCTTCCTAACCAGGTGGAATTTGTGTAAAGCATGCCGCCAGCGCTTTGGTGCCACCACCACAAGCTACGACCGCCATTGCTGACATATGAACCCACACTTGATCGCCGTCGCCGCAAAACCTTGGAGAAGCTTGTATTTAGCTTGAGTGACCAACAGCTTGTGACCAGCCCAGATATGATGGCCGCTGCCTTGGTACAACATTGTCAAATAAGCTGCTACGAGTTTCAAGTGGTTCTGAGTGTCTCCTTTCTGTCAGCAACTACCCATTCCACGTCCTTAGTTATCCTTCGCCAGTACTTCAGGGACCACAGAAGAGCTAGAAACCTACGTATTATAGGGATGGGCTTGAATTTAGCCCTGCTGGCATATTGCCAAGTTATATCTGCTGGGTGTTCTAAAGTGGATAGTTCAGCCAGTGTACGTTGCATCATGAGTAGAGTTCCATCGATTTGGGATGTCGGATTTTCACTTATCGGCATCGCAACTCGTATCGGCCTTTATATTCAAAACGTTGCCCAACTTTACGATCCGGCGAACGTTCTCCTCAAATATTGCCTTCGAAAGTACTGCTGCAATTCCAACAGCGGACCACAATTTAGACGAAGAGACTTTCGAACGATGGTACGAACATAACATCGCTCAGTATCCAAGTAGGCCTGGTAGTGTCACAGCACAAGAACTCTTGTGGCAGCATGCGACAGCTCTCGGCGAAGTAAGCCCCAAGAAGAGGCGTAGCCTCAATTGGACGAGGAGTGTGGCTATTGAGGTGAATTACAACAATTCAATCCTCTCTGTAATTCCAGCTGTGCTATTTGTCGCATCGTTTGGTATCACTCAGTTGATCATGATTCGGCAAAATAAGCCTTCAATATCAAAATCGGAAAATCTAGTCGATTTTGGCCAGATTTTTCCATTGTTGATGCTATCACTTCCCCTCATGACAGCTATCGACACATATAGTGAATCGTTTCCAGGCACATCCAACTTCCCCAAACATGCACAGGAGGCGGAGTGCTAATCAGAATAGACGAGAAGCCCAACTCGAGCGAAGTACGTAGCCCCTCATTCCCTAACAAACGATTCTCGTTGCTGCTTTAGATGCTAAAGCTTGTCTAGAAAACAACGACATACCTGGAACTAGGAACGAGGAATTCGTATGAGAATACTTCTCACTCTATATCTACGTTAAGGCAGGAGATTCCGAGCGGGAGGTGGCTATCACTTCCTTTACAGCTCAGCTACCCATTGCCTCTGGACTCACTATACACCAGGATCACCCTCGGTCTATCGCTCTCGATCCCGAATTATTGTCTCTATACTCGCGCAAGAATATACAAAATGCTCTTTTGAGAAAGTTCCTGATATACTCTGTACTTTTCATCGCAACCGGTGTCGCAATATCGTTTAGGAATCTTTGGCTCCGGAGAGTCGGTTATGTCATTGTTCTAGTCTTTGGCGGCCTCTTCCAATGCATCGATTATGGCAATTGGATTTTTATTGTCATATCAAAAGTTCGTAACCTCAAGCCCAAACTCATGACTGACTACGATCTGGAGAGTCTTCGATAGGTCATTCCACCATCTGGCACTAGAGCACCAGCTCCATCTCTAAACGGAGATAGCCCACCAAGGACATGGGCCGATCTTAGTGGTGGTTATCTCAAGGTCTTCACTTCTGGCAGCTCGCGTTCTTCCCACACCTGACCGGAACCTAGCGAGTCAAGTTCCGGACCGCAAGAGGAGTGTTGAGATGGAGAGATCACGATCCATCAACAGACAAGGTGGAGAAGATCAACAGTACTTGCTAAGCCGAAGCGCGCACGGCAAAACCCCGGAGATTTTGATACTCCGCTGGCATTCACAAAAGTTTCGCTTTCACACTTGATCCACTGAGTTGTTCCATCGAGGGAGCAAAGTGGCGCAAAAAAATCCTTGGTGGGAATAAAACTAGCCTAGGAAGTAGGAGATAGAAGATCAAATGTCAAAGGGAATGGCAGTAGCTAAGTATATTTTGTTTGTTGTCGGGAAAAGGAAGGACATTGGACTTGAGGGTGATTTTGGGAGTGGATGGATGCCAGCAACGAGCTTACGACCTGGAGCAGTCTCTAGGAACGATAGTCTAGGATCTCATACCGGGGTTGAGGATTCCGACAGCGCTCAATATTATTTTTTGGATCTTTGAATCGCCGCATGATGGTTGAGGATGTGAAATGAGGTTGAAGGAATAAGGGTCTCATAGCCGAAGTCATGAGGGCATTTGATGAAGTCACCCTGGGCTCCAAGCGAGGCGCAAGTTATTTATATCACGAAGGTATAAATAACAACATTTACGTGCGTGATCAGTCTTAAAAATAGGGCTTGAAATTGCGACTTGCAACAAACATGATGCGCCAACTTTGAAGGAGCTTTGCTGATTCCTTATATTTGGCGCCTCGGCACCCTCATCAGGCCTTTGATTCAAAATCACGATGCACAAGATACAAGTGCTTGTTTGACTTAATTCGAGTTGTTTTCACAGCCACTTTTTCGACCAATGAAAAAGCCTGGAGCTGCCAAGACTAACGGAGTTTACGCTTCGTGTCAATTCAATGATAGAAAATTGCGCGAGTGCGCAAACGAAAGCTACTGTCCAGAATCTCAAGATGGAGATATCTCCGTCATGAACAGGAACAAATCGTCTAGAGCAAGTACTGAGTGACAGCATTTCATTAGTCCTACTTGCGACGGCAAGGTCCCTAAGTTCTAGTCATCATGTGACATAAGCCCCAAGATCATGTTGCGAACCTCAGGGCTGCTTCTTCACATTTCATCTTCATGATTCTGGTTTGAATTACTCGACAAAATGGACAACATTATATCGCATCCGTCTTTCCTTTTGTTTTTCGCAGGCATTGTACTCGTGGGATTGTGGCGCTTCTCAACCATCTTCTCACCCCGGGCCGATGCCTCCCCGAGAGTTCGTCCCGAGCCGAGTGCATCTGACAACAAGCGGTTCCTGAGTGAGAGTTTGCAGATGATTGAGGAAGGATACTCTAAAGTAAGTCTTTCGATCTCAAGGTTGTTTCTAAGGCAAAGCTGACAGTGCACAGTACAAAGATGGCATCCATAAATTGTGGACCATTGATATGGATCGCTTGATCATATCTCAAAAATTCATGAGCGAAATCAACAAGTTGCCGAGATCCAGCGTGAGATTGACGACGAGTGAGAGGTATGGGTATACTGGGATGGATATCTGTGAAGAGTCGAATCTTCAGTATGAGGTTTGTGCAGGGGCATTGACGAGGAATATTGGTATGTTTCCGAGATCTCGAAGCCCCTGAAATCTGCTTGGGAATTTTGCTTGCAAGAGGAGGCTAAAAAAGCACCTCATAGGCCCACTCGGTCAAACAGCTTATGAAGAGATCGTCTTCGCTCTGAATGAGAAGCTCAAAACAGCACCAAAAGACAATGGTACGCGGTCACCCGTTTTCCAAAACCACTCATTGACAAATGATATAGACTCATGCTCAATACCCCTCTTTATCTCCCTCATCGACCTCGTAACCAGCTCCACAGCCCGCGTCTTCGTCGGCCCAGACCTATGCCGCAATCCAGAATAGCTCTCCACAGCAACCGGCTACACAATGGACGTTCAGAAAGTAAGCGAAGAACTCCTCACCTCCCCTCTGTCGTCCGTCCCATCGTCGTCAACTTCTTGAAATCATACAAACAGCTCCGTTTCCGCTTCTCGGTCGCTAGTAGACTCCTTCTCCCAGAATTCGAAAAGCGAGCCAAAGCCAAGCATCAGAATGAGAAAGGAGAGTAGGCCAGAATGTATGGAGATGTTGAGAGAGGAGATTTTGTAGGTGTTGAAGGAAGATGGTGGGATTAAGACGACTACGTTGCCGAAATTGAGAAAGTTGGATAGCTTTATGAGGGAGTCGAGGAGGTTGAATACTATTGGGTTTCTGTAAGTGCTGGTTTGGCTTAGAACGGGGGTTTGAAAAAGGACAAAGCTGACGAAAAACTTCTAGTGACTTTTCAAAGACGCCTCACTGTCCCATTCACAGTCTCCAACGGCATCACCCTTCCAAAAGATTCATATCTAAGCATGGCTTACTACCCCATAACCCGAGATCCCTCCTACTACCCCTCACCTCTCACTTTCGATCCTCTCCGCTTCTACAACCTCCGCCAAAAAGAAGGGAAAGAAGAAAAACACCAATTCGCATCAGTAGAAGCAAGTGAACCCCTATGGACATTTGGTCAATTTGCTTGTCCGGGCCGGCATTGGGCTACAGCGCAAATCAAATTGTTGGTTATGGTTTTGTTGCTGGAATTTGAAATTTCGTACCTAGAGGGACAGACTGAGGGGCTGGAGAATAAGATTATTGGAAGTAAATGTATGCCTAGCATGACGCAGAAGATAGTTCTGACGCGAAGGGCGTAATGTAGCGAAATATTGTGGAACTTTGGCATATATTCCACGACGTGACTCCAAAATCTTGCTTATCCAAGATACAAACTCCTCAGCACCATGCGTTTGTCATCAGTCATGCCTGTTATACATTCATCCCACATTCTCTCCCTCATAATCGACTATCCCTCACACCCAATCCACCACTCATAAAGGGTCCCTTCTCTTGTTGATCACCAAACAGCACCCTTTCTCTCCCACCTCTCGTACTCCACCAACCAACACACACAGCACTCCTCTCCACATCCATCTCTCCACTTTCAAGCACTTCCCAGAATCTTTTTTTGCATTGCTCCTTCATCGTCTTGTCCAAAATCACGTTCAATAGATCTGCTGCTAGTGGCAGCCAATCTTCAAGAACTGGCAAGGTAACATATGGCAGGGCGTCCAGAAGTGTCAGAAGAAGGACAGCTTGTTCCGAGAGCGCTATCTCCTGGCTCAAGGCATCGGCTTCAGACTTGACTGCTACAGATGGAGGGAGAGGAACATTTGGTGCATTCAACGCACGGTGATGGAGCCACTCCAGCAACGTCTCGGCCATCATCGGTTGCGAGTTGGCGAGAAGGTTTGGCGGCGTGCAAATTTGTATTAGAGCTTTGAATGCGAATCTAAATTGTCTGGGAGATAAGTTCGTCGGAAAAGATTGAAACAGACTTTCGACATAGAATGGCAGAATTCTTGCTGTGAGTTCTGAGTTTTGCGGAGATGCGAGTACAGCTAACATGGCACTGTGTGCTGCTTCAAAAATCTCGAGCAGGTTTGAGTTTGCGATTGGAGAGAGATAGGGTTGACACGGAGCCACGATGAGGTATTCTGCATCTGTTGGTGATAATGACAACGTGAAGTGTTCTGCGGTGTTGAGGTAGAAGAGGTCGTGATTGCGTAGAAGAGGATTGGCAGGAATCCTTCCTGCTTGGGTTGGGTATACAGTGCGGAGAAAAGCAAGAGAAGCTGCGGGGTATCTTGTGAGAATATCGATGGAGGTCATGTTGACGAATGTGTAAGCTGAGAACGCATTCGTCCCTAGGCGGGAGGAGACGAAGTGTATGTTTTTGAGGGTTATAAGTGCCTGAGACGCCATGGTAGGCGTGTTTTGTGGAGAGGCTAGGAAAGGATCGATCAGAGTCCTTCCAATAATGGCCCGGAGGATGACAACCGTGGCAAACATAGCACTCTTCAACACCTGCCAGAGGACTGGAAATGTGACTCGAAGAGTATCAGGAGTTAGGAATTCTGTCTCCTCTGAAGGATCCACTTCAGACAGCTTATTTCTTTTCCATCTTTCTAATAAATCTCCAGTAAATGCCAATAAATGTTCGCGCGCTTCGATTATCCTCAAAGGTTGTGTTGTATTTTCTATCGCATGGGCAATCAACCTCGACAACGGCCCCATCGAGGTGACAAGAGGTTTCGACGCAAGTTTCTGTACTTGGCGGAAAGAAGCTGACTTTGCCGACCAGTCGAATTTCCTGCCAGCCACCTCTTTCACATCATAATCTATGGCCTGTAGGAAATACCCCTCTTGGTATCCCTCCGTAGTAATCATTGTCTTGATCATTATCATCAACAGGGCATCGTAATTCAACTCGCGTCTGATATGATCAGACAAAAGCGGGAATGCGTGGTTGAGAGCCAACACAATAGAGCCTGATCCAAGAATGCCACCACTTACTGGGCCCTCCAGAGCCAAATTCGCAGCAGTAACCAGTGCTCCTTCAAGAGTGGACTTCAGATTCCTCGAAAGGCTTTCTCTGTATTGCCCCTCCATTCCAAGAAGTACACCGGCCATGACCAAAATATGCTGCCATCGTGGCGATCGATCGTCAAGACCCTTCACAACAGCTTTCGTCCAATCATCCGCACCTATTCCACCACCTTGTCTTGGTTGATATGCATCGTGGGGTTTAGGGTGGCTTTCAACCTCGTTCTTTCGTATATTGATCGCTGCAGTATTGTAGACACTAATTATACGCAAGCACGTTCGTAGCCCATCGACTTGGGTCCATATCGCTGGGGCGGTCAGGAGGTGGGAGGTGAGAAGAGTGATGTTCAAGGGATTCGAGAGAGTCGTGAGAAGGGACGTCGTACTCCCAAGGATTCGATCGGTCTGCTCTAGATTTGGAGCGCCTTGAAATGCGCGGAGCACAGTCGTGAGAAGGCGATCCGCAGGCATTGTCGACTTGCCATCAATGTCGATGTTGTGTTGTGGAAGAGTGTTGTGATGTCAGTCACGATTTGAGTGTTCAAGAGCTTCAGAGTTGCCGAGGCCCAGTCAGCCTTCCGCTTGACACCGTCCCATCTAGCAAACAAGCTTCGTCCTCAATCACGCAAGGCTGAAAGCAGCAAACCCTTTCAAGGGCTCAGGAGGCTGCCATGGCTCTGGGGTAAGTGTTCCAAATCAGTTACCCCTCTGCAGAGCTAACAGATACACAGTGCTTATCTTCAGAGCACAGCGCCATTGGACTATGCGACACCCCCGTTTCCATCACTTTACTGGCCATACCACCCGAAGCCAGGAGTCGCGAATTACCTCTATTATTCTCACGATATCTGGCGGTATACTCTCTTGTGGACACTCATTGTCTACGCCATCCTCCATCTTCTGGTGGCAGCATTTGCAGTTCTGAGACAGCTTGGAAAAGGAAAGAAGGCCTGGCAATATGTTTGGATCATACCGTTGGTGTATATATTTGTTGCTGGAGTAGAAGCTGTCCTGGCAGGAAGTATTGTGGGGTTGATGTGAGTCTGCTCTGAGCAGCTGTTTTGTTGCTGCACCCTTTACATGTTGACACGGAGGTACAATTTACTGACACATAACAAGCCTTGGGGCTGTTTACAATGCTGGGTACTTCCGGATGTCGACCTGGATTCCATTGATATGGGCATTGATCAATGGCTTGATATTGATCTTGTCCTCGTTCTCTATTCAAGGAGGTCTATGAACAAGATACGCTATAGACATTGAAGACAGGTCTGGAAAGCAGATTTTACACACGCTCTGCAGCTGCTGCCACCATCTTATCACCTCCTTCCTCAGCCAACTTTGGATCTGGCTCCTTGGGCTCAATCTTCTTGATTATCTTGGCAGGATTACCAGCCACAACGTGAAAGTCTGGGACATCCTTTGTAACGACGCTGCCAGCCCCGATGGTACAACCTCGACCTATGGTAACACCTGGACAGACAATTACGTTGCCGCCAAACCAACAATCCTCGCCGACTGTGATCGGTGTCCCTAGTTCAGGACCTTTAATTCCATTTCGCAGGAAAGGATCGAGGGGGTGCGTGGCTGCATAGAAGGAACAGTTTGGACCGATGAGGGTACGAGCACCAATTGTTATCATGCAAGTGTCGAGGAACGTGCAGTTGAAGTTGATATAAACACCTTTGCCGAGTCTAGGAGCTGTGAGCAAAGGTTGCGAGAAGGATGAGGCTGAGAATACGTCAGATGGGTGCCGTAGTCGACCTTAATAGGGCCGTCAATATACGGATAGTCTTGAAGGATTAGGGCATCGTCCTCTTCGGCTTTTCCTGGGGGTGGTATAGGAGATTTGTCGTCGACAACACTGTCACATGTTAGACTTTATTCTCTGTTGTCAACCTCGAAACGCTTGAGAGGACGTAATGTGTTTGGAGCAATGAAAAATCTAGAAAACGCTTACTCCTGCCACAATTTCACCAATTCCCGTCGTGAGGCTTCGCCTGCTTGATTGAACCTATGGCAAGCATGGTGACACCGATTTCGCTTGGCGGTGAGGCCGGGAAGGAAGGCGTGGTACAATTCTCCTTTGAGCATGCGCTCCTCATTCTCTGCCTCGTCAATATTGGCCATCTTTGCACGGTGCTGGGACTCCGAAAGATCACAACAACAATATTGATACAATAAGGTCTAAAATCTGCTCTTTTACTACCGCCTCTTGAATGCAGGTCCGGATTCTCTTGGCGGTGACGTATCAGGACTAGTCTCACCAGTCTGGCACAATTCTGCCATCGCTCTCGGAAGTGGAAACAACGACGAGTACGACCCATCTTTCCTCCAGTCTCCCCATAACCTGTCATTCAGCTTACTGCTTCTTGCCCATTAGCAATACGCCGTGATCTGATGGACTCTACTACTGTTCTTATTCCACCACTCCTTACCTGTTTCTCCTGCGGCGTAGGAGGGAAGCTAATCGCAGATATTCTACATTCTTTGAATCGCGGCTTCCACTCTCGACGAGTCGATGGTGACTCGATGGTGACTTTGGTATCTGGCGGAATCTCGACTCCAATTATTTCTTTCTCCTTCTCAAGGGTGGGAAGCAATGGCCCAAGAGGATGATTCTCTGATATGGCCGACTTTGTGATCGCCGCAGGCCGTGGTCTGCCCCGTTAGCCCGGGCATGCACCACGACCTTCTGGATGTCATCTTGAGTACACAACTGGAACAAGATCTGAGATCCCAGGTAGCCTGTGGCTCCAGTCAAGAAGACAGTTCGAATCGAGACCTGTGATCTAGATCCGGTCCCCAACTTGTCTCTATATTGTCGAAATTCTGTTATGATGTCTACGGTCATTTTGCCATCTAGTGGCACCTCACGAGATCTCTGGTCTTATATACTCACCGCGCCTTGATCATGCAACCTCTGGTGGCTAGTTGGATTTGGGATGAACGAAGCCTTGGTCTTCATCATCTTGTGAAGGTAGCCTCGGGGCACTACTGGCCCTTCGACGACAAGCTCTCCTACAGCGCCAATTAGTTCAAGATTGTTGTGATCGACTGGATCTATAACCAGGCTGAAAAAAGGGTCGAATGCTCTTCCAATCACAGCAGCCTTCAAATCTGTGGACTCAATTGGTTAATCGTTGTCACGATGCATTCCGAAAGGGAACGTCGGAATCAGTATGGTCGCTTGAAAAAGAGGCGGAAAGAAATTCGCCTCCAAGCTGGCTTGAGTACTCTCAACAAGGACGGTGACTTACGGCCGAACCATAACAGTTGAGCAATTCGAATTTCTCTGCCCAGCATTGGGCATTCCCTTGTGTGACAGCCTCTCCGCCGAGTGCCAGAGTTATCAAACTTGGTATCTCATCAGGCACTATCAAATTTGCAACAGATGGGGTCAGCAACGCCCATGTGACCTACACCGAGTTCATGACGCCCATGATGTTGCTGATTGGATCCTCCTCCAAAGGAAAACACACAACCTACGAAGATGAGCGTGGTAAAGATGTCCATCATGCTGGCATCGAACGTGTAGGCGGAATAATGCAGTACGCGAGACTGAAGTCACATTCAAATTTCTTCCATGAGCCCGTGAGCCTGTGCACACCGATACATGCTCCAGAACTATGCCTTTGGGAGCTCCAGTACTGCTGGACGCGAACAAGACAAATGCTGTACCTTGTGGTTCAACATGTACAGGGAAATGATTGAGAGAGGCGGGGCTGGGCTCAAGACGGTCTGAGAAACGATGACAGTCGACAAAGACACACCACCGAACAGACGAACAGTCATTGATGAGGTAAGGCCAATGATTGCTTTGGTCTTCTTGATAATGCGTCGAGGCGACGGGGGATGCGATGGGTCCAGGGGAACGAAAGCACCCCCAGCTCTCAAAATCGCAAGCATGGATGGATTTCTCGAAACACACCGCAATGAGGCATCTCGGGTACCACACCAAAACCGATGAGATGGCTTGCTAAGACAACTGAAGCCCTTTCCAGTTCGTCATATGTAAGACTGCATCCCAAGAGCACACCGCTGGGGCCATGGCGCTGTCTTCGTGTGCTCCAAAACCAGATCATGGATGCATGCCTCATGACTCTGTCTTCTTCTACTTCCCGTAATTGTCTTTCAAGTTTGTTCGTTACTTGGTACTAGTCCTCAATACTAACTTCTTTGGCTCATTTCTTTTCTCTCTTAGAATTCCCGGTTGCTGAGTATGATTCCGGCCCTTTCGATGTCAACTTCGGCATCTTCGGCATCTTCGCATCTTCCACCAGTGCCCATCTGCTCTCAGCACAGCAGGTGTTGTGGGGCATCTGCTGCCCGTAAATCGACGCTCTCTGTGATATTGCCTACCGTGGTCTATGCAATCTTCTCTGCCGCCTTTCACGTCTTCGAAACCCTAAACCTTTCTTTACACGAACTACTACATTCACCCACAGAAATCAGATCTTCAACGAAACTATGTCTCTAGACTGTGATCGTTGATGGAGGTTGCTCGTTATCATGTTATGCAGGCTGTCGTCGGTTTGCTACTCGGCATGGCAGCTCAGCCGGACATAGTCGGCACGGAACATTGTGATGTATACGATTGGGCTGTCCGGATACGGCATACGTCGATGTCTCTACCTTGAGTATTTGCATTGGTGGGTGTCGATGCCAAACGTCTGGTATCTGCAATGTCTCAAGCTCCAATACCAGCTCAGTTTCTGGTCATCAACTCGGATATTTTGGATCAAGGAAGAGAAATTCGGGCTCCCAGATTCTCATCGATCGAATTGCTTGTTGCGCAGATCATTGTCTAATTTGCAGTTCCGACAATTCAGTTTCTGGTTGGTTTTGCCGTAGTGGACACGTGGGTTTACTTTACGCATCGACTCTGTA
Organism: Acephala macrosclerotiorum; assembly: GCA_014904845.1. Classification (NCBI taxonomy): domain Eukaryota; kingdom Fungi; phylum Ascomycota; class Leotiomycetes; order Helotiales; family Mollisiaceae; genus Acephala; species Acephala macrosclerotiorum. The sequence goes on from MU119289.1 coordinate 131,377, forward strand.
ATGCAAACAAGACACTCTATCGTAAGCCCGGTTTTTCTTTTCACCATGTCTATGATACGACCGAGTTGGCTAACGAATACTAGGTATCGTACATGGCAAGCACTATGAGCTTTACGTGCCCTATGTGTACGCAATAGTCTACGCACACTGGCTCGAAAGCCTTTTCGTCGATATCATGATTTTCATCGTAGCAGACGCCATCTTCGGGTTCTCAGCTCCTTAAAGCATGGTTTTCGGCTCCTTGGTAGAAATTAAGACGATTACTGATCACTGTGGTTATTTCTTTCCTTGAGATCCGTTCTTCTATGCCAATAGTAATAATACGGGCTTTCATGATATTCGTTGGCCTGTTATTATTGCCTTTTTTCTTCCCCTGCGTGCGCCAAAAATTCAACCTTGGGTGCAATCTACCACAACTTTTCAACATACACTGCTTTTTGGGACGGGGTATTGGGAACGAAATAGACCAATGGTGAAGATGCTAAAGCACGATATGCTCGCATCCGTGGATCCATGAAAGCGAGCGGCGAGACATGAATTGGTATCTTGTGCTCACCTTTTTTCCAATTTTACTTGTTCCGTCTTCAGGGCATTTCTATGCGCGCTTAGCAGCAAGGACTCAGGTGTACTAAATGTGCGGTCGTAGAAATTGAAAGAGGTTTCATTCATACTGTTCAGTTACATTTTGTGATCATCAAAGTACAGAGACGAGTGCGTACTCGCCAAATGACTCGTTACCATCTCCAAAATCAGGAGGGTCTTATCACCTGATTTCAGCCTCCCAATTTGAGTCCAATATGGTTAGGACCAATAATAATGTCATTATAATCGTATTGGACCAATTTGCGGTTTGGAGGCCAGACTGAACGTTCCGACAGTTTGGATGTTGGGGGCGGATTGGCTCGCTTGCGAAATCAAGAACTGGAAATTTCGAAAAGGAACCTGTCGGATTGAGGCATTACAGATATGTGATTGGTTGAAAGTACACGTGAGACAAGTCTTCCGTTTCCCGAATGAAGTGCTCCCATGCATGTGTTTTGAAATGCAACGGGAAGCTACATACCTCCATCTATTCCCGAGTGTCTCTCCATTGACCAAACCAACCCGGACTTTCCTGCCGCTTTCCGCGGAGAAAGTATCACCCGCCGCACGTGGTGTGCCACCGCAGGCTGCCTCGGACCCCTAGCAGCTATCATATCAGATCATCAGGATCACCAACCTCCACCGTGTTGCAAGGCTCATGCTGGTTCCCCATATACATATTCTTGCATAATATATTGACATTGTGCTTCGGCTTCTTCTTCGATTAGATAATGCCAACTGATACATTCGTGGATCCCAAAGCCGTGTGCCCGAGTGCGTACGGTACCGAGATCGGATGCCAGCAGCACTTACTCGCTGTTGCAATACTTGAAATCTCTTCAATTCGAGGTCGCGCTTGTCACGAATCACTCTATCGATGTTGGATTTCAAATTTGCATCATCTCGGAACAAATTGAGCTAAAGTACGTACTAGGGTGCTCTTCATGGGACAGCATGAAAACTTGATATCGACCTTTGCCTCGGCTGCAAAGGAGGCGGTGGAGGGCGCTTTGTATCGCCGGTCACCTGTGTGATGTTCAAGGGAGATTGGCATGTTGACAGCCGTTGTTCGGTCCCAGTCCTCCTGTCCGTATTGCTGTATGGAGTATGACAAGACACACCCAGACTTTGAGTCATGGTCGGACTGCACACCAGCTGGTCTCTGAGCAGGAAGTCACGGTCATCGATCTACGAACTGTTCAGGCAGGGCATAACTGAGGGCCTTTTTTGGTGAGAAGGAAGTTTGGTCAAAATGACGCCTTCTCTGTACACCTTGTATTCTCTCGTATGATGTAACACAGACTCGGAAACTGGCCCAGGACCATATGACTGGGTCCGAGATCAGATTGCGATCTCGAATTTTTGTGTGACTAACACGGGCTGTTGAGAACACGATGCCGAAGCCCTTCCACGCATGTTGTGGGAATTTAGAATTAAAGCCCATGAAACTCACAGAGACCAGCGACAAGTGCAAGGTACAGACTGTGCTAGTGTCTGAACCCTCATCAACCAAATCAGTGTATGAAAATGGCCGAGAAAGATGGACCTTCCAATATTATTTTCAAAGGGATGGATGGTGCCCGACAAAAGACGCTCTCATTAGCGGTATGAAAATCGAGTCATTCGAGCCCAAGAAATGGTAAGAGACAGACATAGACGTTAAAGTCACCCATTGCGGAGTGTGCTTCTCTGACCTCTACACCTTGCACAGTGGATGGGTAAGATGACTCAAAAGCAAATGCGTGCCTCACGGTACTTGCTGACACTCGTGTAGGGACCTTCCCAGTACCCCTGCTGCGTGGGCCATGAAACATCGAAGAGGTTGTGCAATTGGAAATCTGGTAGAACGAAATATTCTGCGAGTTCCCACGACCATCGAACCTCTTCAAGTACCGACAGAAGTCAGCGTTGGCGATCGAGTGGGCATTGGCCCTATGGTGTACGTCTGCAATCAGAGCGACTGCTGCTAATGCTTGAGAGGCATGCCGAACTACTGTCCATGGCGGATGGCTAACTATAACGGCATCCGTCTTGATGGAAGCAAGAGATATGGATATGGAGGCTTTGCAAATTATTATCGAGTGACGAGAGCTGCTGCCATTCGAATCCCGAAAGAATAAGACAGCAAACACGCAGCCCCAATGCTCTGTGCAGGCATCACTTCTTTCGCCCCCTTGAAAGAATTTGCAACGCAAAGTGGGCGTGTAGGAATTATGGGGATAGGAAGCCTGGGACATTTTGCCATTTTGCTTGCAAAAGCCATGGGTTTCCGAAATATTGTTGCATATTGCGAAGAAAGAACAAGCTGAATGACGCTCTGGAGCTGGAGGCGGATGGTTTCATTGCCACAAGAGACGATCAAGATTGGGAGACGAAGCACGCGGCCTCATTAGACTCGATAATCTCAACCGTCTCTTCGGCTGACACGCCTATGAATAAATATCTTGGCCTTTTGCGATCTAGCGGACACTTCTGCCAAATTGGCATGTCAGAAGCTCCCTTGCCATCTCTGCACGTCTTCCCAGTGGTAGAGCGCAAAATCTCCATCCATTTCAACGACATTGGATCTGTGTTTGACGTTGAAAATATGCTAGAATTTGTAGCCGAAATGAAGATGAAACCATGGGTTGAGGAGAGAAAGACGGAAGACGTCAACGATGTCTTGAGGGAGCTCATGGTTGGAAGGATTCGGTATTGATATGTCCTGCTGAATGACAGCCTAGAGTTCGAGGGCTAGAGGATAGTGAGCCGTAATTTAAGATCATCGTAATCTCCGAATAATTAGTTCTCAATAAGCTCTCTTCTGGGCGGTCGTCTTCCACTTAGTGGGGCTTTCTTTGTGCGGCTGCTAGGACGGAGCAGCACAATGCAGGCCGACAGCGGGAATCTGAGTTTGTTCGTAAGGTAGATAGAGTGTGGCAATTGGTCTTCTGACAAAGCCAAATCTCAGGGTAGCTCAACTGTGAGGCTGCCGTCTTGAAATTCTCACCTGAAAAGGTGGGAGCGAGGAAACCGTAGCTCCTTGCCAAGTGAAATGAACGTTGATGAAACTGGGTGGGCGGTGACGAATTTAAACAATTCTGCCTGCGCTAGTGTGGTTATCATCAGAGACATGTCTCGAGTAGTGAATTCTTACTATTGTTCTCGAGACCGTTTGTTGTTTGCCATCTACCTCATACATTCTCGGCTCCTTCCAGACCTCGTGGTTCAATCTCACAATATGCCATTATAGTAACGCCTCTACCGGCCCTGAACCATCCTTTCAACATGGCATCAGAAAGCTCCTCCAACGGCTCAGCCAACCCCTCCGACCACGAGACCACAAGCTGGACACCTCCAGTCCGCCGCAGAAACCCCCTCCACGATGCTTCAGCTATGATAAGCGGCGGCGGTCTTGGCGATCCAACTCACTCACGCGGCGCACAACTCCCACCTACCTCCCAACCCTCGGAAGTAAGCCTCGCCCTCGACAAATACGAATCCCAACTCTACCCACACGCCCGAAAATCCCTCTCCGGAATCGCGTTACGAGCCTTCCTCCTCGGTCTCATCCTCGCATTCTCCAGCATCCTCACAATCTACCTCCTCTCCGTCTCTCAATCAATCTGGCGCGCGCCGTTTTCAATAGCATGTTTATGCCTCTTCCACTTCCTCGAATTCTACACCACATCCCTCACAAACGTACCCGCTGCTGAGGTATCCTCGTTCTTGCTATCTAGCAACGGATCCACGTATTTACTCGCTCATCTATTCTCTATGCTCGAATGCTTATTATCACACTACTTCCTCCCTCACCAAATCCTCCCCCTCCCCCTCCACAACCTCTCCCTCTACACCGGGCTCTTCCTCCTCCTCCTCGGCCAAAGCATCCGCAGCTACGCAATGTACACCGCTGGCACTAACTTCAGCCACTTCGTCAAGCACCGAAAATCCCAATCTCACCAACTCGTCACAACCGGAATATATTCTTTCTTCCGGCATCCAAGCTATTTCGGGTATTTCTGGTGGGGAATAGGGACTCAGTTGGTATATGGGAATATTGTTTGTCTTATTGGGTTTGGGTTTGTGTTGTGGATTTTCTTCGCGAGGAGAATTAGAGGGGAGGAGGAGTTGTTGGTGAGGTTTTTTGGGGATGAGTATAAGGTTTATAGGGGGAGGACTTGGGTGGGGATTCCGTTTATTAAGTGAGGAGGGTTTGTGCGGTACCGGGTTATGGCGTTTGGATTTGCGTGGGATTTACTGCCTGATATCAGGATGGGAAAGGGACTGGCGTAAGAACGAGGATTTGGGAGGGCATAGCGAAGGATAGGGCAGCATTTCGGTTTGGATCAATAATATTCATGCATGTGGAAGTATCTCGAAGGTTTAGGCTGGTTTCAAAGTCATATTGTGTGACCATAATAATGATAATATTCTAACTCATCAATATCTCAATCGATTCTTTACATCACTCGCTCGTCCAACATCTCCAAACCAACCAAACACAATCCCAAACAAGACAGCAACCGTACAAAAATCTCGGTTGGTACCGTCCAATCAAAACGCCGATGCAATGCATCCATTACCCATCATCACACAAACCCATCAAACAAGGAAAGAAACGAATTATGCTACAAGAAGCAACTGGGTATGAAAAAATATGCAAACTCCTTTCGAACAGTGACTCCAGAATTGCTTCTCTGTTCTCGATGTAAATGCGAATGCTGAATGCGGATGCTAATGCAGTCTACGCAAAACGAATCAGGTGTGGCCCTCTCGCTCTTCTAACTCTCGTACGTATTTTACAAATGTCTTCTTGTGTGTCTGGGTGTGGATGATTAGCATGGTTAAATTGTCGGAGATGGGAAGGGGAGCTTACCATTCCAGCGTATTTCCCCTCTTTCGTCACACATATGTACCTCAATCCAAGTTTGACGAAACACTCATATACAAGATCCATTGGCGAATGGATATCGAGTGCCAAAGGTGCCTGGACGACAGGTTAGCAGTCACATTTGAAGGCTCTCGAAATGTGCACACATACCGGATCAATATACGGCGAAAAATTTGTCGGATCAGTCTGAGTCTCATCATCCGAATCATCGAACGAGGCTACCTTAGCCATGAGACACATGCTTGTTGGCTCATCCTCGAGATGGTCCAGAGCATATTCTAGATCTGGAGCTGGGATGAGACCAACAAGGATCTCGTCACTAATGATTGGAAGACCGCCGTCAATTTCGCCAGCCTTATGCAAAAGCTCGAGTTTATGCCTAAGAGTGCTTGCTGAGACCAAGGGAGAGTTCGTAATGTCGATGACTCTCTCGCGTCTGACGCGTGGAGTGATATCAGCGAGGTCTGAGGTGAAGATAGGCTTGTGCTTGTTGTTCAAGAACGGGTACGAGTTCAAATTCGTCAGCAAGTCCTGTTCATTGTCAGCACATCTCAAGACATCAACCTCGGAAGAACTCACGTAAATGCTCAGAGGCTCGATGAGATCAGCAGTCCACTTTGCAACCATGATAGCTAAGGAAAACGGCAAGACATAATTGAGACTGCCTGTCAACTCAAACAAAATGACTGCTAAAGTGACAGACAATCTTGTTACGCCACACATTGTTGAACCAGCAGCAATTAGGGCATAAACACCAGGAGTAATGCAAGACTGTCCAGTAACATGAGCTGCGCAGTTGCCAAAAATTGGAGACGTTGGGAATCGAAGGACGATCCATTGAACCATATGACCTATCAATCGGCCCCCTAGACCGCCAACAACCATGGATGGGACATAGATGCCAGCTGGGACTTTCTGAAAAACTGTTAGGACTCAAATTCTAGATGCAACATAGACTGAAGTCAACACTTACTATACCAAAAGTAATGATCGTCAGTATGCCTTTCACGAAAAATGCAATAGCAAGACTCTTGACTACAGGAAATATTTCGTCCATATCAGTTGGGCACAATCCCATATCGTCAGGCTTGTTGGGATCGCATGGTCTAGCTAAATTGTACAGTAGCTTTGCGACAGGAAGCTTGGTGAAAGGGTTCCAATAGCTGACCAGTCCAGTAAGCAGGGCAACAAACACTACTTCAGCAAGTGGCCATCTCTTGACGATCGGGACCTTGCGGAAAGACGTAGCCCAGGACCGTGATGCTTTGATGAAGAGGGCCCCAAAGGCACCACCGAGGCAACCTACCAAGATGAAGGCAGCGATTTCGAAGAACTCCCAATCCGCCACGTATCGGACTTCGAACATGACGATCTTATTGGTGCCATACGGGTTGAGAAATTTCAGAGTGAGAGCCGCGGTAATGCAACAGAAGAAGGTCCGGAAAAGGGTCTTCGCTGGGAAGAAGTACGCAACTTCTTCGAGGCAGAAGAGAACACCTCCAATAGGAGCACCAAAAGCCACGGCCACACCAGCAGCGGCAGCTGCTGATAGTACCTCTCTGCGCTTAGCATCGTTGCTGTCATATTTGTAAAACAAACGGCAGGCGATGTTTCCCACACAGGTTGCGATGTGTACGAAGGGTCCCTCTTTGCCCAAGCTCAAGCCTGAAGCAACACTCAAAATAAGAGCCAAGGTCTTGATGATGAGAGTCTTCAATCCCAGAAATCCGTGAAGAACGAATCCGCTCAGAATGACTCTGACCTCCGCCACACCACTGCCTGCAGCGGAATAATACACCATTGGCGGAGCAATCTGTACTTCCTGTTTTGGAGCCTGTGCTGAATTGGACTCATCGTCGTCCTCATTCTGTTTCTGCTGGGTCGACTGGGCTGCAAGATTTTCATCCAAAGTGCTGATTTGATAGGTCGAGGGTACCACGGTCTTGGTAGTAAGAGTCAACAGACAGGCTAAAGTTGCAAATGTCACGACCAAAACGACAAAGACAGCATATTCGACGACGGCTTCGCTGATACCAGGGAATCGAATATAATTCGACCATGGCTCCCAGTCCGTGCAGCGGCCTCCGTTAGCTCCGTCAGGGCAGCATCGCTAGTCGTTTGTTAGTCATTTACTCCTGGACATTAGCAAGCACATCTTTGATGGCTATATGCCAGCGTGCTCCATAGCTTTGGTAGCCCATAATATTGAAGGAGGTATCGGTGGGCGGTTTGGATGTCCGGACATGAGTGAAGGAAAAGAGAATATGTTGAAATCAACACGACCGCAAGAAAAAGGCTCGAGCCCCAAAAGGAAGCCTACGACTTACCTTTTCACTGATGAAAAAGCCCCTCGAGCAATATCCATCCTTCCAATCAAATACCGGGGCTTCAGAAATGTCGACAGTATACGCAATAGTAGCCGTGAGAAACCCTACGAGGGCGCTGAGAATCCAACCTTGTGCCGAGTCGAAGAAAGCTTTTATCCGACCTCGAATATCCGTCCGACTACGTAGAGCCTTCACTCTATACGCATCTGCAATACTATCATGGACCCAGTCCGTTGATGTGAACTGATCATACCAGACTCGGTCGTCCGGATATAGTGACCCCTTCGACTCCTTCACAGGATCCTTAACGTGACCATCGTGTCTCAGGGCGTTGGCAAGGCGTTGACTCCATGAGGATTCTCGAGTCGTGTTTCGAATGCTGCGTAAACTGCCTACAAGGCGTAATGTTAGCTTTGCGGTCCAAGACTGGAAGGGAAACTTGGGATGCTTACCAGCGACACTGTGATGCCTTGAGAGCAAAGGCTTGGTGAGGTCTACCGCAGACTGAAGTCGTATCCGTGAACGCCCCGCGCTCTGCAGAAGCGGAGTCCTCTCATCGTGGGAAAGACTGCTCTGCGTGCGAGGAAGATCCGTCCTTCGAGTGGTCGGGGATGGGGGTGAGGACGAGTTCGCAGAGTCGAGAAAGAGCGTAGAGGAAGTCATATCCTCAAACGTAGGACCAGAACGGCCCGGCCCTGATTTCTGGCGACTTGGCATGGCGAAGACACCAGTTGTACATGCTGTGACGGAGTACAGAGCTAGAAGTGGGAGATATGAAGGAGTGGACTGGAGTGGAGCTCGGGGATAACGAGATGATAGACTTTCGCCAAGGCCTCTGTCAAAAGAAGGCAACGATGGGCGTGGACACCACCTTCCTGGGTCTCAGAAGGCTGCGTACACACACTGAATGGCGAGAGTGGGAATGGCTCATGGACATGACCGGATCATGGCTGGGCACTCGTTTCTTTGAATGGGTTGCACATGGTCACGAGCTGGATATTTGTCTGAGTGAGATGTAGGCTATCTCAGTCAAGAGCCATGTGGCCGACCAGCGTGCACCACTCGTTTTCCGAGGTTCTGGTGGTTGCTAGACTTTAACAGGTTTATCTTTGGCACGTCTCGCTGCAGGCTGGCTGCAATATATGCTTTTGAAGTCGTGATTTGCATAGCAGCTCTTTCTTTGACAAGTTTCATACTTCAGCTCCCCATCTAATATCATCCGCCTCAAGGTCTTGCGCCATAGCCGCAAAAAAGCATGCCCCAGGAGGGAACACCGACAGCCGAGGACGAACAGCCTTGTGTGGCGTCTTTAGCGCTCCAAGATCGCAGATCAGGGTCCTAAACCCCACGTGCAGTTTCTGCCTTTTTCTCTATTTTCAATTTTAATCAATTAAATTTCCTCTTCTTTTGATAAGTTTCGAAACCAATTATTTTGGAAACTGGTATAGATATTGAGTGTTGAGGTGAAGTTGCAACCTCTCCGGACCTAGGTCCGCTCCTGCAGGCACCAGGAATCCGGAGAAGCAGAGGAACATCCTTGGGTATCACAACAGACGGGCAACGCATAGGGCTTTCGAAGATTTGGAGTCATAGGGCGATATCCTCAACACGGGATTTCGTCCTACCACACATAATTTGGGTTGATGGTTGCGAACTTAGCAGCTACCTACGGCTTTCGCTGGCTTCTAACTTGACTGCGGCCGCTCAGTAAGTTACGAAATTAATTAACCCAGCTTTCGAATCATCCAACATCTTTTTGCTTTTATTGAATTTCAATGGATCCTCTCACAATATCCATAAGCTATCTCCAAGGAAAAGTGATAACTGCATCAACTGTGTCGTTCATAAGCCTCACTGTCAAGTAGTTCACTGCAAGTTGTAGTATCGTTTCGACCTGCAGCTCCTTCGGCTCGCCCCGCCATCTCTCCATAACATCCAATCCACTCTCATCCCAAGTTAATCCTCCCTCACCATGTCCAAAACCTACCCTCAATTCCTCCTCTTCGGAGACTCCATAATCCAACAATCAAGCTACCTCCGCGATGGCTATTCATTCAGCGCTGTTCTCGCCGAACGTAAGCCAACCCCCACTATTCTGTCCTACCAATGGCCATCCCACTTCACCTGCTTTGAGTTCTTAGCGGTTGTACAACAGCTGTAGGAGTGTGCTGATGGTGTGATAGACTGCAGTCGAAGATTTGATGTTATTAATAGGGGGTTGGTTGGTTTTGAGATATCCTGGAGAGTGGTGTAGAGACTAATAGAGCACAGAGTGGGTATAATACGGCAAATGCTTTGGTTGTTTTGGAGGGTGTTATTCCGAAGCCTGAACATGCCAAAGTAGCTTACTTGGTTAGAATATTTCATTCTGCTTTGCGGGTCTTTAGTATTCATGCTTGTCGCTGCCTTCGATCGAGTGATACTCCTAATTCAGTTGCCTTCCCGTTTCGTCATATTCTCCATTTTGCTAGTATCCTAAACCTCTAAAGCTCGTATCTCAATCTTTTCTCATAACAATCCTCTCTTGTCCCTTCTTCAGCCCTTATGAGATCTCATGTTGACATTTCTAGCTCGTTCTCTTCGGAGCAAACGATGCCTGCGTCCCACACAGCCCATCAAAACAACATGTCCCGCTCCAGCAATTCGAAGAGAACATCAAGACCATCCTCACTCACCCCGCAGTGAAAGCCCATGACCCCGTCATCTTCCTCGTCACTCCGCCGCCAGTCAACGAGGCTCAGCTCCTGGCCGGTGATATCGCGAGTGGGTACTCGACCCTAACTCGATATCAGAGCGTGACAGCCCAGTATGCTGACGCGGTGCGAAATATCGCTGGGGAGTCGAAGAATGAGAAAGTCATCTTGATAGATCTGCACTCCGCTTTGATGAAGAAAGCTGTTAGATCATCACCGGGTGAGGTGGAAGGTGATTCAATGATGGCTATAGGCACTCTCCAGAGAGGTGACAGTGCAGGATTGAGGAGTTTGCTGTAAGTTTTTCTCGTGGGCGTTTCCTGGACATCCTAAGATTGCAGACGAAAACGACGCAGAAATTTGCATTATGTTCAGCAACACGGCCAAATGCAGCCGAGCGTCAAGATTTCGATACATAGTGCTAACTTCTTTCGAGGGTGGATGGACTTCATCTGACTGGAGCCGGTTATAATGTCTTTGTCGACGAGATCCTCCCTTTTGTCGAAACCCCTCCTTTCATCTTTCCGTGAGTTGCTGAAACGAGGATCCAGTGTAGCTACTAATGAAACATAGAGTATGGACTAATGCTCCAAGAATTGATAGAGTATGGGGAATGGGTTTCGAGTTCGGTAACCTTGAGGGTTGAGTTCGATGAAATATCATGACAGAACTTTTAGAATAGAATTATTAACCAACGAAGAGATCAATCCTCGTTCACGAACATTTGATTGACCCATCGTGAAAGTATGTGACAACATAAAATTAACTCAAACCTCCATGACGCATCTTCGCCACATCCCTGTTAAATAGTCCGGGGAAGCACCGGCTAAATCTGTACATGTTCAACGACTCCTGAACATCACTTCATCCAATACAAACTCGCTGCAGCAACAACAATCAAGCCAAATCTTCAACTCTCACAGATACCGAACAGTCTTTCATCCAAATACGCCATTTCGTCCCAAGATTCAGAAGCCTACCTACCTGCTGCCCAATAATTCGAATACCAGATCCGCGTTCACGATCCACCCTCGTTTATACTGGTTGCCTATCTGGAGCATATCAATTATCGACCTGCAGAGTGCTCCTTGGAAGCCCTTGATTCTGCCATTTCGGTGCCGACTAGATTTCATCTTAAGGATATCGAAGCATCTCCAGCATCTGCCATTCACGACGAAACCCGAATTCGACGAGCATTACTCCGACCCCCTTCGTTCAACCAAGCCTGAAGACATTCCAGAGTCTTCAATACATTAGGTACCCAAACTCGCGTCCACAATACCGAAAATAGAGACAAATATCGGAGGTATCACTGGGGCTTAGTGACCGACGGTCGCAGGTCGATGCGGTGGGGGCGCTCAGCGTGACGTTTGCTTGCGAACAAAGGGCGGTGTTCCAGGAGCATCTGCGGTGGTGGGGTACAATTGTTGATCGTGTTGGAGCTCCTTAATCTCCAAACTCTGGCGGAACTTTCAACCATCCTCAGCGCATAGGAACCTAGTCTTTCTACCCATCCTCGAAGACCAACGTTACTTCTGCCCAGCAAGGGATTACAGAACCTTGTTCGTTGACTCTGCACGCCACATCTCGACAACATTGATGGAACAGGACCTGGGTGATTCAAACGAAACCTATTCCAGCTGTGCACAAACTCCCTCCCACCGAGAAGGCATCTTCCGGCCAAAGTTTCCTCTCTCTGCTTTCGCGGCATACAGACGGAGCGAGGGCATGGATCCGCAGTTTACGGCTACTCGAGAAGAATTATACCATGTTCAGATGGACGTCAAGCATGTCCAGGCTGTACAGAATAATCATGCAGACCGGCTTCTGAGGTTGGAGAAGAGACAGGCAGATGATGCTGCTCTCAAATCCGTGTGGGGAACTGGATCGCCATTTCCGAGCGTGTTAAGTGGTACTCCGCAACAAGGTCCGTACAACTTCACATTTTTGCTACTGATACACTTGCTCACCGTCTCAGGACCTGTTCCGACATCCACCGATGTCTTTGATGACTTCGATGATGAGCAAGGACACAATCTCCTTGGAGGTTTGCAGCTAGAGGCCGATGAGGAACCTGTCCGACGAGGTGCTTCACGCGCCAATAGTGTACGTTTTGATGTCAGTGCTCTGCAAGGTTCAAACTGGGCTGCAGGCTCTCGCAATTCTGTAGAGTTCGGCCCAATTCGTCCAAGTAGTGGATTTGGCAGCCATCCAATGACTGAAAGATCATTGTCCCACAAGTCCGATGGCAGACATAGCTCAGCTGGCCACTCGGTTCATTCTATGCATTCAGTGCCATCGGGACGAACAAGCAGCTTAGGACTAGATACTAATTTCATCATTGGAGGTCATGGTGACGATTCCCCTCTCAACATTCCTGATCCTCCTCCAGGATTGTTCGTTCTGGGTTCAGTTCCTTCCATCATTCGATGCTGGCTGACAACCAATTTCTCACATCCTGCACTTCTTTATGCTTGCGTATGTACTGGTTCACAAAGATCTGTCCTCGATTACAGCCTGGTGAAAGAGCTAGGCTTGTCAGAACAGGTTCACAAGGATGCTACAGGACGTCAGATCATCAGATTACCCATCTATCTACCCGAAGCGATCATCACTCAACCATCTTCACGGTCAAACAGTCCTACTCATTTACCAACGCTCTCCACCGATTTCGAGATTGTTGGTCTCACCGAGCGCGCCAATCCTGATAGTAAGAAAAGCATTCGCGTCTTCATAGGCAGCGACGCGCTTCGAGCTCACAATGCAGATATATTGTTTTCGCACAACCTCATGACACTCTATAGCGATGACCGGAACAAGCTTTCTGTTCCATTCGTCAGGCCAGAGGATGAAGCAATGTTCAAGAACCTCTGTACCATGAACGTTACTCCGGAGAAGAACGAGCTGAAAGCCACAGCGTCTTCGCTCACACCTACCGAAACGAAATCGAAGGACCAGCATACTCCGGATGCTGTCACTGCTACTCTAACGAAAGATGTGGAGCAGATCCCTAAGACCCAGGAGCAACCTAAACCACCACCATCAGAACCACAGTCTCCATTTACCTCTGCTTTCCCCTCGGAAGCCAAAACCAGGGACCGAGCTTCCAGCATGAAGTCCGTCGCAGGTGCAAATAGCAGTGTATCAGACTATGAAAAGCAACAAGACACTCCTGCCGCGGAGCTTGAGGCGTCAGATACCACGAACTCCGACCCGACAAGACGGGAGTCTACCGCCGGCATCTGGGGTTCCTGGCGCACGCAAGCCGGCACATCCATCAACGGCAGCGAAAATGAATCCACCAGTGGCTACCAACGAGCCACTCGTGGCGGACGAAGCATGAAAGTCCTCAAGCCGTCAAAACCGCCCTCCTCCTCAGTCACAGCACCATCAGCACCAGTCCGGTCCACTTCCGCAGCCCGCACCGGATCTACTTATGAACCTCCTCCACCACCTCGTGTTTCAGGCGAAACCCGACGGAAAAGCCAAATCGAGAACATGCCGCTGAATTGGGAACGTAAGAGAGTCAGCATGGAGGAGAAGAGCTCTGGCTCGGTTCCAAAAACTATTGCCACCATTCCTAGGTCCTCGAATCCTGTTGGTGGTGCGTCGGCTTTTGCGTGGATGAATTCGAATAAGCCCAAAGCTTCTGCTACCGCTGAGTAGACCTGTTTTAAGACCATGTCAGATCAGTAAGAGGAATGAATAGGAGGAATAGAGGTAGAAGTAGACCTACATTGCTAATTTTAAGCACGCAGCGCAGGCTGTGCACCATATCACTATTGTTCTGATTTCTGAAATCATTGGCGCCATGAAGGCTATACGTGCGGTAGACAGACTAGCTAGGAAGCCGAATGAATGAAAAACAGTAAAACATACAATGGGTTCTTTCAATGTTCCTTCCGCGTTCTTCGTGTCTGCTGGAAACCTTGCCCCAGAGGACATTCTAGCTTCAAGCGGGGGCGCCATCAAAATGAAGCGATGTTGAAATTTGGTTTTATTGTTCTATGCGTTGGCAATCATTACTTCCTAATCGTCAAACTATTCTAGATTTAGACAAGCGACGCGAATCTTTTAAACCTTGGACGCTGATTCGCTAAAGCTTGTCAATCACAGCAATACGATTTTAGTACCAATACGAAAACCAAAAGATGAGATTATTCTTCGAAAAATTTTATTTTTTCAATTACGCGTGATATAAACAAGATATTTACATCGGGAAGCCCGGCTCAAAGTCATCTTCATTTTCTACTAACGTTGTTTCGTCGTCAAAGTAACTGTTGTCGATCAATGCGCGTTCGAACTCGCTATCGACCTCGTCCGATTCGCTTGATTCGGCAATCTCCTCGCGCGCGATTGGCATATTTATTTCAACGTTGGGAGAGTTAAGTAGATCGAGTATCTTAGCGTTTTTGAGGGCTCTCAAATAATCGTTGTCAGTCTCTGGTTTCTTGATCTCCGGCCACATTCGCTCTCTATAAAAATCCGGAATGGTCGGTCGAGCGTATTGGTAATGCTCAATAAATAGGTCTCCGCTCTCTGCAAACCAACTAAACTCATATAGAGTATCTATCAACTCATTCCAATAAGCCTCTTTACAATAGACACTACTTAATCAAACTTTCCGTCGCTCTCTGGCAATTTGTGCTGTTTTTTTGAATTATTTGATGAGTTTGTTGCGTGCGGCCTTGTCTTTTTTCTCTTTACTGTTTCGCTCTTTTTCCTCTTTATTCTCTCTCTTGACCACTTGCTTCTTGCGAGCATTGGCTACTGTTATTTTTTCACCCTTTTGTAGTCTTTTTTTGCAATCTTTTCGTCTTGCACGAGCAGCTTCTTCTTCTGTGCGATCGCGCAATTCCTTTTGGTAGAGACGGCCAGCTTGAGCTTTGATCGCGAGGCTTTTCACTAACTTCTTATTGCTTTTGAATGTGCGTAGTGTAATGGGACTTCCTCGAGTCATTTTCCCATATAATCTCTCGTGAATAAAATCACGATAGACTATAATATCTGCGCGACACTTGGGCGTAAATTGTGTGCTCTCGAGAGAAACAGTCTTCGTTTTAGTGGGGGTAGATAGCGGAGTATGCTTCTCCTCTTGGCCTATAACTTTAGAAGCTTCGAATACTGCTACTTTCGCAAGAACTGGATTAATGTCCCAAGGAACGAGACCTGTTTTGCGGAACGCGTTTTGATACGTAGATTCCTTGAAAGTTTGATTGTGAATCTTCTGTCAACAGCTCAAGAAGTCGGCCTTTTCAAAGGTCATATTTCCAAGACGCGCGGCATCATTAACAGCTTGACTATGGAAGTGCTTGCAAGTCTGAAAGCAATCGACATCAAGAGGTTGCATAATATGCGTCAAATGCGCAGACAAAGCCTAGCAAATGATATTATTGTCTCTGCAATACCTCTAGAAGTCGTAGCCATAATGTGTAGAATGTCCATCACAAATAAGTAGCCTATATTTGCCCTTTGCTTTATACTTGGTGTATCGATCGAAATGCTTGATCTAATCCAATGCACTTTCATCATCAATATATCCTGTTCTTATCGTACCAATAAGGATATTGCCGTCGAGGTCGTTATTGTACCAATTGTCCATATGCTATACTGCCGCAAGGAGAAGGAGAGCCGGAATCGCGTATCCAGCAGAGGAAATGCAATACACTGCTGTAATCAAATCTCTGTTCTCAGGATCTGCAATAAAAGCCCTTCTGTGCTTCGCTCGATCTTGTCGTACGAGAACCAATTCGCTTTTGCCTACACTAATTCGAAAGCTCGTTTCGTCCATATTAAACCAATCTCTATCGCAGATGCCAAACTCTCTGACATCCTCCCATATACCCTCAAACCACTGCACTATATCATCCATATCATGTGCTGCTTTCCTCTCTGCCGCGATCGGTTGTGATTTACGCTTTCCAAACTCAGGATGTCGTGAACAGAAGCGTGCTACTCAGTTAGAGTAGAAATCTTTGACTTAGTTTCCGTCCTCATCTTTCAAAAGCTCTCTCGCCGCTTTCTCGATGTCCCGGTACCTACAATTGAACTCGCGGCGTTCGCAGTCATCAATATAAGCTATTAAAGCAGCTTCTTGCTCATTTGTAGTCAATCTATTGTGTCCTCCATTCGAATTATTGGCGGGTGTGCCATTCTTCCGTCGAATCAATCGCTAGTACGAAACCTTATGTTTCTCAGCCAAATCGGTCCAGTTTAGGCCCGGCGCGATCGCAAACTCTTCGATAGCTTATATTATACGTTTCTCAACGTTTGGATCGTATTTTGAGGACATATTGTGAATATAATGATAGTTTGAAGAGGGCGCGTTTTCTCGTGATGAGGAAAATCGTATTAGTGCTAAAATCGTATTGGTGGGGTGCACAGTCTTTAGCCAATTAGAGATCAAGGTTTAAAATCAAGGGCTAAAGTTGTGCAATCCATTTATGGTGCACGATTAAGTCTCCGGTACGGAACTTTCTCGGGATACAATGTCCCAAGTTCAGCTACCACAATTTCTCAAAATTTACAGAACTAAAATATCAATTCAGAGCGCAGATTCCCAAATGCTCTGGAGCCATTTCAATCTATTCTCTCTCCACCCTCCCCTTACCCTCTTCTCTCACAACAAGCCTACCTTATTTTCCTCCTCAAACACGCCTATTTTAAACCTCCATTAACCTCCACCACACTCCCATTCATATACCTCGCCTCCTCCCCCATCAAGAAAACCACCACATCAGCCGCCTCCTCCGCAGTCCCAAACCTCCCCATCGCAACACCCTTCGTCCGTTCTTCCATTGCTTCTTTGCCTGCTACTACCAAAGCATTCGTAGGCGTGTCAATATACCCCGGTGCTACGACGTTGCATCTTATTCCCTTGGGTCCTAGTTCGAGGGCTATGCATTTGCTGAAGCCGATCACGGCGTATTTGCTGGCGCAGTAGGCTGCGAATCCAGGGGTAGGTTGTAAACCGCAAACAGAGCTTACGTTCACGAAACTGGAGCCAGGAAGGTGTGGGATAGCGGCGCGGGTGATGTTGAATGTTCCTTTTAGGTTGGTGTTCAGGAGGGAATCCCAGTATTCGTCTGTGATGGAGGCAGTGGGAGTGGAAGTGGGGTTTCGACCAGCGCAGTTGAAGATATGGTCGATTCTTGAGTGGTCTTTGAGGACGGTGGTGATGAAATCATTGCACGCTGAGGCTGAGGAGACGTCGAAGGAGTCGAGAGTGTGGGAGCCGGGGACGCACAAGGAAAGTGTTTCGTCGAGGGATGGAGGATTGATGTCTGCTAGGGCAAGTGCAGCTCCTTGGTGGGAGAGTTTGATGGCTGTTGCTCGGCCAATGCCTGACCCGGCGCCGGTGACGATTATTACTTTGCCGTCGAACGGTTTGGACATCTTGTTAAAGTACGAAAAGAGATGATGTGAATTGTCAAAGATGGAAGAAGACAAATGCAACTGGTGATGAGAGGTGAAAGGTGGGGTCAATGATAGCGATAAGTGTAGGATCTCCGAAACTTAACTTTGAATACTGCACTTGCAGATGTAGGAGAAAATAATGCAAAAAGAAAGGATGGCAACGAACACAGCTGTTTAAACGATTGATGATGTCTTGAAAGGTCAGCAATGAGATCTACCAGCAACAAGAAGTGAAGTGAAGTGAAGTGAACTAGCGTGGACCCACTTTAATTCTTAACCTCTCATCTTCTCTTCCTTCACTCCAAGGCGAATCGACAACCAAATTTCAGATGACTTCGAACTTCAAGCTTTCTTCGAAGTCACTTATTCTACAAGTGAAACATCAATTACACAAAATTTGAACCTTTTCAATCAATGAGCTCAACTCCCGGCTTCATCGCGCTCACGACATGTCCGCACGTGACAATAACGGCGAGTGCTTGGCAAATAAACTCAAAACCATGGACGATGCCCTGCTGTAGATTTACTCGAAGCTGCTTAGGCATTTCCTTCGGGGGCGAGTGTTCGAATCACTCAGGTGTCGAAAGATTCTCTTTTTGGTTTTTTATTTGGTGGAAAATCAAATTCTGGTGAAAACTTCCTTCTCACAACTTTTTTTTAGCTTCACCCTACCCTGTGGAACGTCGCTTGAGCTGCAGCATACTAGCCTTATTAGGCATGGCTTTTTAGGCGGGAATATCCTTGGCTACTTTTTGGGTAGGGTGTGAATCTAATAGACATGATCACTTTCAAAATCTCATAGAAATCCGGCCCCGTGTCATTTCTTTTGATCTGAATGAAGCTTATAATCACCTTCGAAGCTCTCAGCATTTTCTCATATCACACAAACCAGATTCATGAAAGTTGATTTTTTTTGTCAAGATGCAGGGTGCGAAATGATAAATTTTGCTAAAACGTGGCTTTAGTGCTCCCATTCTATTTTGAATGAACAGTAACGATGCACATCTCAACCACAACGAAGTCCCAAGTGCGCAAATTCTTCCCTTTGTTCTGTCTCAACTTTCTCTGTAGAACCCTCGAAGTCGAACAAAGGCCAAAAAGGACGAAACCTTCGCAATTGAAAAGAACATCCTGAATCGAAGGCAGCTGGGCCTCCCTACTACCTGGAAAGAACGAGGCTGGCCATTAGCTACAAGTGCCTTACAACGTTTAACAGTTACGCAGCCTGCTACATTCCGCCGCTTGCAAACTGTTGGACCTTCATCGGTCACCAACACGTGGCACATTTGGACACCTGCTCTGCAGATGGCGGGACACAGTCACGTGGTAGATATCAGAACGTCAGTCAATCTTAGTTCGCAGATCTAACCTTGCGCTTGCGAATCTCCTATGCCACGAGATAATTTATTTCTGTTATTCTGTAAATCTCCTTCCAGCTCTGGGGCATTGAACTTGGTCAACGTTTTCAGAATCACCTGATCATGCATTTTCTTGTCTTTCATTGCAAAAATTGACGAGCTATTAGCTTTCAATAACGGAAGTATGACGTGCATATTCGCGTTTTGTTGGCGAAATGATGAGACTGGGATTATTAGGACGTAATCACTATAGTGGATATTTGTTTCTTTGAAGTAGTCGTTTCGTCTGAGGATGTCCTGCCTCAAGTCTTTGAGAAGGACCCCATGTTCTTCAATCCTCTTACCTCAATGGGACTCAATTACTTGGCATCTGGGGAAAGCTCCATCATGATTTCCACTGCTTCTAAATTGTGGAGAAGCTCTTAGGTCCCGGAGCTACCTCCATCCCCACCCAAGTGGAACCGCCTCGAGTTCTCCCATGATTATCTACCAAGCTCTAAACTCCTAACTCCTATTGAGGTGACACCGTTCACTTAAGCCCACGATCATCGATCAAACCCTGAGAATTCCATACTAGCTTTCGATCTTGGTTCCAGGGAACTGGTACTCCATTCCCTGTTGGGCTGGTGGTCTTCTGGCATCTCCATTGGACGCGTTTGGTATAATTACAAATACTGGCAGGGGCTATCTCCGAAGCTTTGGATATCGATTGTATGGAAAAACACTAATGGCCAATGACATTCACACTCCAATCAGCGAGAAAGTACGTTCTCGTCACGACATCAGAGAAGCTTCCTTGCGTGCGATGAAAGCTGTCCCAAAGTTTCCTCGATTTGGGAAAGGTATGGATCTCAATCTTTATCGACGCTTGCAACACAGCAGCCCAGACTCTTTCATGGGAAGCAGTTCTGCGGTAATGCCGCGTAACCACAGCCTCACAGCCTCAGTGGGACCTTCGGAACTCACATCAAATTCTCACCAGCAGACGTCTCAATCGATACTATCTACTCTCACATGATTGCGGGATAAGAGTGATCCGAAACACACGAGTCACGAGCCCTCGTGTGCAATTGATAGTCATCAGTCTGCGTAAGCTCACGGTTATGTTCGGTGCGATATATCACGGTCAGCATTCGGGATTCGTTTGGTCGGCACACAAACAATTAATCAACAAAATCTGCAGCAAAGACACCGAACATCCAATACGCAGGACAGCGGAGGATCAATCCCGCTGCAATGTGCATGCGAAGTCATCAAAATCTCAAACGGCATCTGTACGTTTCATCAATGACGCTGCGCGGTAACGTCCCGGTATCGCACCCAAGCATCTTTAAGCCTCCAAGCTTTCCGCCGTTTCCGAGAGACTTCCCGCTAATGCGCGATTCTTCATGACAAAACTCGCATTCACTAATCAAAACCTCCAAGGAGGAACCTCGACATGGAATCATAGGACCCTGAACTCGAAATGCCGCAAGACCCCTAAACTCGCTAAAGTCGACAGGGCAGAAGTCGCCGACCCATCCGCCACAGCCGAGTTTAGGGCGAAGCCGAGAAGGGTCGATGTGATCTCATCCCAATGTCACTGGTGAGCATGATTCCGTAAACGCTCCGCGAATAACAGAAATGTGAGAATGAGTGACGCGGACGTGCGGATGCGGGATCTGGGAATGATACATATGTGACTACAATCCCCAGGTTTTCTCAAATGGTCAGCAGAACAGTCAATCGACCAACAAAGTAATTTGCCTCTTTTCTATATGCATCGCCGCATCAAATCTCCAGCCATGAGCTACCTCGTCATTAATACCTCGAAGACCATGGCCTCCTATGAACCAGAACCGGACACTTGGTCCATTGCTAAAGTGGCACACGACAAGCTCGTCTCCGAAGCGGCGTTCCCAGACCATGATCTCCGAAAGATTGTTGCTCATGCTACCCTCTACGATCGATTGCTCGACGAATACTATTCCTCCAGTCGACCATCAAGTCCTCCACCCTCTCCTCCTATGCCACAGAAGTTGGCTTTCGAATCAGTTCCTGAAAAGAAGACTATCACTATCACTACGAAGGAGGATGCGCATGGCACTGTGATTGTGGAACATGAGGAAGGGTTGGGCCTCGTCAAAGTCGCAAGCCATTCGGACAACATGGTTGCATGCACCGAGATTGCTGTGGAGGAGGTTGAAGTTGGTGACGATGATTGAATGAATTATGTGGCTGGGCAGCACAATTTGAAGATACCTAAAAGACAAGGAGACTTGAAACATCCTCGAGGAAGGGATAATGTGGCAGACCACTGGAGTAGGATATACCCGGGCGTTTATGAACACGCCCAAAGAGAACGAAGAAGTCGGGGATGGTTGATGCAGACTGGAATCTGCACTAAGAAAGGAATGCGGAGAGGAAGCTGGACGGAATTAGGTCAACTTATGGATGAGCAGTAACCTTAGCAATACAAGCATCAAAACCATCTCGCCACCATAATCATTTCAGCCAAGATGCGAGTCCACATCTTCTCTCCGACTTCTACTTCCAATATCTTGATAATTGCGTTACAAAAGATCCCAATTCCGCAATTGCTCTACAGACCTTCATCCTTCGATTGCGCAATTTCTTTTCCATGTCGCTAAACAGTATGGCGTGGGTCATTAGAATTTGGCCACAATACGTCGCGCCGCAGAAGGACACGAATAATTTTTCGAAATCCGTGCATAGGTAGCCTGAAAAGAGCGCTCGTCTGTGAATTGGACGACTCGTACTCTCGAGAATGGCGAGGTTAACCATGCAGCCAACTGTCATGACAATATCGAATCATAACATTGTCTCTTCTGTCTTAATACCTTTTACCCAGAGGAAAGAGACTTATAAAGTGCTGAGACCTAAGTGATGAAGCAAGGGAGAACTTCGAGAGCGAGGGAGAAGAGGCGGAGCCTGAAAAGCATCATTTGGAGTATTCGGTCTGTCAATATAGATCGGCGTTTTGTGATTTTGAGCTATGCAGCTGCGATGCTGCGATACTTGAGGCTGGTGCTTGACTGGAACGTATGATTTTGATACCGATGGTGGGGCAGACCTGGAACTGAAGTGTTTGGGTGAAAGTGACATGAAAGCACGACAAGTATCACTTGGGAAAGGAAGGCGTAATATACTTCCTGACTTGGAAGTTGGGACTTGTTCGCACTTTCTCTTCACGATAATGTCCTTAACAGAGTGGTATTTTGTAAATGTACAAAGTCATTCCTACAAAAACTCCACTACTCTTCTTATGACCTCCTTACTTCTACTATCCATATTAAAGCCTCCAAGAGTGTTCCGAATGCTATAGCGAACAAAACAACATCGTAAATGTAACCAATTTTCCAGCTGTCTCATCCCTTTCTTTGTCCAGTTGGCCAGCAATCGGCTCAACTCCAACTCCTTGGCTAACTTGATAATAATCCAAAAGCAAGCTCCACACGAGTGTAAGGCTCAACGCCAAACTACATACCGTGGAACGCAGCAAATTGAGCATCGATTTTCCGTATTTTGTGATGTCATAGTACGTCCAGCGAGTGCTGGAATTGTACATGAAGCAGCCCATGATCCCAATTTGAGCGAAGAACATAGGCGCAATCGTTGGCGCGGAGGTGAAGGAGATCCAAGTAATAGTTATGAGGAAGCAAACCAGCCAAGTAAGGGTCTCAAGACCTATGAGAATCAAGTTATTGCTAGACATACAAGCGTGGCGACTCTGAGTCTGGGTTGTGGCGCCGATGTGGCTCCCATTTTGACTTGCACTCGGGTGCGACTTCCTTTGTGTGGTAGAAGTGGGAATAAATGCGGAATCTGAGGTTTCTGAAGATTGCGTGCATAGCCAGAAAGAAACATTTGTACTCGTAGATGCTTGAACCGGAGCCGTAACTCGTTACTTCCATCTGGTCTATGTGCTATCACTCCATCGCCGTATTCTGCCTATCGACGGTATGGAGATCTTGTCCCTCGACCTCCACTCGCCGATCTTCTTGTTCATATCTTGCACGTTGAAAGTACCCTCTTTCATCAGCTCTGTTGCTTCTTCTCGTCATTGTCGTTCCCTTGGCACCCGTCTAAATCGCTTCAAAAATTTCCAAGCCACCTTTTAGCCTCTAATTCTCCGTCATCATCCGCGGCTGGGCTCCCTTTCTTGACGCGGATAGGCTTTAAATCTATCCCCGAAAAATAGACCTAGAAAGACACGCAAATGCCCAGGTGACCACTAAGCTGGGCGTCGAGCTGCAGAGCACGGAGAGTACGAGATCTAGAGCGGTAGATTCGCGTTTCGCAAGGTAGTCTCTTGAAGTCTCTCCAGAACTCCGATGATATACAAGAAAATATATGCTTGCAATCTGCACAATGACTATAGGTGCCAGCCAAGCGGGTGGCTGTAGCCGAGGATGACCGCGCTAACGTAAAGAATATCCAAATGATAGATGTAAGGAAACAAAGGACCCATGGCAATACTTCAAGGGCTATAGTCAAGTACGTCTTGTCACTAGAGTTCGTAAACCTCTTGCCTCGCTGTGGAGTTTTCATTTTCGAATGGAATGGCTGATACAAATTTAGACTCAGCTGAAAGTGATTGACGCACTTACATAACAGAGGTTGGAAGTTTGAAAGAACAACATCACTTAGCCTGGATAATGGGACCCTTCTTGGCC
Organism: Acephala macrosclerotiorum; assembly: GCA_014904845.1. Classification (NCBI taxonomy): domain Eukaryota; kingdom Fungi; phylum Ascomycota; class Leotiomycetes; order Helotiales; family Mollisiaceae; genus Acephala; species Acephala macrosclerotiorum. The sequence goes on from MU119289.1 coordinate 155,302, forward strand.
ATGATGTCGTGGTGCTGGTAGGTCGTCTTTCCCCCACGATTAGGTAGCCGAGCGCTATATAATAACAACGCTTAACAGCAATATCTTCATTGTTGGACACACATAGAAGCTGCGTTCGATGTCCGCAGAAGCGATGACAATCTGGAGCTTTCCATCCAAAAATCTTCATTCGATATACACTACCCTCCTCCACGGCCGTCTCCTTGTCAACACGTGACACGCATATGCCTCCCCATATTCGTGATCGTGTCCAGTAAGTGCCCTAAACATCCTCCAAGTTCTTATTTCCTAAAACGCCCTCTTGCACTTCCTGAAGGTCCTGACGCGCCAGGGTATCCTTCACTTGTACCCACTTCTCAAAGCTGCTCGTCGTCACCAACCAGATCGAATATTGAGCAGCTCCCCAACCACCCAGAGCAAGCAACATGATGATTACCAAAAGCATCCACATAACTCCCACAAATGTATTCCTCCCCGATTCATCACCATCGAATGGCTCTGAGAGTGACACGCAACCTCTCAACAACTTGTAAGAAATCCATAAACTTGCGATACACAAGTCGAGACTGCAGATTCCACGGCGGGTTACGTTTAAGGTAGCGAATTCGAGCTTCGTGGTAGGAAACAAGGATTTCTACGAATCGCCTGCATCATGCTTGTTGCCTAGGAAGATGATGCAGGCCAGAGTATGGAGAAGAGCAACTCCCAACCATAAAAATGTAAGACCGAATGATGCTCGCGCTGATGTGAAGAAAATCCAGATGATTGTTGAGATGAGGCATAGCACCTATTGGAGTACTTCGAGGGACATGTGGATGTATCGTCTCCTGCAGAGCTTGTTAACTTGGTTCTCTTCAGCCATGTTGTCAGGTTTGAGTGGGAATGCTGAAAGCTTTCGCATGAAAGAAGGACAATAATACGGTTGCAAACTCTGTATACAAATAGGATAGATCTGACCGAATTTTAATCTACAGTAGGTGGCTAGGCACGACGATGCAGGGAAGTAAGGCCTTAAATCAACATAATGCGTCATATGAGATCAGTAACTAACTTCTAATGAAACTTCATCTATCATGGATGCCATGTCCCCCTAGCAAGGCTGAATGACAGGTAGTCTAGCTAGACTAAGAGGACCTGGTTATGGCCCGGCCCGCTGATGACTTGCCATTTGTGGCTGGTGGTCGAAAGGCACGATGTGTACGTGAAGACGACGATACGATAGAAAAGCCTTTGAATGATGCGAGGGGAATTAAAGTCAGATGAACTGAAAGTAGGGAGGAGATACTTCTCCGCCAGAAGCGTTTGCGGTGAGACAGGTGGTTGAGAATGGGGAGAGCCACGTTCCTAGAACAATTGAGGCTGAACCAATACAAAAATAATTCTCGCAAAGTCTGTTCTATACCAATGTGCCAACAAGAGTCAAAATATGGATCCAAACTCCCAAAACATGTTGAAGGTAGCATGCTCTCAAACATTCCCCCTCCACAACCAGTTCGCAAACTCGCTCGCCTTCATCCCTTTCGGTACGTCGCCAGTAGCGGTCTTCCATTTTCCGTTCGGTTCGTAACTTCCATGCTTCTGAGGATTTTTCACATACGGCAACACCTCCCAAACATTTTTGCTGTCTTTCCCCTCGGCCAACTTTTTCAAATCGCAGTGGTACTTGACAAAGCACCTCGCTCTTGCAAGATCACCATGCATGTTACACATCTGGAACAGATCAAAGTACATTCTGCTCAGTCTTCCATCCTTGATGCCTTCCTGTTCGTAGATGTTGAGGAGTACACGAGCATTCCTCATCACTTCATCAGGCTTGTAGTAGATGTTCCTCGAGTTACCAATCATTTCGTCAAGCTTCTCCGCGTTGGCGATTCGCTCATCGCTCTGTCGCAATTTGTCTTCTGATAAAGAGCAGAGCTCGCATGTGCAGTTGAAACAGAAATGATCTTTAAGAATCTGTTTTCGTTCCTGGGACACGCCGCCTGGGATATATGAGGTTGTGATCTCACTACCTTTTGGAATCGCTCGAACAGCATGAACTGTCATCACCCTCTCAGGAAAGAGATCATTCCAAAACTGCACAGCGTTGGGTCGGCAGCTGTGATTGATCCTCGAAATGTCTGCCATGACACCGCCGACTTCAGAATCAACGCCTAGAGGATAGGCATTCGAGCGGACGATTCCACTTAGTGGATGTGTTGGATCTGAATCGGCGAAATTGTTGTGAAGAGAACGATATCTTTCTTGATCTATCTTTGGAAGTTTTTTGAGACCATCGAGGAGCTCCTTCTCAGTGATGTCCATGTCGAAGGTCGTGATCATGTCGGTGGTGATTAAAGGGGCTTCGCTTAGGAGGCAAGTGCCAGGGGCAATGTCCTGTGTGACCACAAGGCCCTTTCCTTTTCCAGGAACGTCTTGAAGGGTCCAGAGACCATTTTGAGAATTTTTTCCATTCTCACCATTCTGAAAGATGTGAGGCGGCGAAGCTGGCCGGGAAGTGCTGCTTGGAGCCATGGTGATCGATTTTTGGTGTAATATGAATACTTTGTGTAAAAACGCGAGTGGAATTTGCAAGAGAAGCACGATTTATGAATTTGTGAACCAGTCTAGATTCGAATCAGAGCTTATTCGTGGTTATTCATCGGCTTCGTGCTAATTTTTTTGAAGCTATCCATTTTTGGTAAAATAGTCGAGGGGGTGAAAGCTGTGATATCATGGCCACGTGACTTCAAGACATCGTGCGCCGCGGTGAAGGCTTTTCATCGCAATGCAGAGCATGAGGAATAGCAATGCAAGAGAACGCATTGCAACGAAGAAGAATCCTCAATGTTTAGTTGGATCTGGTTGTGGAATCGAGTGATTTGAGTCATCGTCAAGGCGCTAGCAACGAACGATGCAGCGGCAACAATTGATGGAAATTAGAACAAAACATCGAGTAAATGAAGTCGAGAGATAGCTTGTCTTTAGCCTTATTGTCTAAGCATTAAATTCATTGCTCAATCTGTAAGAATGATTTTCTTTGCGATCAAGATGACTTGATGAGTTTGGATTTGAGGAGGCGGTTCCTCGTCCGTGGCTCGGTTGCTTCATCTCAGAGATGAGTTCTTTCTAGATTAAAAGTTCGATATTAAGAGTGGAAATCTTCTATGCGTATTATGCATTCTTGCTTCGTATGAAGTGATGTTGTTGACTATAACGGATTGCGTCGGAGCGAGTGCGCTTCGGACTTATGCTTGCTAGCTCCGTCTCAATCTCTTTCTTCCTAATTACTTGACAGCGTTGGTACTTTCACACATTCTTGGAAGTACATATCAAGTTGAGAGAAGTGTCTCGGATTGCAGTCAAACATAGGATGTCGCAAAGCAAGAATGATGCCACTTCAAGCGATGAAGTTCACGAGCAGATTCGTAAAGGCAACGAGGGAATACAAGACAACGATACCATTGAGATTGCTTCTATCGAAGCTGCAACGAACGAGATCCAGGAAACAGATCAAGCAAAGCCAGAAGCTGAAGAGCCACCTTACACGACATTTTCCGAAAGTGAGAAAATTTTCACGGTCATAATCGCCTCATTCGCAGCGCTCATCTCTCCAATATCAGCAAGCATATACTACCCTGCTCTAAACCCTCTTGCAGCAGATCTTCATGTGCAAGTAAGCACCATCAACTTGACCATCACAGTATATATGGTGACTGCCCTCCAAATTAATATTATGAAAAAGATAATGTCTGACCGACTGCTGAACGTCAGGTCTGCCAAGGCTTAGCTCCAACATTCATCGGCAGTATTTCAGACAAGAATGGTCGACGACCAGCTTACCTGATCTGCTTCGTCCTCTACCTTGGCGTCAATATAGGCCTAGCCTTGCAAACCAGCTATCCCGCTCTCGTTTGTCTCCGCTGCCTCCAAAGCGCAGGAAGTAGCGGGACCGTTGCACTCGGTAGCGGAACAGCAGCCGACCTTGTGACTCGTGCCGAGCGAGGAAAATACATCGGCTATGCTTCTATGGGCGTAACCCTTGGTCCAGCACTCGGCCCAGTAATTGGAGGACTACTGACAGAATTTCTTGGCTGGAGATCCATCTTCTGGTTCCTGACTATCCTCTGCGGCACGATGCTGGTAATCATGATCATCGCCTTCCCCGAAACTAGTCGAAGCGTCGTACGTAGGCAATGGCTCTATCCCACCACAGAAATGGAACGTCCCTCTCACCCACCTCATCCAACAACGACGAAAACGAAAGTCTGACGGTGAAGTGGACATTCAGTCAAGAGCGCATCGATGTCGGCGTCCCAATCCCCTCGAAACACTCTACCTCGCCTGCCACAAAGAGACCGGCATGATCCTCATCTTCAGTGCCCTCATGTACGCTGGCTTCTTCGGTATCTTATCCAGTCTTCCCTCCCAACTCCAGCGAAAATACAATTTCAACTCCCTCCAAATCGGACTCTGCTACCTCCCATACGGCTTCGGCTCCCTCACTTCTCGATGGACTGTTGGGACATTGACGGATTGGAATTTTCGCCGCCACGCTCAGAAACTCGGTATCCCAATTGTAAAGAATCGCCAACAGCGACTCCAGGATTTTCCAATCGAAGTGGCGCGATTGCAAATCGTGCTTCCGATGGTGTATCTTGGCTGTGTGTTTGTGTTAATATTTGGGTGGGTGATGCACTTTCGTACTAATCTTGCTGGACCTCTCATCACGTTATTCTTCACTGGGAATACGGTGACGGGAGCGTTTAGTGGGTTGAACACCTTGGTGGTGGATATAAATGTCCAAACTCCAGCAACGGCCATGGCGGCGAGCAATCTGTTTCGTTGTCTGTTCGGAGCTGGAGCCGTAGCTGCGGCGGTGCCGCTGATTGAGAGGATCGGGATGGGGTGGACTGGGACGTTCGTTCATTACTGCTCTGTGGTTGGTCTTGAGTCCGATGTTGTGGTGTATTACGAGGTATGGGAAAGGATGGAGAGACCAGAAGGCGGCGAGGGACGACGAGAAGGAGAATGCCCGGGAAGAGAAGATAGATTCTGATGTGGAGAATGTTCGAGTTGAGCTTCAGGACGTGGATGATAAGAAAGGGGGCGCAACTTAAAAACATTGAATACGAGAAGATGTCAATGTGAGCATATTGTAGAAGGAATGGTACGAATTGAGACAGGAGAAGCACTACTTCTAAACAAACAATATTATAGAAAGTACAACATCATAGAGTGTACAATCAGCTCAAAGTCCGCCTTCGTGCAAATCACGTTCATTATGTGCGTCCTCGGTCATCTTACTCTCACAATCCAACTTCCATGACATACCAGCCAGAAGGCATGCACGACATATCCGCCTAGCGCCGAAGCAAATCCCAATATACATAACACCCATGCCGCATCCAGCAATAGCAATGAATCCCTTGTCAAAACTACCTTGGTGCCTCGCCATCAACGAATCTCAAGGCCTCTTCTCTGCTGACAGCATCGATACCGCTGGTCTTGTTGTGGAAGGTGACACCATAACACTTATCGGCTACAAGTAACATTTCTGGTCTGAAGGTCGTGCAAATGAATTGACCGCTCATACCACCTTCACCATCTGCGTTTTGGGTGCTCTGCTGGGTAGAGATCTCTTCCAGCATCTGTGCAACGGCTGTACGGTATTGCGCGTCGAGATTGGCGTCGATCTCGTCGAAAAGATAGAATGGAGCAGGATCGCATTGCTGAATGGCGAAGACGAGTGCAAGGGCACACAAACCTAATTAGTGTTAGTAGAGAAGCGAGAAGAAGCGATGTACACATACTCTTTTGACCACCACTCAATTGCTGAATTCGTTGCTGGTCGTCGTGCTTGCTGTTGAATGACACGCTGATGCCAACGCCAGTATAATTCTCCACGCTCTGACGCTGCTCGTCTTCAGAATCATCTTCACGGACACGTTGGTCTGTCTTTTTCTGGATGATCAATCGACCACGGCCAGCTGGAACAAGGCGTTCGAAAATAGATGCGAACTCCTTGGAGACTTGCTTGAAAGTTCGCTCAATAGCCTCATCCTTGCGCTGATCCAGAACGTCCACAAGCTCTTGGATTGAAGCTTGAGCGTCGTCGAGCTCCTTTCTTCGCTTAGTGAGGCTGTCTCGTTGCGAGGTGAAGTTGTTGTATTGCTCAAAGGCCTTCTTATTGACGTGCTTGTACTTCTTTAAAGCATCGTTGACCTTCTTGAGCTTGTTTGAAATCTTGTGCTAGGTTAGTGACAAAATACCAGATAGGGTGCGGATACACTTACCGTCTTCGAATCGACATTGGCATACTTCTCGAATGCTTCATCTGGAAGGACTCCCAGATCGCGAATGTTCTTGGCACATTCAGCAGCAGCCGTGGTCAACAGAGCCTTCTTCGCAACGCTCTTCTCCATCTTCTTCTGGTTCTTTTCGATGATCTTGGCGATCTCTTGCTGTTGCTCGACTCTGCTGGACTTCTCCTTCCCAAGATTGGAGATCTTCACTTCTGCATCCTCTATTTGAGACTCATTGTCCTGTAGCTTGCTCACCACCGCGGCAGCAGCCTTCTGAACGCGCTTGAGCTCTCTCTGAGCCTCTTTCACATTACCGGAAGTGCTACCAAGGCTGGCGTCGATCTCTTGGCTGTTCAGCTGGTCAAGCTTCATGCGAAGGTTCTCACGGAGATCAACTTCTAGGAGCTGCTTCCGACCTTCGAGTTCTCGTCGGGCTTTGCTGAGATCGTTCCATTGCTGCTGCAACTCCTGTACCGTAGTGTTGAGTTGCTCAAGCTGGCGTTCTTCGTTTGCACTGAGAGCCTTCTTGAAATCTGAGCTCAACTCTGCTTCGAATGCGCTGATGGTGTCACCGAGATCTTTCATCAACTTTTCCACGGTCTCGCGTCGACGCGAGTTCGACTCGAGCTGCTCTCTCTGCTTCTCAAGATGAGTGCTTTTGTTTCTCAACTGGTTCTTCAAGGGATCAAAGCTATCATCCAGACGACGAAGCTTCTGCTCTAGCTTGTGCAATTCGCCATGGGCTTCGAGTATTTCGTTCTCTTTCTGTTCGCCTTCACGCCTGATTTCGTCAGAACGACTTCTCAATGTCTCGTACTCATCTCGCCATTTGTTCAATGCGCGAACGGCTTCGAGGCGGGACTTGCGGGGATCGATATAACCACCGGTCATCGCACCCTTCTTGTTCGCAGTGTCTCCGTCTGGCGTGATAGCACTACAGCCGTGACTGCGAGCGTATTGAGCTGCAACAGCGAGAGAAGGGCAGACAACGGTTTTGCCGAAGACTTGGCTCATCGCCTTCTCAAATCTCTTCTCGAATTTGATCTTGCTCATCATGGGAACGGCATCGGAAGCGTTGGGTAATTTGGCCGGTCTTGGTTTGAGCTGAGCGAGTGGCATGAAAGTAACTCGACCGCCCTTCTGCTTATAAAGTGCATCAGCGAGGAAGGTGGCGGTCTCGGCATTATCGACAACATAGTGGAAGAGACTGTTGCCTGCAGTCTGCTCGGCTGCGGTGCGATAATTCTCGGGGACTTCAAAAAGCTCGGCAAGTGTTCCGAAAGCACCAATGAGGTTGTGCTCGCGCTTTAGACGTCTGACAGTCGCAAGACCGCGTGAGGTAGCGCCATCCATGGTATGCGAAAGATCGCGTTCGGCACGGTCTCTTTCTTGTCGGGCATCTTCGATTTGAGATTCGAGCTTGTCGTCCTCACGTCGAAGGACCTTTCGCTCGTCCTGCAACTTTTCAAGGCCGTCCTTGGCAGTCGTAACTTCCTCATAAAGAGCTTGTCTGCTACCACCCCAGCCTTCGAAGCGTTCTCGAAGCTCTGCAATCTCGCCTTCCAGGTTTTGAATTTCAGTCTGCACAGACTTGACCTCTTCGTCAGCATTGATTCGATTTGCCTTCTGTTCTCCGAGAGCAGTGTTGTTGTCTTGAATCTGTTCCTTCAAGAAATTATCACGTTCTGCCTTATTCTTAAACTGAGCACTTCGGCCTTGCTTGTTGTAAAGACGTGTCCTCGTAGCTTCTGCGACATCGAGATTCTGCTTCACCTCAGCCTCCTTTGCCTTTCGCTTAGTGTACTCGGGAAGAATCTTGGAAAGCTCAGCCTCCTTGGTAGCAATGTCTTGCTTCACAGACTTGAGCTCTTGCTGATGTCGAGTTCGTGCCTGCTCTGTCGCAGAAAGACCGTCGTTCAAGTTCTTGACATTCAATTCGGCCTTAGCTTGTGCTTTGGAGGTCTCGCGTCGGTCCTCCTCTAATTGACGTCGTTCGAGCTTGAGAAGTTCCATTTGGCGGTTGAGCTGCTTGATTTCAATATCCATCTCCGCAATAGCCTTTTCTCCTTCTAAGAAGGCCTCACGGTTATCGTCTGTTCCCTCGATGCCATTGATTCGCATATCTTCGATTTCATCAAGGGCCTCGGAAAGCGCGGTCTGCTCTCGATGGTAGAAAGCATATTCGAGACATCGGCGATCCTTGTCCTTTTCTTGATAACCACGTAACTCTTCCTTTTCCTCCTCTAGCTCAGCAAGACGTTCCTTGATATAATCGAGGGTTTCATCAATCTTTGCTCGCTTGTTGTTCGTATCCTGCATGATCTTCAATGATTCTGTTCTTCGCGCTTCGTAGACCTGTGTTCCCGCCACTTCCTTTAAGAGGTTCAATCGTTCGGCATCCTTCATGTTCGTGAGTGCGGTAACGCGTCCTTGAGGAACAATGTAATATGGATTCGATCGTGAGAAACCAGCAGATTCCAGGAGATTCATCACATCGTTTTTGGTCGCATTCTTGCGATCGAGAGAGTATTCATCCTTCTTCAGCCCAATTGTGCGACGCAAGATGAGCTCATCCTTGCCAGTAGGAAATCTGTCGTCGCTATTGTCGAAGATAATCTCGACATAGGCAGACATCACAGCAGATCCCGACCCTTCGTGTAGCAGAGCTTGTCGCTCCTCGCGGCCCATCTGCGAGTATGCATCGCTGAGAACAAATCGAATCGCTGCGAAGAAATTACTCTTTCCTGAGCCATTGCGACCAACAATCACGTTCGTCTTTGGGGAGAATGGTTCGATGACCGTTTGCTCCTTGTAGCTATTTCAAAATTAATTACGCGCTATAAACCTGAGACGGTTGGCGCACCTCTTGAAGCCCTGGATGATGATCTGCTTGATATACATCTTTGCGATCCGTTTGCCGCGAGCGGGGCGGTTGACAGGATTTGAGAGACTTCAGGCGCGTCAAGACGACCTCAAAACATCAAAGAGATTCTTAAGATGGCTCTCAGGTTGTAGATCCGTGTTATGCTGTTGTTTTATCGCGGAGCTGAAGATTTATGTCTTGTCAACGCGTTGACTTTCCTTTTGGACGCGATTCTTCGGGGTCGCGCAATCTGCGAAGCGTGAGGGCGTTTTAGTGGGCCTGCCAAAGGAGAAGGCGGTCAGAATTCTGCCGGAGGGACTTCCGCAAAATTAATTACGAGTGACTTCGGCTTTGAAATTCGTCTCACCACGCATCTTGAACTCGAAATCCAGAAATCATGTCGGACCAAGATTCTTCCTTGCAGATGCCTACTCCTGCTGCAGGGCAAGCCCCGACTCACACATATGTGCCGAACAGAGGCTATGCCACTTCAACGACCTCACAGGAAGCCCCACCACAAACCCCCACAGGTTACGCTGCAGACAACGAGGACGAAACATACGATGATCTCTTCGAGGATGATGATGAAGAGTTCTTCGACGATATTGATGGTGCGTCTAGAGATCTTACCAAGTCATACAACCGTCAAAGAAAGCTCCACGACACAAACGCCACTGCTCCTCGAATAAACCCACAAAAGCCTGCCGCAAACACACAAACGAGTGTTGACGACCAAATTTCGAGTTTATCCAAACATGCAGCGAAGATTCGACTTGATGTGGGAGGAGCTGAGAGAACCAAGACACATGGCAAAGACAAATCGGATCGTGCTACCAGTGAACAGGTCCTGGATCCTCGGACACGAATGATTCTGCTACAAATGATCAATAGAGGTATCGTTTCAGAAGTCAACGGCTGTCTAAGTACTGGAAAGGAAGCAAATGTCTATGGAGCACTTTCAATACCCACATCAGAAGGCGGCGAAGAGGTTCAACCTATCCACCGAGCTATCAAAGTATACAAGACTAGCATTCTTGTCTTCAAGGACCGCGATCGTTACGTCACAGGCGAACATCGTTTCAAGTCTGGCTACAATAAGGGGAACAACAGGGCAATGGTCAAAGTTTGGGCTGAGAAGGAATTCCGAAACCTCAAGCGATTATACCTAGCCGGTATCCCATGTCCCGAACCAGTCTATCTACGATTACACGTCTTGGTAATGGGTTTCCTTGGTGACAAAAAGGGATGGGCAGCTCCACGTCTGCGAGATGTGGAATTGCAAGGTGACGATGTCGATGAGCAATGGCGTTTGCTATACATCGAAATACTCGGTCTCATGCGTCGGATGTACCAAAACTGCAAACTTGTACACGCAGATCTGAGCGAGTACAACGTTTTGTACCACCAAAAGAAACTATTTATCATTGATGTCTCTCAAAGTGTTGAGCACGATCATCCACGATCCCTGGAGTTCTTGAGGATGGATATCAAGAATGTGTCGGACTTCTTCAGAAGAAAGAATGTGGATGTCCTTTCGGAACAAGTTATCTTTGGATTCATCACGTCGCACGAAGAGCCAAATCAGGAGCCTGCTATTGTCGAAGCCTTGGAGAAGCTGTTTATTGAGCGACCTGCGGCTCAAGAAGACGAGAAGGCCGCTGCAGAACAGGAGATCCAGACCGAGGTCTTTCGACAACAATACATCCCTCAAAATCTGGACCAAGTCTATGACTTCGAGCGCGATGCAGAGAAAGTAGGCAAAGGACAAAAGGAGGACCTGGTGTACCGAAATCTGCTTGCCGACAAAGTTGCCCAATCAGGCAATGAAGCTGATGCCGAAGATACTATGGGTGGTAGTTCGCCTCCTAGTGAAGGCGAAAGTGGCAGCGAGGACAGCGACGACGAAAGTAGATTCGAGAAAGGTACTCCGAGAGGAAAGCGATTCGAGGACAAAGAAGCGAAGAAGGTATAATTGATCCTACTGGCAACTCGCTATATCTAACACGATTTTCAGGAGCACAAGAAGGCCGTCAAAGAAGAAAAGCGCGAGAAGAGAAAGGAGAAAATGCCGAAGCACCTGAAGAAAAAGCTTGTGAGCTCTTCAGCGAAGCATAAGCATTGATCTGAGCAAATTCAAATCAAGATTCGATCGATACCGCGATCTTTTCGGGCAGCGACGCTTTAAAACGGTGCCATGGCTGCTATACTAATGCTCTTTCTTTTCTTATAGCTCAGATACTGAGGACACTGGGCACCCGAATGATGAAGCACAAAACTTCTCCGAGTCAGTCTGTGGAGCAGCGTTTTGCATGTCATAACCACTTCTGGATTGGCTATTGGGAGAAGCTGCAAGCTCAAACCTTTCGACATCCGTCGCAAAGTTGGGCTAGTGCTGATCAAAGAGAGCACTGACGGGTCCCCCCCACGTTCATCCGGTTTTGTGCTTTCGTCGTCTTTCCGATTTCCTGTGTTTTCTCACATGCTTAAAGATGAGGGGTGTATTTCCGCCCAACATTGTGAACGCTAAACAGAGTTCAACCATTCGGAATCTCCAGCGAGACGAACGAAACGTCCCCCAGCAAAAGAAAAGTCAAAAATCAGATGGTAGAAGACTCGTTCAGCAGAGCAAGCCTTTCATAGTGTTGAGAGAGGCCCGAGTGAGCAGAGCAAGCCTTTCATAGTGCTGAGAGAGGCCCGAGTGAGACAGAGCGAGTGCTAAATCGCTCCGTAGCCAATACAGTCGTAGCAGCTGGCCTTCGCCCGGGACGGGGAGGCCGTCCTCAATTAAATGCTCACCCTGCGACGATCCTTCCAGTAGCCTCACCGCTCAAGCCACGGGCGCTGACGCAACCGGGGACCAAACATCGCGACGGCGGCATGCAATCTGGTGGGTCCGCACAGGCAGCTGTCTCAGCACGCCTCAACACGCCCACCGGAGAAAAAGTGGCCGATTTTGTCCAAGTGCGTAAATACGACAAATCTGCAATATTGCCAATAAACAAATCTTACAATATTTTTTCATGTGCATGTACATTAGCTATTTTTTGAAGTATTCCCGTAGTTGCAGAGGTTTTGGGGCATGGAATGTCGAGAAATAAAGTGTTGAGTACTTTTGGATTTTGGTGTTCTCGCGTGCCAAAGTCGGCCACTTTTGGAGCATGCCTCAGCACCCCTTAAGGCTGAACACTATCACGTTTCTCATGCACCAGAAAGGGATACGCGACTAGGAACAATGACCAATAGTTTGGCCCTAAACCGGGCGCGGTTTCACGGGTCGTAGGATGACGCGCTTTGACGTTGACGCTATCGGGGTAGGTACCTAGTGCTAAACTGATCGATGATCTGGAGCATGCTGCGATCGCATTGAGTTTATTAATGCTTTCTCCGCACTCTCTGTAGAACTCTATCAGTGAGGATTCTGGGATGCCCATGCCTTTCGTCTGTACATGTAGGCAAGATGCAGATGCCCCCGATTAATGTGTTGGAGTCATGGCCGACTCCAAACTACATTGATCCTGTGATGAGAGGTCCTGCAAACATAATTGTTGTTGCGATATTCTTTCCTTTAGCTCTTTTAACTGTGGGCATCCGAATATACACTCGAATCCGTCTCTCCAGGAGTTTCGGCGTGGATGACTGGTTTATCATCGCAACATTGGTTCGTAACTCGTCACTCTATCACCGTCAGATATTTGACAACAACAGTTTCCAACAACAACATATGCAATTTTCACGTTGGTCGCAGAGCTGCACTTCGGATGGAACAGGCATATCTGGGATGTTCAGCTCGATACCATCACCATAGGCCTAAAGATCATAATGGCGACCGAAATCCTCTTCTGCTTTGCAACCTCACTCACCAAAATCTCGATGCTCACATTGACATACCGACTTGTAGCTAACAGCTCTACCCTACTCTCAAAAGTCATCATCGGAGCAATCACACTCGTATCTGCCCAAGGAGTTACTTTCTGTTTGGGAGTACTGCTTCAATGCAGGATACCATCGCTATATTGGACATTATCTTTCGCCCCACAACCCGAATGTTTATCGGAAACCAAAATGCTACTCGCGGCAGGCATCGTCAATACAGTCACGGACGCCATTGTCGTTATCCTTCCCATGCCAACGGTATGGCGTGTCAAGCTACCCATTCAGCAACAAATAGTGCTCGCCATGCTCTTCGCAACAGGATTCTTGATCACACTAACCGGAGCCCTGAGGACATATTATCTTTACAAGGTCACTACAGGGTACGACAAGACATGGGAAGCTTTTCCTGTTTGGCTTACCAGCTCCGTGGAGCTTTACGTCGGTATCGTAAGTCCTCTCCCTCTCCTAGACACTGAAGACCCACTAATCTCTATTTTGTATCAAGATCTGCGCCTCAGTCCCAGCTACAAAACGATTCTTCAATCGTTTCGGTTCCAAATGGCTCACTCTCACAAGATCAACACGAAGTTCCAATCACCGCCGTTCACATTCATACCCACAAGCCGAGAACGAGATCGGAGTCTTTCCTTTGCATACGTATCCAGAGGAGGAAAAGAAGGTTGTTTGCAGGGTGGAGAGTTTCGATACTGAGGGAACGTACAATGGACTTGGACTTGTTGGGGAGAGACCGGAGACTGCGTGCTCAAAGGCTAGTGATTGGAAGGTCAGGGCTTGTGCTGTCAGGGGGGCGGACAGTAAAGAGGATCTTTTGAAGAGGTGAGCTTGTTGCCTGAGTGTGAGATGGGAGATGCTGACAAAAATGGTGGTTACCAAAGGTCGCAAAACGATACGCCGGATACCTTTACTTGATTGTCTAGATGCCTTCAGACAATTTCAGCTTCAAAGGTATTGACTTCGCGACGGAATTTTGGCGGTGTTCGATTCTCCCTACCTAGCTAGCACAACGAATAATTAGATTAGACGGCCGCTGCACGATGATAGCCTGAGGGATGGATCGTCGCGTGGTTGTCTCGAGGCTCAGTCCAGAACCCAGTCGTTGCATAGTCTCCTAGAACTCTCACTCCGGCGAGCTAGTGCCAAGAAAATATTCTGTCCGCCATTGTTCTCTGATCAAGCGATTGCTGTGGTGTTCTCGCGTCCAACCCGTTCGGATGATTTGAGGAGAGCCACCGCAATTCCAGAACAGCGTCGCCATGGTAGACCATGGTAGACTAAAATTTCTCAGTCCGCAATAGCGACTGGAGATTCTGTACTGGCCAAAGAATGGGGCTCTGTCACAGCATCAGGGTGGTCCCGAGACGATAGTTGTCCTCATACTTGACCAAATTCGTGCTGCGAATCTGGGAGGCTGCCGGCTTCCGAGGATAATGTGTGATAATGTGTGTAAGAAAGCCTTCCATATTCAAAGACAATGAGCTAACAACGTCCAGGCAAGGCAGAAGGATCCAAAAGTCCGACTTCGAGAGCAGATGCGTGCGCATCTAACCGTTTGACGATAAGATATCAAGCCCATTGGGTATAGTTGATTCTAACCCCGCTTAACACGAGAGCATTGTCCAATCACGACACCAAGCTCATTTTGAGGCTGAACTTTACCACTCGATGGCACCCTCCACTCCTGCACGAAAGGGAACTCCCAGTCTTAGACCCAACTTCAACTTCTGGGCAGCTGTCGAACTAATGATCAACTCAAACGTTGTTGGAAGCTCGATAACTGCACTCGCATCGTTAGATCACGCATCCCATAAAGTTGTAGAATCAACCACAAAAGCAAGCATCGCCAATATTCTTCAATGCATGGTAAATCCCTGTTGCTTGGCATTCAATTCTCGTGAACTTCTCCGTCCTTTCATCTTTCCACACTTGCATCAACACCAACCCAACAGCTTCCCACACTCTCTATACCGTGTCGCAATTGCCAATCGCATTCGCACACGTCCCAAAGGTGCGGCATCTCCAGTGCTATCTTCACCCTCCACAAAAGGCAACGCTGTGAAGCTGCGAAGTCCAGCCCCATCTCGTTGGCTTGGCATCCCACCCTATTGGTAAGGCGCAACGCCTCATACCTCTCCAGTTGGTGAATAAACTTATTCTTCTGCGTCAATGTTCCAGAAATTGTGTGCTGAAGGACGGAAAGCCCGCATCCTTTAAAAAATTATGGCTTGCTTATACCCAGGCGGTCTGCTTCGCTGCATTCTAGGTTTCTGTTCCCCAGGGTTGTTAACCTTGATAATTTCTAATCAGCCGCGAATATGAAGGGAATCCTGGGAGCTGTATTGTTTGGAGCGTCGCTAGTAGGTGCGAACGTGTTTCCGAGACAGGCTTCGAGTGTGAGCTCTGCTGTCAGTGCAAGCAGTGTGGGGGTTTCAGCTTCGTCGACGTCCTCGCAGTTTACGGTGGCTACTCCGTCGTCGATTCCTACTGTCAACAGCAGCAACCATGATCTGTCGCAACACTTTTGTCGGATATGGAGACACCAGAGTATGTATTGCAATCTCGGACATTATTCGAATGCTAATTTCTGCTTTTAGGTGTGTACGTCGAAGGCAAGATCTATATCGATGGTGGAAACACAGTAAGCAACTTCATTGCGAACATACAGCAGAACTGATACAATGCAGTACGTCCCCGATGGGAACACAACGTTCCTCAACACAGCTCCGAACCAGTATAGCCAAGGAATGAGTAAGTGATGTGCGAGACTTATCAGTGTGTCAATTCCCAACCTTACCTGGAACTTTCGTGGCATATACTTCCCGACGAAGCATCTCCGCTAGCTTAAACAACAACAAGACGAAGCCGAAAGAAGTATCTTGGCTCAGATTATCATTCTCCATTCTTCATTCTCCAGGCCAGGATGGGAGATTGAAAACTCTGAGAGTTATTCTTCCACCCCGAACATTTGCTGACCATTCAAACAGATGACATCCTCCTGGTCCTCGACCTTTCCAAAAACTTCACGAACCAAGACGCTGCCCCCTACAGTGTAATCGACAAAGGACCTCAAGTCCCTAACGCCATCATCGAAGGTGCACTCTGGTGGTCCGCCGTGACAAGAAAGATCTACCAAGTTGGAGGATGGTTCTCGTTCAACAGTCTACAAGACCCTGGCTACATCCCGGACGCATCGCTTCCTTCCTCTTCGATATGGGAATTTGATGTCGATCATAAAACATGGCAGCAGTCGGCGTTCAATTATGTTCATACGGGAACGAAAATCGATCGTCCGGGAGCTGCGGCGAATTGCGATGCGCCTTCGTTGAATCAGAGTTATATCTTTGAGGGTTATGTTGAGTTTAGGTCGGATATTGATTATTATAATTGGACGAGGGGTGCTGCTACTACTTTCAAATGTAAGTCGAAGGTCATGCAAGACCTAGAAAGTTACTGACTTTTGTTCTTCAGATCTCGAGGGAATGCTGCAGTTGGACACCAATACCTCCCCACCTACTTTGACCAACATATCTGTCCCAACATATGTCGGACCACGCATGAATGGTGCTATGGTTCACGTCCCTGTCGGCGATAAAGGAATCATAGTCCAGATTGCAGGTCAAGAGCCGATGAACCCTACGCCGTGGGGTGTACCGATCCCTGGCGCCAATCAACAGAACACTGCGATTAACAACACCTATGTCGATATTTATGATATCGAAAGCGGTTTCTGGTTCCGTCAGCAGACGTTCGGCGTTCCTGAAATGCCCACTGCAAGAGCTGATATTTGTGTGATCCTCGTCACTGCGCCTGATAAGAGCTCGTACAATATCTTCATGATTGCTGGTGTTTGTAAGTCCAATAATACCGGTCGTTTCGGGGCTCGCTGCTGATGCTTCTCAGTAACATACAACGTTCCGATCACCAGCGAAGAGATGTGGGTTCTGACTCTGCCTACTTTCCAATGGGTGAAGGTGCACACTCGCCCAGGCGGAATCTATGGCCATACCTGCCATGCAGTCGGAGAGAATTTGGTCGTTATCGGAGGCATGCAAACGAGTGATTCGGGTGGCAACGCCAACAACTGCTCTGTAATACTCTCTTTCCCCCCACAAGGAATATTGGCTAACAATTAGAGACACACATGCCAGCAGAGATTTTCAGTCTGGTTGAGATGGAGTATACTGGAACTTTCGATGCTGCTGGAGCGAGCAGAACTCCTCCTGTTCCAGCTGATGTTGTCTCCCTCATCGGAGGTACTGCCACTGGCGGAGCTGTTAACACAAAACCATACATTTGGTCTGACCTCTACCTACAGTGAGCCTTCAAACTAACTGAATTGAGAATCAACTCTAACCTAATCATCAGATACGTCTTCAATCCCAGCCTGACCAGACCTCCTTACACACCATCCTACACCTTAGCCGTCAACTTCACCAACTCAACAAACACAACAACTCCCATCACCACCACCAAATCATCAACCCCCATCGGACCCATAGTAGGCAGCTCCATCGGCGGCGTCGCCCTCATCGCCCTCGCCATCTTCCTCATAATCTTCTTCGCCCACAAAAATCGCGCCCGCAAAGGAGCCGAAATCGCCACAGCCACAGGCCCCAACATGCCCCTTCCCCCCACCAACGAACTCCCCACCTACCAAGACTCTAAAGACCACACCGCCGTCGAAGTATCCGCCTACCAACAACCACTCGTATTCTCCCAATACCGCCCTCATGTCGCAGCCAACTTGCATCCACAGGAATTATATGCGGGAGAGGAACGTGATAGGTTTCCGGATGTGGTGCCGGCTCCGAGTCCGAGCCCCAGGATGGGCAATCCGAATCGGTTTTCGGAGATGAGTTATGATGTTGGTGCGAGTGGGAGTCCGAATCTAGAGCCGTCGACACCGTTGACGATGGGCGGGGGGAGGCAGAGTAGGCAGAGTGAGGTTAGTAGGAGTAGTGTGCCTAGTGTTGGGGGTCCTAGTCCGAGGTTGGATAATGGGAGGTTGAGTCGGCAGAGTGAGGTTAGTTCGCCTTCGGAGCTGTGAAGTTGTGTGCTTGGAATTGACGAGAGCGTCCTTCGTTTGGTGTGATTGGCGAATCTGGTTCCATGTTTATATGGAGAAAGAATGTGATATAAGGGAAGGATATATATGGTGATCTGAGGTTTTCCAACTTTTCAGTCACTCTCTCAAAAATGTTTATTAGTAATTATAATATAGAAGTAGTCTGCAAATCTATGGCTTCAATACTGGAACCCACATTTGAAGGCTCTATCGCCGCACCGACGAATGCACCATCACCCTTGGTACATTTTAACGATTTCAATGTCCCAGGGGTTTCCAGAAAATGTGCGTTTCCAAAAGCTCTGTTACGAGTCGTCCAATCCTTTCAGCGAAGCTCCTGTTCGTTGAGAAGCATGGAATTGGCTGCCTTTTTGTTCTCCCAGAAGTCTGGGATATCTAGCTGCGAGTGCTCAGATTTTGGCCATCTAAAAGATCGTTGCCATTGAATGCTTGAGAAGTTCCTGTCTTTGGTCCATTTATAAACAGACCAGGTCAAGTGACCTGTTCATGCTTGCACATCTTTCGGATTTCTATTGGATCCTCATTCGACTGTTCAAAAGCTTCCTTTTCATCTCCTGCAAGTATTGAAATGCGGTTGCTTATATCATCGTATTTCAAGCACGGTCATGCCCATAACGGTGGGAGTCTGAAGGCGACTGCGATAATTATGATATCCGTAGGCCGCGCTTCTGTCAAAAGGTCAGACGTAGCGAGTGCTGAAATGATGCTCAGATTTTGAGCTTGGTCCGTGATGTTCGATCCACATTGGAGTGGTACTGATCTGCTAGATGCCGAGTTACGGAGGAAGAGGCATGAATTAACTAGTCACAAGCCCACTCGTCTATCAGGTTCTGTGGCTTTTGAAGATTTAGAGCTTGGGCGCTTCAGGCTTCTTGCTGAGATCTCTAAATAATACAGTTTAGGAGTTCATATGTATCAGGTTGAAGCGTCGAAGACATGAGGTTATTCCCCAGTGGGATGGAGTCACGTGTCTACTTTCACGTTGAAGGATAAACAGGCAGAAAGGTAGATGCTGTACTGAATTAAAGTACTATATGTTATCCAGGTACCCCTAATCTGACCATTGAAGCACATATTTCCCAGTATCTAGCCTAAGGAGTTGAGACAATTCAACTCCCCTCTATGCCAAATTTTCTACGCCAAAGGCCTTAGATTATATTCTCTGACCCCACTCCGATTCTTGTAGCTCCAATCGCGCTGTACACAATAGCATTTGTTACGATTGCGAAGAGGATATAAATCTCCTGATCTGACTCCTTCCGTATCTCTCCATATCCTTCATACTTTTCAAAGGAAATCTTCGTCTTTTCGTATTTCTTTGCTCCAGAATTAAGCTTGATACATCAGAGTATGGCTTCTGACAAACAAGAGAAATCCTCACATTCTTATGTGTTCAGCTTCTATGAACATGCCGCTACTCGGCCCCATGATTGTGCAGCAACGGTAGTGAGGGCGGATACCTTGCCGATTCGAAATTAAGCGATGCATTTCAGGGGAGAGGCTGTGTGATGTTGTCAATTGATGATCCTGCTTCAGGAGCTTCTATAATGTAGCAAAACAGTTGACTAGAGCGTAGAAATTTCAACATTGGGCATATGATCATGGTATGGATAAGGAAGAGTATAATCTAAGAAGTTGAACGACATCGGTCACGTGCAAGGTACAAGCTGTTCCATAATCTTCAACGTCCATTATGTGGCGCTCCATTTTCGCCCACTGTAAAATCCAGAAGCTGATTATCCAAGAAATTGAATCGCTTCCCCCTGCCAAAAGTTGCACATCTGGGGTTTCGCGCAAGTGTCTCCGATCTCATCAGAGTTCCCTCTCTGCGAAGTCTAAGATTTTCACGAGCTAACAGGAGCCGTACTTATATATCCTGATCTGATCTGCTTTTCCTATCCTGTCAATCTACGTTCATTTGGCTTTTTGTGGTAATCGTTGCGACTATGCAAGTAGTAGAGGTATCATTTTCCTATTTAGAGGAGTATGGGTACTCGCTTACCGCCACCTCGTGTTCCTTGTCTGAGCTAAGCTTGTCTGGGGCAATCTGATTCACGCTCGTGTCTGACATGAGCCGTGTCACTTGATTCTTCAGCCCTATTGGTCTGCCCTATTTGCATATTGATATCGAAAGCATTGTCGGCCGACAGTGATGCGATAGTCTTTGCCTTTGCGATATGTTTATTCTTGCGTTTGAAAGCTCGACGCTACAAGATCCCACCGGAACGGCACTGTTGGAGATTCTGACAAATAAGACTGGAAGAGAGAAGAAGAAGTTCTCCTTTGAAAGTCTCGTGCTCGCTGGGAGCACAAAGGGATACGAGGATATTACATTACACTAACAGGATCTCGTGGAATGATATTTAAGTTTATCCCGAATGCTAGTTATTTGATTCGTTTTAGGCTCTATGCACAGGTGCAGGGATACCTCTGACCCCCATCCGCAATCTCGGGAGACTTTCTTCCTGGTCTCAGGTCCCATCGTCATCCTCCATCTTCTCTCATCGAACTGTCTGTCACTCTTTCACGATTCGAGGATGAGAAGATGTCGAGTTTGAGCTCAGACTTCGCGTCCGCAAACCGAGGAGCTCTGACTACAATCTTCACACCACCCCCATCATGCCTTACAGAAACAACAGTCGTCAGTTTCCCAACCACAGCACTTGCGAATACATCGAGCACGTTCACGACAACCAAGATTTTCAAGAATCACTATAGTTGGGGAGATGGAAATTGCTACCCAAGCACGATTGCGACGATTGATGGAAGTACTAGATGGGGAAATGGTTACTACTATTGTATGTCTGCGAAAGCAGAACTGGAGGAGGGGAAGCTGATATATTGTAGCTCCCGGGATATGTCCTAATGGCTGGATATCCGCGTGCCAGATCTCGACGAGTGCGTTCGGATTCTCGACTTCGATATCGAGCCAGACGAGTGCCGTGATGTGTTGTCCGTCGTATGTCTATGATCTCCCATGATAAATGCATACCTGACGCGAAGCAGGAATTGGGAATGTGTAGCAGGAACGACAACACTTACGGCACATGGGTGCAGTACTGCGCTGAATGCAGGCGACGTGCTTACAAGTGTCTGGCTCGCGCCTCAGCCGACACCAAGCATTACGATGGAGCTCCCAGATGATCGAAATCTCACGGCTTGGACAGTGCCGAAAGATACCTCTGCGGTGTGTGATGGGATACCCGTTTTATGGCAGAACACAGATGTTCAGATCCTAGCTTTGCTCGGGGTAACTCCAACATCTTCCTCCTCGCCAACGACTTCATCATCCAGCACAACTCCGACATCCACGAGCTCCGCCTCATCGACATCGAAGCCTTCCAGATCTTCTCTATCCTCAGGTGCTAAAGTAGCGATAGGAGTCGCAATACCACTAGCTTTCATAGCCCTCATTGTAGGAATCTTCGTCTTCTTCCGTCGTAGGAACTCTCGACAGCCACATGTACATCATGAACTGCCCGCATCAGCAGAGAGCGACTCGGGGAATTGGACACACTTAAGCTTCCTCGAATATCGACACAAACAAAGAGCAAACGAGTTGGACTCAGCCCGAGTCTTTGAAGCAGATGAAGGGAACCAGATTGTCGAGATAGGAGACGGGAGGGACCATGTCTTTGAGATGGCTGATACGTCGAGCATCGGGGAAGGAAGGAAAGATACGAAGAGGATAGAAAGATCAAGTGGTTCTAAAAAGGTGGATTTGCAGAGAAAAAAAGAAGTGAAAAGAGGAAACGATGGGCAAGACTTATCGAGTCCTGAGCAAGGATATCCGAGAGGAAACAGCGAGTTGGAGATTGAATCCGCGAGAGAAAGTGCACCCCCGTCGTATACGGTATGATATCACCCAAAGATTCTCGACGTATTGGTTTTCGATGATTGCTCGGCTTACATGGCATATCGATGCTTCGACGCTGTCTGTCTTCGACCTCAGTGATCAGGTGATATATAATCACGTGATATAGAGCTTTAGGATCCTCGTCGTTGACTACAAGAGAGGTTGCAGGCCAGAGAGAGATCCAGCATGAATGTGTACAAATTAACTTCGAACAAACGATGTCAACGCAAGTAAGTTGGCACAAGAGTAGAAAACGTTTGGAAAGAAGGAGCGAACGAAAAGGGAAAGCCGAGCGAGGAAGTAGCCCCTGAGCTTACATAATTTTCGCTTCCTTTTACAAACCCCCACTACGCCTTCCACTTGTCATTTTTATAGGGGCTCGCCTCGGAAGGTTTCGCTCTCAATTGTCGTGACTCACGTTCTTCACTTCTACCTTGAGGACTTCTTGACCCTTCCGCATCTTTCTCCTCTTTGGTCGATCAATGAAAGAGTTTCCATCCCACTCTTGCTTCACACGAACCATGGAGCTCGAACTTAGCAAAAGAGCTTCGGCATATTCCCCCGAGCAAATCGCTCAATTTGAAGAACATGTCAATCTTCCACAGCGATATCGACAATCCTCCAAACCAGCACTGGACATCAACTATCTCACGGTACTTCATGTCCATCAAATTGCCAATGTACCCTATGAAAACTTGGTGCTGCACTACTCGACCTCTCACGCAGTCTCTTTGAATCCTCAGGTCTTGTTTCAAAAGATTGTTGGTGACAAGAGAGGCAGAGGAGGATATTGTATGGAGAACAGTATCTTTTTTAATCATGTGCTGAGAGGTCTTGGGTTCAAGGTCTACACTGTTGGAGTGAAGATCAGACCGAGGGTTGGCGGGGTGCCTGGAGGAAATTATACTGGCTGGCATGTACTCCCCTTCTTAATGCTCTTCACAAGAATCTCTTTCCTCCTCTTTGATATCCCGAAACACGAATCAAATGCTAAGAGAAAACCAGGGTACACATCGTCAACATCGTCACTCTCCCAACAGGAGAGAAGTACCACCTCGATGTCGGCTTCGGAGGCGACGGTGCCACGCATCCCTTGCCTTTAATCGATGGACACGAGTCCATCAACCTTGGAACGCAAGTTGTGCGACTAATCCATTCCCCAATCCCATGCAATGTTGACCAATCTCAAAAATGGTGGATCTACCAGTATCGAAACTCTCCTACCCAAGAATGGAACTCCTTCTATGCGTTTGCGGAATTCGAGTTCACTGAAGCAGACTTCGGTGTTATGAATTGGTGGACGAGTGCTAGTATGGATAAGGCAAATTTCCAGACCAGGAGAGTGTTGGTTGTTAAGTTTCTGTTGGGCAGGGTTGGGGATGAGATAGAGAGGGGTGCGGAGATTGAGGAGCAGGTGAATGGTGAGGGGAAAGGGAAGGAGGGGATTGTGGGGAAGATTATGTTGATGGATGAGGAAGTGAAGAGGAATGATGGAGGAAGGACGAAAGTCGTAGCAATCTTGAAGAGTGAGGAGGAGAGAGTGAAAGCCTTCAAAGAGTTGTTCGATATTGATTTGACGGAGGAGGAGATTGAGGGTGTGAAAGGAAGGATTATAGAGCTGAAGAGGTAGTAAAAGTCGTTTGAAATTTTGCTAGATTGCATAGACAGCATTAGATTTAGACGTGTGTAGGGCTTGAACTACAAATACAAGAGACATCTTAGTAAGGCAGCGGACTAAGCTGGTTGGTTTTGAGGGGTATTACACATACTCTGGAACTTAATTCAAAATTCTGAAAGGTCCAGCCTTGGCTGAGACTTTCTTGAACGTTGACCAATATTCACAATCAATCGCTCGAACATCGAAGTTGAAGTCATTTAAACTGTTTCACTGCCAGCAGTGCATGCTTCCACGAGTCTTGAGAAGGAATTGACGCGAAATCTATGATTATATGCTCAGGCTCTCTCTCTGCCATACTCTGCCCATTGACTCTGTCTGACGAATGTCAGAGAATACCGAGGCTCAGCGTCTGTCATTGTCCCATCATTTCCCAGTGAGTTTCGTCCCCATCCATGTAGCGAATAGTGAGAACGCCACCCTCGAATAATCTTATGCACCGAAAATGAAAATGAAAACTCCATGCCGTGTGTGAAGGATTCTAATGTCCCAGCAGTCCAAGAGCTTTCGACTCCATCTAAGCCTTGTCTTTGCCTTTTCCTTCCCTTATCTCTACATTCGAAGCTGTTTCTTGTTGCAATGGCCAAAGTAAAAGACCGTTCATCCTCTCGATCTGCTCTTCCGTCCCCTGTCTCATTGCCCCATACTTGCCTATACCTAAAGGCGTACAATAGAAAGCCTTTTTGGATACAGATCGGTGGCATAAAGCAGCGTATTCGAATTGAGGGCATTGCCAAGTTGTCGATCCCCAAGTACCACTTAGTAGCAATGCTTGGAAATTAATGATCATGTCTTTCATGCGCTTCTCGATAAGAAGTGGATCATGTACATCATCGTACAAGTCGGTCAGACCGATGAAGCAAGTTTTGCCAGCCGCAGCGTTACGGCAGGTACCAGAATGTCCGACCCTTCGCGCCCGTGGAATGGCGAATGAAACAGTAACAGTCTTTAGCGAAGGGAAGAGCAAGATAGGCGGACGGTGAAGGCGATACCAAGAGCTCTGAAAATATAATGGCCAGAACTCCTCAGGAACAGACAAATACTTGACCAGATTCTTGTCTGGCATATTTGTGAGTATCTTCAGTATCTGAGATACGAATGGGCCGAAACCATTGCCCTCCGAGACTCGCAAATGAAGGATGTCGATCTCAGGATTGAAGTAGGCTGCCTTGCAGCATTTTTTATGGGCGAAATTCATCGTGTAGAGCCTACGGCATTCCCCTCGTGCCTCTTTGTTGGCTCTGACTGTTGTAGGGAGTTTCGGAGAGACAAAATCATAAAGGCAGACCGACGATTGTTAAGGAAACGCATCTCAATGACCCTGGGCTTGAGGGACATCTTCCCTATTGATCAAACTCGTAGTTAGATTATTTCATTTGCACCCCTGATAAGGTGAAACTTACAAATCTTGAGTCGTAACTCAATAGGAAGCTTCTTGAAAAGCGTGAATCTAGTGAGCCGGTACGGGGGCTGTGGAACTGCCGCTTTGTCTACCTTCATGCCGTTGTCCTTGATGGTGACAGGTTGATTCTTGGGCAACGGTGGTCCGAGGAGCATACTTTCGTCAACCTCATCAACCATAGTCTTGAGGGCTGAAGTTGGGTACGAGGAAATCGAAAACGTCGACATAAACTGCTTCTCCACCTCACGCTCCTTCAAAAACGAGGCCTTAGAAATGATGCTGGCTCCATAATGTCGGGTTCGGGCCTTGTCTCCTAATTCACCCTCTAATTAGCATAATAGCCGACAGATCTTAAGTCATTTACTTACCAAGATCAGAAAATGAGCGCGTGAAGGTGTCTAAAGTGATCAGAAGCTGACTCCTTCCAAGGTTCAAGCTACCTCGATCAATGAGATCGTTGATTTATTATCAGGAGGTGAAGAGTATTGTTTGAGAGGGGAGAGTAGAGAGTGGGAAGAGAATGGTGAAAGGAGCTATGGACGTTGGAGGGGGTAGAGAAGTAGGTGGGGAAGTTGTAGCGTCGATAAACGATGACGACTCGGCAAGATCGATAAGCCGAAGCTGAGCGAGTCAGAGCGACTTTCTTGTGTATGTATTCGGATCGCGAATGAAGACCAGAGACTTAAAAGAAATATCTATGGCTTGCAATAGTGCATGTGGTTAGGCATTTCCTCGCCCAAGAAAGGAAAAGAAGTGTGGTCTGGGGTGCGGAATGGTGGAGAACTTGCTCTGAGTCTCTGTAGGCGAGCTATTTTCTTCTTGAAGCTCTTGGTGCACAGCGCTTAAGTTTTAATACTCGGCTTAGTAAGTTTCTATGCAGGGTGGCGAATGAAGTTCAATTCGAAGCTGAGGTCTATGCTTTGCTTCCTTAGTGCTAAAAAGCTGCTAATGATGTCCCACCCAATCGCCTCATCAGAGCTATGACAAGCATAACAATTCTAATACTGATGGTAAGAAGGGATCTTCTACTCTCTATCGCAAGATACTTCATGGTAAAGAGATTTTGTACACGTAGCATTACAGCTCCTTCACCGAGGCAGTTCTCTCTGGCTCTCAATTCTCCAATCAATCGTCGCCCTCAGAAATATTTTCCTCGACCTTACTCTCCGACTTTGATGGTCCAACCCCTTCGCTGGACTTCATGACTCCTTGACCTGCAGCTAATATCTCTGTGGCCTCCACATCTCTCTTTGCCTTCGCTCTGCCAAGGCCGAGATCAGGGCAATGGGAAGTCTGCATACTCTTGACGCATAGACCGCTGTGAGCGACAATAGGTCGCTTCCATTTGATGTCACCCCAGAATCCTCCCTTATGTCGCTCAAGGAAACCCCTGATCACACGACGAGATTCTTTTCGTCGTTTATCACCATCATAATCTGTGACGGAAACTGGCCTCACTGAAATCCATTTCCTTCTTTGGACCTGGGCAATTGCTGCTTTAACCTGAAGGTCTGAGCCCCGAGCACGCCCCTGAGTCAGCCTCGAGCAGTAGCAAATTTCGCAGTCCTCGTCACCGCATGATCTTGGCTGGCTAAGCCCAGTACAAGTCTAAATTTAGATTTTGACCCTTACCTGAGCATAGGCGTAATATAGGCTGATACACGTCCTTGCTTCGGTTTGCAATATACAAGTTCGGCACGATAGATTTAAGGCACATCGACTTTTAATACCTGAAACAGAGGCAATTTGAATTGTAATACTACAATTCGGTCTCTTCGCTTTCAAGTGTATGGATTCAGCGCAATGAGATTTAAAGCTGGGTAGCTTTTAGCACCCAACCGTCAAATATTGTGGCTTGTAACACGGCAGTCCAAGGCATTTCTACCGCAACTGCTGAGCCAACAGTTTATATGAAATTGATTCTAGACTATCATAGTAGTTACGGTTACGATTTACTTGCAGGAAACATGAAGTTGGAGATGAGGCGCTTTGAAAGCGATCGACTAAGAAGAGTATCAATCCACATTATGGCATTTGTATTCACGCTGAGACGTAGCACGTAACAGAGAGCAATTTATCATCAGTACTGACATAACTTGGCGCATCAATACTTTTCGCTATAAAACCTGTTTATTCGCACTCGGTTTATAGGTATTGTCGTCGCTTGACTCTAGGAGTGCCTAATTTTCGTCATGGTATCGTGGTTCACCGGGCCTGTTGAAATGAGCCTGGTGACATAACGAGCTTAGGATTATAAGTCTGTGTTCTCCAGGCATTTTTCAAGGTATTTTTAAGCGACGAAAACCGAACTCGATGACTTTACTTTAAAAGTGTAAAATACGCACAAATTAAAATTGTTTAAACTTATATTACGATATTTATAAAAAGTTATAATAAGTGTATAAAGCAAATTTAAGCTAATTTAGTTTCGTAATTAAAAATCGAAATTTAGTTTTAGCGCTCATTTATTAGTGAAAAGGCCCAAAGAGCCTTATAAAACACAGACTTATAATCCCAAGCTCGTAAGTCGGTATTTTTAGGCAAGTTTTCAAGTCATTTCCAAGCGATGACAACCAAAATCACCTACTAAGTATTAATTCTTATACTTTAGTGTTGCAATTAGAAAGCAGGCAAAGTATATTAATTAGTAATAATCAAAAAAATTACTATAAAACTTGAAAGGTCCAAATTTGTTATAGGGCGCGTTAGCGAGTAAAGGACCCTAAAACACCGGCTTATGTCACCGGGCTCGTAAGTCACCGAAAGTGGAGATGCGCCGGAAACATCTGAAACACTTCTTCCGACACCTTGATTGAGCTTTTCAACAAGGGCAGAGATGGTTGACTCGAGTCGGCTTGTTCTATCTCGCCTTATTGATCTCTCAAGTCTTCGCTGGATGTCGGAATTAACCTGCCATCGAGAGATGGGTTGAGCTCGTTAGGGTGTGAAGCATGGCTGTCATTGCCTTCGAGCGATAAGACCTCCACCGATCATGTCTGTCGAGACTCGTAGCATCTCGTCCTAATCTCACGGCATGTAGTGCATGCCTTCGATGCTCGTCCGCGATCGGGAGGCATAACTAGCGTGGTTGCTCTTGCAGCTGCCCATGTTTTTTCGAGATGGAAAACCAACGGTTGCGAAGGTAATGATAAAAACGTGCTCTCACTGACCAAAGAAACACTTTACCGTAAATGCCCTACGCGAAGGGGAGATTCTTCCGTATATTTGCTATTTAATATTACAATAATAATTGCATCTAAACTGTAATGGTTGCAATTTTCTCTAAGGGTTGTATGCTTTCTGATTAAAACATTCTTCCTAGCTCGAACACTGAATAAAAAAAACCGAATCAACAAGTCTAATTTATATAAGGCCCCGCAGCAGTAGCCTCATACAGAGGCGGAAAATTGAACTTTAAGCTCGCTCTTTCTTTTAAAATCTCATCAATACTATACACAATTGCCAGGTTGAAAATTTCCTCCATGAAATTGTGGCACATGTCGGGGTTTATGACCTTCAAGACCCCTCTTCTGCAATCATCAATTGTGCCAAGGACCTTGTCTCCGACCAAGGAAGGGGAAATATTCACGATGTTGTTCCAAGTGGGAGATTCACCAGGCCAGATGAGGGTGCGAGCAGCGACGATAACAGGGCCGTGGCGGTAAAAAGGAACGCTGCTGTTGCAGGGGATTCTAAAGTTCAAAGAGCAGCCCCTGCCAGCGAACCACCCCCTCCCCAACCTCCTAGATTTGCCACTGTGTAGACTCTGCTATGTGGAACTCTATCGACTTTTCCATTTATGACTCTTTCAAGGTTGGCCTGACACTTCTTCTGAATGGGACGATAGGAGGTCGATCGTCATGAAGGCAAGAAAAGAGTTTACTTGGCGATTGCTTTCCGTCTCCACCACCATCGTCAACTTTCTGCGAGGCTTCAAAGGTAATACCAGTCCTGTAGTCTCGCTTTACGCTCGAATTTGGTTGATCCTCATAGATATTGTAAACAGTGCCGTAACCCCACGCGCAAATTTGCTGCTAGGACAAGGCGTTGGGAGGGGTTCTGAGGAAGCGGAGGCGACTTTGTGAATGAATGAGAAAATAACGACCAGAACGACCTCAATTCTCCCCGCACTCAAATCGCCAATACGACTCTGCTGCTGTGTCTCGGATCTCTGACGGGAACTTATTGCATTGCCTATCGATTTTATTTGCGTCACGTACTACACCAAACAACGAATGTCAGCACTTCGAGCGACAACCTGATATTTGAATGGACAGGCGATGAATCGCGAAGCAAGGTAACTCAGTATTTGAAGACTGAAGCAGCTAACGCCATGCCAGCAAGATCAATCCTTTGCATATTGATAAGGATGATAGCGCATTTGCTTGTTTTATCAGCGAATCTGATGAATTCCCAAGGTTATCTTAATACGGAATTCATGTAACTGAAAGTCACGTGGGTTCAATCACATTCTTGGAAAGTTGGTATAAATAGCTGGTGAATGTATTATTTACAAATAATGAGGTGCCCCCTTTTTATATCGGCCACCCCCTATGTCGGCGCTTCTTATATCCGAACAGAAGCTTGTAATGTCTAACGAGCCTACTGGCGATGGTCTGTGCAATCAGGGCCATTTACTTACTTACCCCTATAATAAAATTCCGACTTTTTGATATTTTTATCAACTTTTTCAAACTATAGCTGCAAACACACTTTGGATTCCTCTAAAGCATTCCCTTGAATTAAGGGCCAAACCATTAAAGAATTGCAAAGAACGTATAAAACGAAAGAAGAGGCTTTGGTTTTTCAAACGAGTTAAAAGCCTGAAAGCAGCCTGGGCGCACAGACTACCAGCGACAGGCTCGTAAGGCCTTCGATGCGAGACTCCTTTTGTACATGGAGAATCCGAGGGATCTTCGAGAATGCGAAGTCGTATTGTGTAGAGCGGCATTTATTGGCAAAGCACATCTCGATAGTTCGACTTTCCAGCATCAGCTTCCATATCTTGAATCGCAGCTTGATGGGAAGTTTGGTGAGCAACTTGAATTTCTTGAGTTTCCTAGGAACTTTGGGACATTGAGTGGCGTTACCCGTACTGACAGCAGTATCAGGAGAGTCCGCATTCGAAATGGCCACCAGTGCGGGGGACACAGCTAGCTGCTCCACAACTTTGTCTTCGCGAACAGCCACGGATACGGAGGCAAGTAAGTCTCATAGAGTAGTAGTAGATGCTTCTTGGCTGAGTTGCTGGTCCATTGTCCGAGACAGGATGCGCACTTTTATTGCATTAAAGGATTCGTAGGAAGTTTTGAATGCGTGTGTTCTCGGCAGTAGGAAAATTGCGCGTTCAGAATTCGCGTGAAAGACACTGTACGGAAGTCAGTTGTATTGCGCGTGTGTCTAGGCGGAAAACAAAAGTGATGTGTGTGGACGAACATATAAGACCACGAAGAGACTCGAACTGGCAGCAATCCTTGTTAAAAGAGTTCTCGAGGTCGAAGTCTGAATGATGGTTTGGTGGAAGAAGATTGAATGCTAGGCAAAGTTGAGGTTAAATATGGGTACATCCTCGCTTCGACGAAGACGGTACAGCCCTACCAATAACTAGTCTTCCAGAAAATTACGCGATTTTGGGCGAACGTCAAACAGTGGTGAAATCCCTTTGACTGCGCCCTTCTTATTTGCCTCTCAACTATGGCCTCTACTTTTAAAAGAAAGTAATCAATATCTAATTTTACTATAAATACAACTTTTTACCCGTTTTTATTAGTCTTTGGATTTGTGGTAAAAGCGCTTTTTTCAAAACCGTGGATTTATCGCAAAAATTAAACATTTTTAGTCTCAAAACCGATTAAAATCCAATTGCTTCTTATTGCGCTAAATAAGTCTTAATTAATAAATCCTTCGAAAGTTAATCGCTATAATAGTACTTTTTTCGATTAACTCTACTTGTAATATAAATGCATACGTAGTTAAAGAGTTATTATTCTCATGGATTTAGTGAAGCATTTTTTTTTTAGTGTTCACAAAAAAATCGCGTAATTTTCTGGAAGACTAGTTATTGGTACGGCTGTAAGAACGACTTACCCTAAGCGGATTTGGAAGTTGCGCGGTCTCTAACTGAGTAGTCAGGTACCCGAGGCACCTAACAATAAGGGTTTGTGATACATCAAAGAAGTTTAATTTAAATTCCGCATCAAGTTTCAATATCATAGAGGGAACTTTTAATCCCTCTGAGATAGCTTCGAGGCCCAAGGGAGTAAAAGACATCTAATTCACGTGCATATTAATGGTTGTAGCATCACTAGGCCGAAGTAAGAGTTCGCGCAGTTTGCATTATAGTAAAGAGCTGCGTTGTATGGACTAGCTTACCAGACTTGTTCTAGCACCTACCATGTTAACGGCAGTTCTACGACTATACGACTTCCCATCTCACGAATAGAATCCCGGCTCCTAGGTCTTGGTACCCATTCAATTTGATATTGAGGTATTGCAAAGTATGACTGTGATCACTGCCACACGAAGCAGCGAAACCATACCCAAGTGTTCTCAACCCACCACGATCATCTCACACTGGCCTCTGTTGAATGTTCATAAATAGCAGAACCCAGCTAGTGCAGACCTTAACCGCCCATCCGAGACTGCTTCATTTTCCTTCGCCCTTCTGTGTTCCTCCATCAACCCTTTCGTACGTATGGACAGGCGTGATCCTTTATCTTTGCCCAATCGATACACATGTACCTGATGATCGAAGAGTCAGCTTTTGCCTGTAAATGGAGTTTGATAATCACTTACTTATACTCGAAAACTGGTTCGTTCCACTCTAGAATACCCTCCCGACTTCCCTCCTCATTACCCTTGTTGATATCTTCATTATCTGCTGTTTTTATCTGCTTGACAGTCACATTGTTGGTGCTCCACTTCCCTGATTTGAGGTTGTTCAGAAGCTTCTCAACCTTGCTTTGGTTCTCAGTGAGGAGGGTGATACCAGGGCCCAGGGTCTGTGACTGATGATCCTGGTGGACTTTGTCGATAGCTGGGAAGCAATGTCTGCAACCTTCGATCGTCTGCTCGCAGGGGCCGTCATGAAAGCCGTAGGATGGAGTACGAGGACCAGCATGTCTTTGACTGGGATAGGCCTTACTTGGTAGAAGGACATATTCCAGACGAGTGAACGACAATAAGGCGGGGCTTGGTCGGCGAGGGCTTTCTTGGAACCAGAAGTCAGAGGTGAATGGGGACATACAAAGCTTCTTGAGCTTCTCTTTATCTGGAAGATGCTGCAAGACTCTAGAGAATTGGTATCCAGAGCCATTCATGACTTGCAGGGTGTCGATCTCTGCGTTGAAATAAGTTGCTCGCTGACAGTACTTGTTTACGAATAGGATCTTGTAGTGCTTCTTGGACTCTTCGCGGGAAAGTGTGTTGACGTGAAGGGCAACCGGTAGACTAGCGGAGAGATCGTATTGGGTAGATTGAGCTTTCCGAGAGAAGCGCAGGTCGACAAATCGGGGCTTGAACGACATCCTCCAGATGGTAATTTGGATCTCGTCAGGAAGCTTCTCAAATAGTGGAAACTCCGGCTGCTGCTCCTCAGTGCCACGCAATGATACAGTGTTCATGATGTCTGTGGTAACGTTATTCGTAGGATTCTCGTACTCTGTATCAATGTTCCTTGGTGAAATTTTCGCCTTTGTGGATTCGACGTTGCGTTCTGGCCGTCGAGGTTCGTCACCAGATCTGGACGTCGGATTCTTTGCCTTGCTTGCGCTGTGCGCAATTATCTTCTGCGCCTGGCAATGTTAGTCAGAACACGTTGAAGGAATCGCACGAGGATTACCTTCAGATTAGAGCGTTCTATCTTGAGTACGCGATCGAGTTTGATGAGTATTGGACGGTAAAGAAAAGCGCGAGGTGGTGAAAATTAATGGATCGAGGAGCTATTAAATCGCTGAAGCAACGGGAATGAGTCGACAGCTAGCTCGCTTTCTTCTGCATATACGTGCACCCGCGCTAAATGACAAGATTTGCAGGTAGCGTAATGTGTCTTGAATGCCTACATATGAAAATGAAATGCTAAGTGCTCTCGCCATGCGTGCCCCCACTCGGACAACCTCATACATGAGACTGTTCCGTAGCAAGATTATGACTGCTTGCTAAGATAAAAGACTGTACCTACTCCGCCACTCTAGTCCAAGTTCTTTCAAATGCAGGTATGCTTTCAGTCGCTTTTAAGGCTGAAAAGTGTTCCTCTTAAGACCGACATCCGTGATAACTTGCCAAATCTCCTTTGGACCTTCACCAAGATTTTCAAGACTCTGAGATCATTCGTAGAAAACTGTTTTGGCGACCGGTCTTACGACTCCTTTCCAGCTCGAGCTCATCGACTGCAGCTACAGCTCCAAGGCCAGAGTTATCAGGCTTGATTTGACCGAACACTGGATTGCTCGCAGTGTCATCTGCTAAGAATTGATCGCCATTTGCTTTGGTAATGTTATTGAATCCATATTCTAGCTCTTTGTTCCTCGCTATTGAAATGTTGCTCGATTTTCCGGCCTCGGCAATTCTAGAGCGGCCTGAATCGTGGAAGGGGGTTTTCGTTGAGCTAATATTAGAGGCACTTTACAAAAACTCAGAGTCGCATTACTCTTCTTTGAAAATCACCCATGTTGGCTAAGACTAAGTTACGCTGCAAGATGTTTCGCGAAAGGATGGCGTGGCTGAAGGAAAGTTGTTGAAGAGCACGTCTCAGATCAAGAAAACGTTGAACACTCTTACCTTTCTGTGGACGACCACTTACGGGAATAAGCACTGATAGTTCTATTATATCATAAGACAAAATTAGTACGATTGAGACAATATGCCTTTGACGATAGTTATGCCTTTGACGATAGTTATGCCTTTGACGATAGTACCTTTGACGATAATTAAAGGTTATCCCGCTAGGGAAAAAAAAGACCGCGTAGAGTTTACGTAATAACACGTGGAACTTACGGCACGTGTTTACGCCAAAAAACGCCAAAATGTATCGCTTTTGATTTGAATCGTTCTTTATATAATTATTATAAGTATTTATTTTTTTATTAATTTACTTTATTTGAGTTTCTTTCTTTTTTAATTTATAATTATTATATTTTTATTAATTTTTTTATTATTTGATATTATTAATATTTTCGATTTTTTTTCGATTTTAAAAAATTCGATTATATTTATAGTTCAAATCAAAAATAACGTTAAAATTAAAAATTTATATTAAAAATATTAATTTAATAAAAAAAAAAAATCGTATATTTAATTAATTAAAATCGAAAAAATATTAAACGAAATTAAAAACTAGTTTTTATTGAAATTTTTATTACTATAAAAAAATTTAATATAATTAATATACAAATTAATACGTAAAAAAAAGAAAACTAATAATATTTTTACAATGAAAAAATACGAGTTTATTAAAAACGCATATAAAATTACTCGTTTTACGAAAAAATCAATACAAATAATTATAAATTTTTTAAATGTAATAAAAATTCAATTTTAAATTTACATTTAAAAATTAAACAATATGCGAATACAATTATTACAAAAATATTCAATTCAATACAAAGTAATTCGAGTAAAACTCTATTAAAAATACTAAAAAAAATATAATAAATTTAAAACGAATACGATCGTTTATATAAAACTTTTTACAATTAAATAAATTGCAAATAAAACAAACGCTCGTTTATAAGATATTAAAACTACAAAAAAACAAATAAATTTAATACGAGCAAATAATAAATTTATTAAAATTGAAAAATTTAAAAAATAAAAAATCGAAAAACGAAATAAATTACAATAAATTTTTTTTATAAAAAATCAATACAATTTCAATATATTATTACTTTATTAAATTTATTAAAACGTATTAAATTAAAAGTTTTCAACGATTTATAAATAAATTTAATTATTTTATATTTAATTAAAAAATTTTATTTTATTAATAATAATTTAAATTTTTAATATTTTTTTATAATTTTTTCAATAATTTTACGAAATTATATTTAAAATTATAATAATATATTAAAAAATTTAATTAATAAATTATTATACAATATTTATAAATATTTAATAAAAAAATCTTTAATCGAATACGTTTTTTTTAATAAAATTTTTTATAATAATTAATATATTTTTTTGCAATTATACTATTTATAATAATATCGTTAATTTTTATTATAAATATATTATATATATTTAAAATTCAAATATTAATTTTATTTTACGTTTTTTGACAATAAATAATATTAATACTATTTTTTATTAAAATTATTTTAAATTATATTTATAATTGTATTTTAAAACTAATAACTATAAAAAACAAAATCAATTATTAAATTATTTTTAAATATATTATTATTTTTAAACAAAATTCAATTTTATTATTATTTGTTTTTTTATTACTATTTTTAAAAATTTATAAAATTTTAATAATAATATAAAAAAAAAAAAATTATTTATAAAGAAAAATCTATTTAAATTTTATACAATACGTAAAACTATAATTTTAAAAATATTTAAATTATTTATAAAATATAATTCTTTTTATAAATACATTGAAATTAATTGAAATTATTTTAAAACAAAAAAATATATTTTTTGAAATTTATTGACAATATTATTTTTATAAAATCGAGTTTAAAAAATAATCGCGATAAATACACTAAAAAACTATTTAATAAATATAATTTTAAAAAAAAAAAATTATTATTCGAAAAAAATAATATAATTTTAAAATTAAAAACTATTAATACAATTACAATTATTACTAATTAAAAGTTTTAAAATGTATCGAATTTCGAAAAATAAAATATATTAATAATTAAATTAAAAAAAACTTATAAAACTATTTATAATACTATTTATAACGTTTTTTCAAATGATTTTAAATTTGAATTTAAATTTCGATATATTAAATTCAAAAATACTTTTAACGTTTTTACAATAAATATTAATTTTTAATTTAATTTTATTTTTTTATTTATTTTATTTTTAATAATATTTTTATTCGACTTTAAAAAATACTTTCAATTTATAAATATACGATACTCGATTACTATATTTTTAATTGTATTCTTAAATTAATTTATATATTATTACTTTTAACGCGCGACGAAATACTATTTTTTGTTTTTTGTTTTTTACAATATAATTTTCTTACGACAAACTATTACTAGAAATCGCATTTAAACTCGTAATATTTTTTAAATATAAAATTAAATAAATATTATAATTATAAATAATATCGATTTATATTTAATTGCGTTTAATATAATTAATAGAAAATCGTATAACGATTTACGTATACGAAAATTATTATTTAATATTAAATTAATTTTATCGTATAATTCGAAATTCTTTAAAAAAAAAATTGATTTAATAATATATTTTTATAAATTATATTATTCGATTTAATATATTTATATTTTAATTTATATTAAATTCTAATAATATTAAAATTTTTATTATTTTTTATATTACTAAAATAGAAATTCTTTTGTATATTATAAGATTTTAATATAATACGATTTAATTAATATTCGTAAAAAATAATTCAATTATTATAATATAATATTTTAATATTATTATACGATTTTTTTTTTTTTTATTTCTATGTATTGATTTTAAAAAAATAAATATTTTAAAAAATATTATTAATTATTTCAATATTATAAAAATTAATAATCGAAATATATTTTATTTATACGATTTTATATAAATTATTAATAATTCAAATTTTGAAATTTTATTTAAATATATTTTCATATTTAAAATATTTTATAAAAAAATAATTAATTATATAATTTTAATAATTTTCAAAATTGTAAATAAAAACAACATTAAATTATATAAAAATTTAATTATTTTTATTATTAAATTCAAATGTATATTTATATTAATATTTGTACGAAATATAATTCGAAAAAATACAAATTTTATTATTTAAAATATTTGATTTCAATTATTGATTTTATTTTTTTTAAATGTATTTTATTTAAAAATTCTAAATAATTAAATAGTAATAATATTTATTATAATATAAAAATTAGTATTATAACGTTGTTTTAAAATAATAATTACATTAATAAATATAATTATATTATTTCGATTTATTTACGATTAAATTACAATATTACATTTTTTTTTATTAAAAAATCAATAAAATACTAATTCAAATATATTATATATTAAATTATTTTATTAAAAACGACGTTGAAATATATTATTTAATTTTTACAATTATTATATTTAAAACAATTATTAAAAAATCAATTATTGTAATTAATTTTTTTAATTTAAAAAATTTGCGAATAAAAAATATTTAAACGAATAATTTTATAATAAAAATCTACAATAAATTTCAACGAGAAAAAGAAATTAAAATTATTATAATATATAATTATTTTTTGTAACAATTTATATTTTATATATTTAATACGAGATTTCGATTTTTATAATTTTATTAAATTCGAATATATATTAAAAATATTATTATAAGACTTTTTATTACTATAAACGATTTAATAAATATAATAAAATCTGTAAATTAAAATTTTAATGAAATTTAAAACTTTTTTTTAGCGAATAAAATAATTTAAAAATTTATATTATTTAATACGAAAATTAATAAAATCAATATATATAATTATTACAAATATAAAAAATTAAAATTATAAAATTTCTTTTTATACGAATATTTCTATTAAATTAAAATTAATATAATAAAACGAATTAATTTAAAAAATAATAATAAATACTTAAATTTACTAATAAAATCATAAGTAATAAATTGTATATTTTTGCAATTTATAATTTTTTATTCGATATCAAAAATCAAAAAAATTAAAAATTCGTTATAAATACTACAAAAATAAAAAACGATATATACGAATATTTTTTAAAATTTTTTATTTTTTGAAATCAATTTCAAAAACTTTTTATTCGATATATTTTAAACGTTATCAAATATTCAAAATTTAAAAATACTAATTTTAATATTTAAAATCAAATATTATTAATTTTTTCGATGTACATTCAAATTTTAATTAAAAACTTTTAATATTTATACAAATCTAAAAAAAAAACTAATAAAAATTACGCGATACGTAATTTTAAAATTAATTAATAAAAAAAAATCGCAATTTTAAATAATATTATTAAATTTTCAATAAATAATCACGATTTTTTTTTTAAAAATATTAAATACGATTTTTTCGAGTTTATATTTCAATTCTTATAATATAATTTTTAAAATACTTTAAACGTTTAATAATAATATAATTTATTTTTAAAAAAAAAAATTAATTCGAATTTAAATATTACAAATTTAATTTTTAGTATTTTTTTATTACGTAATAAAATCGATGAAACTTAAAATTATATTTATATAATTAAATAAAAATTTAAACGTTTTTTACTTTAAATAATAATAATTTTCAAAATAATAAAAATCTTAAATTCGAGTTTTTATTTAATAATAAACAATTTTTATTAAACGCGAAAAATTTTTTTAAACTATATATTAAAATTATATTTATTAATTAAAAATTTTTTTTTAATATAAAATCAAAATACTTTTTAATATTTATAATAAAATATTTTTAAAAATTGTTTTTAAAAATTTATCAATTAAACGAAAAATAAATTTTTATCGTTTTTAATTTATTTTATCGTATTTTTAATA
Source organism: Acephala macrosclerotiorum (assembly GCA_014904845.1). NCBI lineage: Eukaryota > Fungi > Ascomycota > Leotiomycetes > Helotiales > Mollisiaceae > Acephala > Acephala macrosclerotiorum. The sequence continues at coordinate 194,082 of MU119289.1, forward strand.
TTAAACGAAATATTGATTATAATTTCGAATATATTAAAAATATCGATAAACAATTTCTCGTTTATATAAAAAAATAAAATTAAATTAAAAAAAACGTTAATTATTAAAATTTTTTTATTAAAAATAAACATTTTAAATCGTCGATATAAAATTTTTATTCTCGTATTAATAAATTCAATTATTATATATATTAAAAATTTTATTATTTACGAAATTTTAAATATAAATATATATTATTCAAAAAACAATAAAAAAAAATTCGATAATTTAAAAATCGTTAAAATCAAATTTCGTATAATTACAATTATTATTATTAATAAAATCAATATAATAAATTAAATATTATTTTATTATTTATATTGAATTTTAATTTTAATTAAAAAAATAAAAATAGATTTTTCAATTGTTTTTAAAAATATTAAATTTTTAATTACTTGAAATAATTTCAATCAATTTAAATTAATCAAAAATATACTTTTATAAAAAAATTTTAATTCTAAAAATACTATTAAAAATATTATTATTTTACGATTTTAAAACGTTATAATTTTTATTTAACAAATATATTAATAAAATAATTTAATTTATTAAAAATTGTTTTATTACATAAAATTAATTTTATTAATATCGAAAAATATAAAGTTTTTTAATTTAAAAACTCGAATTCGATTTTAAACGAAAATAAATTTTTTATTATATTTAATTATTTATTTAATTAATAAAAATCGTTTTTTATATAATAAATTAATAATAAAAAAATTTACAAAAAAATATAAATAAAAAATTTGAATTTCTTTTGTAAAATATAGTAAATTTCTTAAATTTATTAATAGAAATTACGTTTTAATAATTTTTATATTTATTTATAAAAATAAAATAAAATTCAAAGAATTAAATTTGTTTTTTTTTTATTAAAAATATATTATTTATATTATTTACTAATATTAAAATTTCAATAAAATTCGTAAACAAAAAAATTAAAAAAATTATTAATTTTATATTAAATTCAATTAATAAGTATTTTATATTAAAAATTTTTTATAATATATTAATTTAATAAATTCTAATAAATATATTTCAAATCAATAATATTTACATTTTTATTTTCGAGTTTTTTATTTATTTATTTATTAATTTCAAATAAAAATATAATTTAATTTATTTAAAACTTTTTTTAAATTTATAATCGATTTTTTTTTACAAATTTATATTTGTAATTTACGATATATATACAAATATCGAAATCAAAATTGTAAAAATTCAAATTTTTAAAATTTCGATTTTTATTATTACAAATTACAAAGTATAAAATTATTCGATAAATAATTTAAAAACTAATTTCGTTTTTTTTAAATGTATTAATAATATTTATTATAAATAGATATTTTTAAACGTTTAATTTAATCGTTTAACGAATTTAAAAAGTTTGTATTTATAAAAAAAAATTACAATAATTAATATAGTTTATAAATCGAATTTTTAATTATAAGTTTTTAAAATACGTTTATATTTTTTAATAATTAATACAATAAAATATTAAATCAAAATAATAAAAAACGAATTTCTAAAAACGAATATATAAATATATTTAATTTTTAATTCGAAATTTTATATTTTTTATTTAATTATTAATTTATAATTATATTTTTATATTTTATATTATTTCAATTTCTATTTATTTTAAATTATTATTTTCAAATTAAATTTATTTTTTATTTCGAATTTTTATTTTTCGAATTTATAATAATTTTTTTTATAAAATTTATTTTAATAAAACGTATTTAAAAATATATATTATTTTTTTTATTTGCTTTTTTTAAAAATTTATTAAATATTTGTAATTAATCGAATAATATTTAAATTTATTTTATTAATAACGAATTTGTAATATAATTTATTAATTTTAACGTTTTATATTTTATAATAAATTAATAAAAAAAATTTGAATAAAAAATATAATTAGTAATAAATTATTAAAGAAAATAAATTAAAGTTTATATTGTAATAAATCGCGAAATATGTAAAATTTAATAAAAAAAATTTAAAAAAACAAATAATTTTTATATTTGTTATATTTTTTACAATTTTCAAATTTTATAAATTGAAAAAAATAATTTTAAAAATTGAAAATAAAAAAAATAATAATAATAAATTTATTATATTATTAAAATTTATTATTAAAATAAATTTAAATAAATTTATAATAATAAATTTCAATTGATAATTTGTATAAAAATCTTAAAAAAATAAATTATTAAATTATAAAAATATTTTAAATATAAACGTTTTTTTTCGATGTAATATCGAATTAAATTAAACAAATTAAAAATATAAAAAATAATTAATCGTTTTTTTTACTATAGAATTATTGTAATACTATAAAAAAATAAATTGAAATTTTTGTTTTATTATATATAAAGTTTACAAAAAATATAAAAATAATAATTAAAACGTATATTAAAATTTGAAAATTTAATAAATTAATTAAAAAAAAAACTAAAAACTGAAAATATAATTAAAAATTGATTATAGTAAAATATTTGAAAAAATTAATTTATAATTTTTTATTTGAGCAAATTAAAAAATTTTAAAAGAAAAAAAAGTTTTTTATAATTTAATAAAAATTAATTTTTATTTTACGAATATTTGTATTATAATTTAATAAATATTATTATTTATTATTTGTATTTAATAGTTTTTTTTAATATTACGTAAAAAAGTTTAATATAATAATTTTTATAAAATCAAATATAATAAACGAAAAATCTTTATATAAAATAATATATTAAAACAATAAAAATCAAATTTTTATCGAATAAAAATCCAAAAAAAAAAAAAAAAAAAAATAAACGCAAATAAC